>CACSLK010027833.1:14700016-14717190 GCA_902706635.1 Striga hermonthica
TTGAGATACTTTTATTTTGTTAGTAGTTAAATAAATAAAAAATAAGGTATTTAATACTGATTTCTAGGCCCCGACTAGGCGCCGCCTAGGCCCCGCTTAGGCGCTCTAGGCGCTAGGCGCTGGTCGAGCACCTAGCGGGCGCCTAGCGACTTTTAGAACACTGTATGTAACACACTCATATAAGCTGTATATATGCTCGTGAAATACCATAGGTGTTACAACCTTAGTTAGGAGATCAACTAATATAAATTATGTCCCTCAGTGTTCAATAAAAATTTTACCACTTTGTACTTTCTCTCCTTCACAGCTAGGAACTTAACATCAATATGATTTGACTTGGACGAGCTCCTATTGTTGTTGGAGTATAAAACGGCTGATTTATTGTCAATATATGATTTATTGTTGTTGGACGAGCTAAGGGATACATATGCAATTTAATTAAAATATTATTTTTTTATAATACGAAAAAAAAAATCAACTTAATTGAGATTTGAACTTAAAGTGTATCAACTAAGCTCAAGTCCAATTTCTTTAACCCCCGACCCAATTTAAAATAAAAAACCGCCTGAAGTAGGCAATTCACTAAACTGGCCAAAAACCACCGGTCCAAGACCACCAAACCCCAACCCGGAACTGAAACCGAGGTTTAACGACGAAATAATGACGCTGCTTGTCCTTTCTCAACCAATTTTTACATAGTTGTAACGCTTGTTATTTAGCCAAAACTGCTCCTTTGATTTTCATTTCTACCCCAAACAATAATTATTATTTTCTCATTTTTTTTATGTCTCTTCTTTAAATATTTATTTATATCTCCATCCTTATCTTCTCTCATTTATTTCTCTCTCTCTCTCCTCTTTGGGCACGATAAACAACTTTCCATCCTCATCTCTTTTTTTTTTTTTTTTTAAAACAGAAAACTAACCTAAAAATTCTCAAAATCTCTCATTTTTTTAGATGGGATAAATCTTAAGAGATGTTTCGGAGCAACACACGGCGGCAAGTTTTTATGAATCGCGGGTACCGTCGATAGACCCACGTCAATGCCGAAAATTCACCATTCGTCGCTACCGAAAAGAGATGATTCACTAATACTGTGCTCAAGCCCATCTCCAATCTCCTTTCATCTTCTTCGTGCAAATCATGAAATACAGAGGTATGTTGTGTAATCAATTTGTTCGTATGTGTAATTTTCTCACAAAGTAAACACCTTCAAGCTGTGATTTGTTTTTCTGATTCATGATATTGTTGTGTTTATGCAAAAATTTTGTCCATATAAGTAGAAATAGGTTGCGTCTGATTCTAAATTTCTAAGAACCGAACTAGGTTTTTGGCGTGAAGAAGATGGAGAATTGAGAGAAAAATAATGTGGAGACAGTGAGGAGGAAAAAATGCATAATTATGCACTTTTCTCTGGGCTCCATAATTAGCTCCCAATTGCCCCAATTTCTCTGGGCTCAATAGCTGCGCCGGTTATGAATTTTTGCCAATGAGCAGGTTACCGAGTTTGTGGGCATCCGTTTTTATGTTGTTTTTACGCTATTTTTGTGTTGTTTTTAGGTTATTTTTATGTTGCTTGAAAATGTTTTATTGTTAATTTTTTTATATTAATTTCTTCTTTAAAGATGTTTTTCTTTATGTTACGATGTCAAAGGAAAAACTACAGGAATTTACCAAGAGTGATTAGTTAGTGTGGCAATGGTTTCTGAATGTTTCGGTCTTCTGTTTAACTTTTCTTTTGTTTTCGTTTTTTTTTTCTTTTTAATCTGATTTAATTATTATGTACATAACCAATTGATTAATTTTTTTTTTGTTGGTTTATTTCTTTAGGCATTCAAGAAGAAGAATTTAAGAAGAAGAAAGAGATAAGTGCAGAAGAGAAAAAAAAATTAACGAGAAGTGTGGGAGTTAGAAGGAAGAGAGAAAAAGAGGGCAGTTAAAATTTTTTTTTTTATGTAACTCCTTGTTGGAGTATTTTTGACTCCTTGTTAGAGTAATTTTGAAATTCAATATATTTAAGTATTTTTATGGAATTCTTTTTCATAACTAGGTTAGTTATGTATTTTTCCCTTTAACGACATCTATTTAAAAATGATTGAGTGATTATTTAATTATATTAATAATATTGAAGAGAGTTTGCTTGAAATAAAAATAAGTTAAAATTGAAATTAAAAATTTGTAAAAAAAATAATCTGATCCAATAAACCAAATATTCCTTTATCCACTGGATTTGGTATTAATGTGAACATTTCATTTCAACATTTATTTGGTACTCATCAGTTTGACTGATTGCATATTAAATTATTAATGTGATCAATGTTTATGTGCATTAAATTCATATAATTCGACAACGAGCGTGCGTGCTTGTGCATAATGATAAACCAAAACAGACAATTGTCATAGCAAATTCAGCTGGGTACATCTTCAGTGTGTTCATTCAAAACTGCGTAGGAAGACTGCCAAGTGCTATTGAAGAAAATTACTAAATATCCCACGAATTAGAAACAACATTACATATAGTTCAAAAGAAACCTCATTTAAACACAGATCAGAATCAGATGGAGCAAAGTTAGCCGCACGAAAAACGTGCACGGAAGCAGTTAAAATTGTCGAGAAATCTTCTTGCGCCATAGCTTATACAACAATCTTTTATGTCCCCACTTCCACCAGGCAGGCGCCTTTGCCCGTCTCTTCTTTTCCCTCATCTTTTCTGCAAATAGAAGCTATCAAAGTCAATTAAATAATGATAAAGATTCACTCTTGAAAACTATCAGGTGCCTTTGCACTATTGTTTGAAATTTTAAGCTCCAACAGAATTATGTATCAGTTTACCTCTAATGATTTTGTACCCATAACACTACCTTGATATGACATCATAATATCATACTTGTTTTTATCACGACATTTAACAAAAAAAAAAATAAAAAATGGGAGGATTCAAATTAATAGGAATATGAGTCTGGGAAAGTAATATACTAACTTTTGTCCTGAAGGGTATACCATCCCCATTCTAATAGTAAGTTCGAAAGTCTCTGTTCCAATGAAGGCCAATAATTCGACTGAATTTTAAGCACTTCTAGAATGGTTTGCAGTCCAGCCTTTGTTGGCATTAGTTGCTGCTCCACATTATGTTTAGGACTTTCACCAAGTAAGACCTGCATGTAACAGAGGACTGCTTGAGGAAATAACAAGAAAAAAGGGGGATTGGAAATCAAGGAAGACGAGAATAATCAAAAGAGAGGAAAGACCGAAAACATCAGTTTATTTAATGAAGGGTAAAACAAAAATTCAAGTACTTCAACCATACATTTAGACAGTAAATATCTGTTATGATCAGAATCTAATAAATACTTATAACCTTCAGCATAAATTCTTCAGAACTCTCGACCATTTCTCGACATGACATGTCCATAAATCAAAAGGTAAACTCAACAAGAAAATCAATCATTGAAAAGAAGCAACGTGATTCATGTCGTGATCATGTGATTCAAAGCATTTAATGTTGGGCTATATTGTTTTATGTATGGATAAAAATAGTTCATCAACCAACAGTTAAAAGAAACCCAATTTCTGCAAACTGCATTTAACCAAGAGCATGCTTTCAGTCCTTTCTGACCCATCATACAAGATTGGGCAAAAGTTAGGACGCCTAGAAAAGACAACAAATAGCCACTCAGCAATTAGGCATTGGGTACAATCACAATCCAATTACCCAGCCACCTTCTGACATAACAGTGAACATTTTTTTTTAAATAGAAGATTATTTCAACAACACCTGTATTCCATATTCGGTAATTTTTACATTGCAAATTTTCCTATAATCATGGGATTGTAGATGGTGAGAAGAAATTGTTTTTTTCTTCTTTTCCAAATTCAGGTTCTCGTAAATGAGGCATTGGTATTCATTTAACTAATACAACGTTTGTGATCCCTCCATCAGTTTATTGCAGGTGGTGAATCTTTCATATCCTAATTTATCTTAACACTAGAAATTCAATTCAAAGAACAGAGTAAGACAGAACAGTTTGCAAAGCTGTAACTTTCAGAACTTTGATTTCCGAAGCTTTTCGGATATCATCTTTTAGTTGGTGGTAATTCCTTGAATTTCAGAATCACTGGATCAAAACAAATGTCTGGGGAAAGCAAACCAAGTACCATTAAACAAGCCAAGGCAGTTATCCGGCATTTATTGACCAGTTGACAGCTTCTGGATTTATTAACTACTGATAGGAGTAAAGTATGAAGAGAATGAAATACGAAATTTTATTTAGTAATAAACAGAAACCAGAAGCTTAAAGCTTCCCAGCAGAACCATTCTGCCCAGTAAGAGTAAATCTTGCCCTATAGCCAAAGGTATTACAATATGATCCGTATTGCCTACCTTGTCTCTACTAAAAATCCTATATTTATACAACACTAACATAATTATAAAAGAGAATAATAATAATAGAAGAAAGAAAATAAAGATATTCGAAAGGGCAATCAACCCAGATCCCAAAATTACCCCAAATCTGTAGGGTTATTCTCCTTTCCTTAGTTGTTTAACTATTATTTATACTTCAATATTACTCTCCACGATTTATGCTCGTTTCGCCTGATCTATACCATAAACAAAGACCAGGTATGTGGTTATGTAGCCGTACTGAAGATTTCACTGACAAAAAATATAATTAATGACTTCCTCGATCATGAGGACTGTTCTAGAAAGAAATTTTAATGTATAATAATTGTAACATGCATCAAATAAAGAGGTAAAAATTTGTTGCAATGGGAAGGTTAAAATCACGATACTTCTTTGAGCTGACAGATCAGAATGAGGTGATGCTAGAACCAAAAGTCCCAGAAGGACTATTTCAAGAGTAAGGGACAGCTGATAAGTCATACTATATTTTGCATCTGTCATATCGTTCAAGCATATGTATGCATACATATAAGCAAACAGACAGACATTCTACTCTATCAACTTCTTTTAGTTGCTGTAATAACAACTTCCCTTTTTTGTATAGATAAGAACTCTTCCATCGGGTAAAAAACTATTAGTGTCACTCCTGATAGCCAGCAGAATTGCTCTATCAAACAACACACTCAACCACATTGAGTAGATGGAGTCATCTGTGAACAGACTGCATTATCAGCAGATCGAACTAATCTAACATCCATGTAAATGCGGAATATGTAAGGGTGAAAGTTTAATTGTGATTCTTTATTCCATGATAATATTATGATGCCTCCTATATCGCTGTTATTCATTTTTATGCCACATAGACTCTTAAAAAATGTCTCTACAATAGCTATACTAGCCGTTATCGGATACAAGACTATGGGGTCAATTTACTCATGTTGGACCCCAAGCTACTGAAGCAAAATAATTACGTAAGGAGCCAAAGAAACTTTGGTGATGTTCTTTAGTTTATTCATGTAATAAACATTTGAGATACATGAAGACGGGCTCGACATTTCATGATGGGCATTAAAAAAACTTCGTCATATATGTCATATATGATCTGATTCATGATGTAGAAGATTACCATGTTAAATCATTTTCAATAAATTATTGAGCACTCAACAAATAGGACAACATTATGAGAACAACCCTGGACATTGTATCCCAAAATCATTAGAAGCCCAAGCACAATGAAGTGCAAGCACTCAATTAAGAAGACAACAAGATAGAGAGACTCTCAAAGACGGCACCCCAGATCATTGAAGACTAATCATGCCCCACTACAAGATGAAAGTCAAAAACAAAAGGATGTCCATGCGTTTTATGACTCAGGGGTACAGCAAAACACAACTAAAATGGGAATGAGTGTAACATACTAAAGCAAAAGTAAAAATACAACACAACAACGTGACCTTTGATTTCTTGACATCTTAGAAGGCTGCACAAGCAACATGTATTTTTAGATGAAATCCAATTTATCCTTTTTAATTTTAGTAGCTATCTTTGCTTGTTCAACTTTCAACTTAGTATAAGCATTCATAACAAACCTTTAACTAAACTTAAATCAATTTTTAAAGGGGGAAAGAAACAGGCCCTCAACTACTAGTTTCCACTTCCAAAAGGCAAAACTGAACTGCCTATCCCATCTCAGATGGTAATAAATTTCCTGGCCTTGGAACTTTGACTACTTACCCATTACAACCCATGAAACAACCATCACATATGGAGGGATTAAATCAGTGTTATTAATGGCGGATGGCGGTACATGGCTGTTTGCCAAAATTCCGCCATTGCGGCCGCCGTGGCGGTCTATGGCGCCTCCATGACAGCGCCACCAT
Source organism: Striga hermonthica (assembly GCA_902706635.1). NCBI lineage: Eukaryota > Viridiplantae > Streptophyta > Magnoliopsida > Lamiales > Orobanchaceae > Striga > Striga hermonthica. The sequence goes on from CACSLK010027833.1 coordinate 14,706,299, forward strand.
GACCGCCATCATTCACAAATTTTGCATGGCGGATTGTCAAAAATCCGCCACGCCATACCGCCATGGCCGCCATTTGATAACACTGGATTAAATTCAACCACCTTAGAGCTAGCTTCACCTTTAATTATTTCTCGCTAGCAGAGGTGCTATGTAGGATATTATTGACAAATAAATGTTACCTTAATAACTGCAGTAGCGGAGACTGATATTGATCGCAGATTATACCTGCAAAAACAGGAGATTTAGATGGAAGAAAAGAATATTTTTTAAAACAAACAGAATGCAAATGGAGGAAAGAAAAATGAGAAAAGCAAATTTTAAAAGGAAAATGACATTGAAGGAAGAAATGGAATAACAAATAGAGAGGAAACAACAGTAAGAAAAAACACACCCGCCCTCAAGGATAACAAGTAACTTTCCACCAAATAGATCACAGCACATCTGTGTCATCTGTGCATAGCCAGTAGGAGTGATCTAAAAGAAAAAAAAAAAAAAAAAAAAAAAAAAAAAAAAAAAACAACGAAATAAGACAACAGATACGATAGTCTGATATAATATTATATAATATGATCATTAAATCCATGCATCCTAATGTCTCATCCTAGATCAGGTAACCATTTTAAATTCAATGACTAATAATGCTTAAAACGTCAAAGACTAGAAAGTAGCTCCTCGCCAAGTGCTGTGTTGATAGAGTAACATGTTTATTTCCCAGATAATATTAATTTAAGGACGTGAAAAAAGAAAAAAAGAAAAAAAAAATCATCAGGTCAAAATTATAGTAAAATCTGGAGCATCAAATCTATACTATAGTTAAAAAAATAATAATAAAAAAAATAATAAAAAAAAATCAATTTATACATCACAGCCGCCAAGAGGGTCGCCACGAGCAGCATCAAATCCAGCAGAAATTATAGTAAAATCTGGAGCAAACTCCGAAGCTGCATACAAATGTTGCAACATCAGCAGGTCAAAACTATGAAGAGTATGTTATTATCCATGTTAACTACTATTAACAAGTTCAAATATGCAAGAAACAATTTAAATCAATACTTGTCCCATGAATATAGACAAGTAACACCTTCTGAAGAGTGCATGGCTTGTACAGAAACTATAAAAGAAATAGCATTCACTTTCTAGTTGCCACCTTAGTACTCTATATAAAAGGAAATACAATAATGAATTTTCACTTGCTAGTAATCCTAACCAAATCAAGCTTACAATCTCATCAGACCAGGAAAAGAAATTATGCAGATTCACCATTTGTCAGTCCCCAAATCAAATTATTATCCCATACAAAAGCCTCAATGTTAAACAGGACGAATATAGTGACCATATGGAGAACTACAGATAGGTACAGAACATCGTCACCTATAGGAAGCACAACTTGCTGAAACGCGAAAAGATAGTCATTGTTGCCAACACCCCCACAACTCCATGGAACATTAATACAATACCCTTTAGCATCCCCTTTCCCAACCTGCAAAAGTAATATTGTAATGTTGCACCAACATCAACAGAAAAAATACCAAAAATGAGAGAAAAAATAACAGTATTAAACTTAAGTTCAGAAGCACCTAACACATGCATGTACATGGAGACAGCTTTTTACGCCCCTGTTTGACAACATGAAATTGAATATTCTTTGGCTTCATGGTTTTGATGAATATACATTTAGTTATCTATCAAATCAAATGCTAGATAACGAATTTAAAAGTTAAATTACATTATTAAATAATTCTACTTAGAAAAACCAATGAAATACAATTTCAAAGGTGCAATTACATAAGAGAACTTGATGTGTCATATGGTATGAACGACTAACCCTAGTAAGTTAAGTGACATTTAAGTTTCCATCAAAAATTGAAATTACAGATAATATCTCGCGCTTCCATGAGGCGCTCGTTCCTCCTCTTTAGCTTTAGACTAATGAGCCGCTCAACGAGAGATTTGTTAAGAGTTATAATAGCACAGATAATTAAATGATGATGTATTAAACCATGAAGACAATTGACGTATAACATTAAACAAGATAATATAGGAACCAAAGAGTCTGTATGTTGGTAGCAAAAATGTTTCTTGCAGTTTCTTTGGCAGCATCTTTTTCTTGCTTATATGTTACTAAAACTCTGAATTCAAGCTGTGAGAAATAATTACAAGAAAAAATGCCCAACAATAGCCTATGAACTAAGGCATCATTCACACGCATAATAAAGTAAAAATGGAGATGTTGAAACAGAAGCTGTGTACTCAAAATGTGTATCAGTGCTAGTGCATAGCAGCACACAGATACACTATGGTTAAAAAGAGTGTGAACCACCTCATAAGCAGATCCAGTACCAGGATAGAACTTTCCACCCTCATATCTATGCAAAGATATATACAAAACCTACAAAATTAAAATTAATATTCAAAATGAAAATCTCAGCATGGAATTAAATAAAAGCTACAAAAAGGAAACAAGTTTTGATTTTCCATCCTTATAACTTCCAACATCACATGCAATTAGCATCATTCTAATTTCTCATAGAAACAAATAAAACTCACTGCAAAATTTAACAAATCGTGAGGAAAAATGACCAAACAGACAATAAACCTTCTCTTTTCTTTTTCAGTTTCTGATTTATCATGCAAGAGAAAGAAGCCGAGTAACTGCGTTTCTGAACATCTAATGATCTCATTTCTTTGGCTCATTCTATTTATTTCAAGATTTAGTCGCAACTCTAAGACATGATCTCAAGGTCATGAGCAAACATAACATTAATCATTTAAGATGCAACTGGTCTAGGGAAATCAATCATTTTTTTAATGGTGAGGGAGAAATTAACAAATATAGACATTCAACCTTAATAATTTTGGTTGGAAAGACATTCAAAAAGATACAACCAAAACTTTTTCAGCAAAAACATCAGAACATTTTAAAAATCTAGTGAAGAAAAAATATACTGGAGTGTGTTGGTGACATTTCTCAGGCTGTTTCTACTGTAACTGATCATTTATTGTTTATGTCATTGTTTCCATATAATAATAATGTATTAAAGAAACAACAAAACCACATCTCTCATATAACTCTAATGCTCCTGCAAATACACCACAGTCAATAGTAGTCAGATAAAAAGATATTCCTGGGCAATTCAAAACTGTGTATCACACAAGAACTGTAAGTTCAGAGTTATCCATTTATGAGCTTTTGGATAACGCACCGATTTATTTTCCTCGAAAACTTCTTGGGTTCCATTACCATGATGCACATCCTGTGAGAATCAAGTAATTAATTAATCGTAAGAAAGACCTGGTATAAGGTAATTTCTACACATGCAAATGTTACTATACTTACCCAATCAATAATCAGGACCTTCTTAGCTCCTGCAATCTGAGCTGCCGATGCAGCAATGGCTGCATTGTTGTGAAGACAAAAGCCCATGGCCTCTTTCACTCCAGCATGATGACCAGGAGGGCGGACCTGGCTCATTGTATATGGAAGGAGAGGAAGAGTTTTAAAGAGTTCTTCTAGTCGAACAATATGATAGATTTCATCTAAGGCTTTTATAAACTCATTCATATTTTCTTACCAAAGCAAAACCATTTTTTACGCTTCCGCGATATATAGCTGCAGCAAGGTCAAAACATAAACCAGCAGCAAGCTTGGCAGATCTAGCTGAATACTGATTCGCATATGTATCAGGTGTAAAATAGCTGCAAACATTGATTTTATTTCGTAGTTAAGGAACTTCATAATTGTAGTTGGCTGATTAGACATAAAAAATAGTGTATCATGCAAGAAGAATAGTAATGACTGTCACCTCTTCAACCATTACAGACAGATATCCAGGACCAATATATATAAAGAAGTACAAAGAAGTCCTTGGTGAGACATTTGTTTCCTTTCTGGATAATTCAGCAGTTTCACATACCTCGACTGGACATGACTTGTAAGTTCAACAGCTCTAACATTCTCGAGTGAGTGGACCTAAAATCAAAATGAAACATTTGTTATCAGAAGAGAGAATCTATTTGTTGCAGAAACACAAAATTATCAGTATCTATTATCTAAAACCGATCTTTCCAATACAAAAACTGAACGTGGCAGGCTACAATTCTGGAATAAAAACTACATATATTTGTTCATGTGTGATTTTACACCATATTTATATAGCATCTAGAGCTTATTCATTGCATTATTGGTATATAAATTGTATTATTGTACTTTGATTCTACTCTTGTTGGAAATGTATTACGCGTGCTTGTTTTGTAGATATTTCTACATATTTGTAGAGCTTTTGGCTATTGGAGGGGAATGGTGAGTACCTAAGAACCTGGGACGATGAAAGATTGATGCTGGAAGACACGAGTGAAACGAGCAAAAAGAAGAGTGCAGATTTGTGACACGGGCAGTGACACGCGCGGGCATCAGATGCCGTGTCACCTCAACAGGGAGATTTCGAAGCTTTAAATTCGACACGGACAGGCCGTGTCGCACGCGGGAGCTATTTTTTAAATCTTACCTATTTTGAAAAGGAGAAGGTTTTTGAACAATATAAAAGCATATTTACCCTATTTTGAGAAGAGAAGAGAACGTGATACACAAGGAGAAGAGCCCTAGAACACGCAAGAGAAGCAATTGGGAAGCAAAAGAAGATCCAACTACAAAGGAATCAAGGAGATGGAGAGATCGACGAGATTCCTCGTTTTTCTTTCTTCTTCCTTTTGAATTTTTATTTACCATGTCGATTTCTAATATGTCTATGTATTTGATCGAATAAGAGTGGCTAGTTTATTTGATTCTAAGACTTGGTAGTAGATTAATATGTTGGGATTTTGGATGATTTATTTATAATAAATTGTTTTTCTTTTGAACCTTATTCAAATATTTTGTTCTCATTCCATGTTTAGCACTTGATCAATGTTTTTGTATGTCTGACAATATTGTTCGTAATTCGAGAGATGAGTTCAATATTAGGTATTTAATATTTGACATAATTTACTCATTTGAATCGAGAGGTTAGTAGGTCGTTGTGAGGATATTAGATATTTTAATCAATTTGGAGTTGAATTGCATGTGTTGAGTGGAGACGCTAATATATGAATCTCGCGAGAGACGATAAGCTATAATTGTGATAAAGGTAGATAAAGGAAACATTTAGTTGTGATATTTTTTAAGGAACCCAACTGTTAATTGAAACCACAGTCTTAAATCTATCATTCCCATATATTTCTTATGTCTTTTTCTAGCTAGCACCTTGCTTTAAATTTATTATCTTTTTATTATATTTTCTTAGTTTAGTTAATCTATCCCATAATCGGTCGTCTAAATAAAGTTAACACTATCATAATCGACTAATTGATACATTAATTATTTGGTCTCTCGGGATACGACCTTGCTCGCCACATACTACGAGCAAAGCCGTTCACTTGCGGTCGAGCTTTAAAAATACAGGCGAACAATATTTAGATGAGTTTCATAGTGTATATAGAGGAAAATATGATAAAAAAAAAACTTTAAACATGGAAACCTAGAAAAATCACATATATGATATATCTAATTAAAATCTGGCACCAATGAGTTTCCCCGAATAGTATTTAGTACATTTATCTTACCATCAAAAGTTCTTCTTTCGTAATTTCTCTTGCTGGAATCGGATAGCACTTTCCCGGAAATATGCCTTAAATAATTAAAAAAGAAAAACCAATGTCATGTCAATTGGTTTCTATATAATCAATTTCCAGAAGACATTACTAAGAGATGCATGATAGTATAATACGGACAAATGATACATCATTTTCTCTTTCATGTAAGGAGTGGATGGTGGTTTATCTGTAAATAGGAGTAGCTGCCAATAAACCTGCAGCTGCAAGGCTAGCACTAATGGCTCGAAGACGATCAGGCCTTTCTGGATGGGGGTGTGACTTCAATCCAACCTTCTCAGCAAATGGACAGACAAGAAGATATTTAGCTTAAATTTAAGATGTAGCCTGTACTCACTAAATAAACGATAGTGCTTGAAAGTTTCCTTGAATGATCAGTATGTGGAATAAGAGACCAATTACAATCATTTAATTATATTTAAAATTATAAAAAGAGTTTAGGAATTTTAGTACATAAATTTTGATTTTATCTCAACCACGGGAAGATAATTTTAATTTATATATCAAAAGGTCGAGCTACATACTTCTTCGTGAAGCAACATTCTATCATCGTATCCAATTGCTGTAACGTTGCCCGTTGCAATACTTCGCAATTGGGAATCTGTACCATTTCAATTATTTCAATCACTTACAATGACATTATTATTTCTACATTTACAAGAAATGTGAATAGGAAATCACCCTTTCAGTTTCTAGGTTATACAACCCAAGAGGTAAAAATAAAATAAACATACATTTAACTCATTTAAAAATTTGATCTCCGCCATAAAATAAAATTTAACATCATCAATTCAACACGCAAACAAGAATAAAAAAGCTTCTATGCATATTGTTGCGATCAGTGGTGAAGTTTTCTACTATCCCGTTCCTACACATTCCGGTTATGGTAAAGCTGATAGGATATCTATCAAAAGCATACACTATTCATATCATTGGATTGTATGGCTGATAGCACCAAGATGCCTAACAGGGAGATATGAAATTACTCATCTGAGTAAAATGTATAACCCCAGGTATGCAGACAAATGTGCAATAACTTTGCCACTCCTCCCTCATATGAGTTGTATAGACCTTCTCTTCACAAAATGAGGTTATCCAAAACGAGAAAGGTATGTTATATGCAGGTACACTCCTGACAATTCTGAACAACAAACCCAAATGCTTTTCCAAAATTTTCTTTCTACACATGCAGCAGGTTCCTAATTAAAGTGAGGTCTGATAAATTATACTGACATAACTGATAGTGCTAGTGTCTGGTAGCTTTCAACCAAATGACAGGGAATAATAAATGAACACAAAAAAGAGAACTAGCTCACCAAATAGATTAGAAATAAAAATTTTAGCAATGAAATAATAAGTTAACTTGTGTTCTGTTACACTTGAACCCTTTCATTTGTTGGGTTGTATTAATCACAATAAGGAACCTAAGGACTCAATAGTCTGGATATGTACAATACAGGATTTCGAGTTATAGGACATAGATATTTCAACAATTAAGTAGTTAAAGTTCGCAAGTTCATCATTTATTGTATTTCAAAACTTTCTTAAAAGGGGAAAATAATAAAAACAACAAAAGTGGGCGAAAAATAAGATTATTGGAAAGAAAAGAAAAAAGAAGAAAGAGATATTGGTCTGCTGTTTAATACATAATGTTCCAGATACGTGGTACATTTTAGTTAAATGTATGATGGACAACTGAGGTAGGTGGACGGAACGCAGGTCGGGAGATATGGAGCTTCTCGTTTATTTGTTAAAAATGGAAAGATTTCAGGAAAGTGAAACAATGGTGCTCATGATTCAAGAGTATTCATTCTCCCAAGATCCACCCAAATAAAGCAAAGAAGAGTTTCGAAGAATTACAGTTATCTAAGGAACCTAATCTATTGCATGTAGATTGAGAACAATGGAGTAAAAATAAAAATAAGATATAAATGTTGGATTAGGATTATCATTAGGATATAGAGGCAAGATCTTACGGAGGATGAGTATACCTGTTGTATGTCGGTAATTTTGATAGAGGGGCGTAGGAAGATTTTTTATTATCATAGAGAATCTGCTATATATTTGCTGGAAAGGATTAAATGTAGGATGGGATTATGGGCCTATATGCACAAAGATTGTAGAGATTTTTTTCCTTTGAATTGTTCACAGATTTGAGCTAATCACTCTGAAGAATGTAAATTGCATTCTCATGGAGTGGATGACCCAATCACTCGCTTATTGTACTTTCTTATTTTATGAATAAGGAATAAGTTTGTTTCTCTTATCAAAAAAATAAATGAAAAAAAAAAGGTCAAAACAAAATACCTTCCAATAATTCTCTCTGTACTTTCTTTAATCTTTTCACATTTCATGTTTTCCCCTAAGGTCGAAAATATTAACTTACTTGAGATTGCTAATTAAAACAGATATGGCATATGTCAAAATTCTTAATGTGCCTCAAACAGATATGGCATATGCTTGTGCCACGCATTGTACCTCAAATGTAAGTTCATATGCGATATGTCTTAAAATAAGCAACATGTCTTAATCATATGCGATTGCCCTGGTTTTTTGTGGATTCTAGTGCGGAAGGAGCAAGCAAGAGAAATGCTTAGCATCAGAAGCTTACACTATCCATGTCTCAAAACACTCTTAATTTATGTCTCACGGAGAACAATTTATCAACCTATTAGGTTAGTATTCTCACACATGTATCTTTTTATCTTCACTGTTTAGGTCTGGTATAGTGTAACTGTAAAAGGTATTTTCACATAAAAGCACCAAACTATTAAAAATGATAAAACGAGGAAAAGCATTAGTGCCCGATTAGATAAGCATGATCATGGAACAATTTACTCAAACTGAAACCTTCGCGTTCATCAGCTGCATTTCCGGCGGGAACATCTGCTGGATCAAAAGGAGAAGCAAAAAAGCCACGTTGTACGATCCCAGAATCTCTATGTTCGCCACATAGCTGCACAAAAGGTATGCAAAAATGTATGTTGGCTTATGAGTTAGAGAGAAGTGGGTAACAAGAATCAATCAACAAGTTCGATATAACATATGCCTACATCACAATGCGAATCAACTCCAATATTAACCATAGTGCAATTGAGGCAAAACCACTTTGGAACTTCAACAACGTTAGGGTTTGGGACAGCAGAGGGCTCCCAGTCGCTGTCATCGTCCTCATCGTCTTCGAAATCATACTGACCGTTGTACATTTCTTCTAAAGTCATATCACTCTTTCTCTTGGAGGTTTTCTGCTTCAGTAGAATCCACAATCAAAGCAACGAAAATGAAACCAAAAACATAGAGAAAGGAAAAAAAAGCGGGAAAATTTACTTGTTCCACCAAATGTTGCTCAAGGGCCGAAGCATTATCAGCTTTCGCAACCAACTCTCCGTTTTGCAGATGATCTCCAAAGTCTCCGTCTTTTAAATGTTTCATTGTAGGAGCAACGAAAATGGCGAAACGTTGACACAGAGCACCACACGACTGCAAAATTTGAAGCAGAATGAATACCCGGTGGACGACGGAGTAAGTCGATTCAAATTTTTAGGGCGAAAATTTGGTTTTGATTAGGGTATATTTTGTTTTCGAAGTCCAGCGAAATTTTATTTTAATTTTTAAGAGGATGCTACATTAAAGGTTTGACTAGTACAACGCCCGTCTATTGCACGGGTGCTTCCTAATTTTTTCCTTAAAATCTAAAATTAATGAGAAAAATTAGTTGAAAATTTAAATAACTTTTATAAAAAATATATATTATTACATATTTAGTATGACATTTTTTATTTGTGTGACTTACTTGTGTTATATTATAATATTTTTTTTTAACTTACAACATATAACTACATTAAACAAAAATATATCAACTGAGAAATAATTTTATTTTTCTAATAAAGTTTAATAAATATTATTTTTTATTATTATAAAGGTAAATATTATTTATTTATTTTATATATATATATACAATATGGATGTCAAATCGAAGATAATGAAAAGATGATTAATTTGATATATTATATATGTAAAACCGATAAGAAATACAAAAGTTATCAACTTTTGAAATACATTTATAACTCAATAGCTAATTGAAGGAAACAAATCAAAAGTCAGGGATATATTAGTCACTTAGTGCCTCACTATGTAAAATTACAAAGAATTAAAGTGTTATATTAGTACAAGTGATATTAAAATACCTAAGTTAGCTCAATAATATTTATGGAATGTCCGAACCTAGATATTAATTATTAATATATCAATATTATTTGTCCGAACCTAATTACGAAGCATGATTCTTCGCCAAGTAGAATTCCGAAGCACCAGAAGCAACCACGTAGGCTCAGCGCATTCGGGAATTATATATAGGGGCGATTCTTTATGAAATAATTTGTTCAAATAGATTTATTTTGATTAATTATAATTAATTTTGAAAAAAAAAATAAAGTGGTATGGTTAGTTGTAGTGAAATTTTAAGAATATTAAAATAATATTTAAAATAAAATGATAAAAATTGATTTGATGTAAAAATAAGAGATAAATGATTGTAAATGATTGGAAATGATAGGTAGTTAAGATTATGTGAGTGGATGAATAGTGAATTAAAGTTGATGTGATGTGTAAGAATGATTGGTTTGTATTATTTAATCATATTAATAATATTGGAAACAATGGAGTTGAGTTAAATTTGGGTTAGATTTTGAGTTGAAATAAAAATGAGTAAATTAATTTATATACAAGTAAGTCCTAAGTCAATTCAAATTTTTAGGGCGAAAAATTAGTTTTGATTAGAGCATCAGCAATGCTTTAGGTCCATTGAAAAAAATATGTAGGCCACGTAGAAAATAGACTAAGTCTAGAAAAATATATACTCTAAGTAATGTTCCCCTACCCACGGTGGACACATTTTAATATGTCCACCGCTTATGTGGCATGCACACATAGGTGATGTTAATATGTTCAAAAAAATACATCACCAATGAGTGCATGCCACATACGCGGTGGGCATATTAATATGTGTCTACCGTGGGTATGTGAGCATTACTCTAGTGTAAATGCAAGTGGACTGAGTCTTGCTGACGTGACAGCAAAAATAAGAGACTCAGTCTACTCTTAAGTCTAATTTAGACCCAAGTTATAAATCTAGTCTCTTTGCATTAAAAACAATTTTGTTACGTTTATATTTTTTTGTCCATGTCATACAAGACTTAAGTCTATTTACATGTCACATAAGAAAAGTTAGACTCAAAGCATTGCAG
>CACSLK010027833.1:14729475-14753198 GCA_902706635.1 Striga hermonthica
TTTTTTTTTTTTTTTTGGTGTTATATATAGTCTCAATATAATATAGTTGACAATTAATGTGACGAAGATAAAATTTAATTTTAAAAATAAACACCGAAAAAATTTGAAGATGTCATATTATTTCGGGTTTCATTAAAACAGGTCTTGGTCTATGGATTTCATTAATAGAAATCATGTTCTATCTTCGATTTGCCCACAACGCTTGGGCTATGAAGTCGCGCAACGCACATTGCTCAGTAACGCCGACGTTCGAGTTATCGATCGATATAAATGAGTATGTTTGATCATTCGTATCATGCCGCGGTACGTATTCCGGGTTGCGAAATTCTGGCGCCATGTTTCCGAGCGGCTCATGCATCCGAATAAAATTGTGTAAAACACAACATGCAATTACTATGTCGGTCTGCGAGGTCACTGTGTAGTTTGGCATCAACCCCTTTATCAAGGGAAACTTCCCTTTTAACAAACCAAAACTGCGTTCGATAACATTACGGACAATGGCATGTCGTTTATTAAACAACTGACGAGCATTGCCGGGTAATTGGTTAGACCCCAACCATTCCGGAAGATGATATTGTTCACCACGATAAGGTGTTATGAATCCCGGAATGTTTGCGTATCCGGAGTCCACTACATAGTATTTATCTGTACGAATAGATTTTAATAGTTGTACGAAATAAAAATTGTAAAATTCAATGTTAAAGTAAAATAACTTCGGAATACTGTCATGGTTGAATTATCGGGTGGCGACAAAGGGAAACGATATGTTGGGTCGGACAATGTATCATTAAAGACTCGTGCGTCATTTGTGCTGCCTTCCCAACCCGCTAACACAAAAGTAAACTTCAAGTCGAAATCGCACGCCAACATAACATTTTGTTCTAAAAATTCTTTCCTACATCTGTAGGTTCCTTGTTGTCCTGCGGGGACCCAAGCTGGTATAACGGGCAGTGCCGTCAATTGCCCCAATGCAGTCCTGCATTACAAGTTTAATTCACCGTTAGAATTACATTTATGCGATTTACAACATTCAAAGTGAAAAGGTTTAAAGCCACCTTGAAGTAGGGGTACAAATTGCGATTATTTCTGATCCACGGTGCGACGCGATTGAAGTCCGAGGGATGAATGTAGTCTGGTGCTAGATAACAAAGAGCATCAATGACTTTATGACAATGACGACTAATCGTCTCCCCCGAGTGTCGAAATGATTCTGCCGCACGCCTTTGCCTTTGATGACCTTTAATTTTATGTAGAAAAATAGCTACACTTTCTTCAATGCCTATTCTTTGTTGTCTAGTTTCTTCGTGGAATCCCGCCCGTTTGATCTCGCCACAGAGAATGACAAAATGAGATTTATTTATACCCATAACATCGTTGAACCAGCGCTCATTTCCCACCAATAATTCATTTAGCCAATCTAGTCCCGTATAAGTGGATTCTCGGTAGGGCATTCTTCTTAAGGGAGGAAATGCTCTTCCCGAAGTCTAAAAAATATTGAATAGTTGTTGGAACTGAGCCCCCACCATTAACGATATTTGAAAGGCCTCATTTTCTTCTACATCATCTAAATCAATATCAATATCGGGCAAATCCTCCACCTCTTCCACGTTCGTGTCATTATCGTCTAAGTAAGACATCCTACAAATATTTTAATTTAATAAAATAACTCTAGTACAAGGGTTCACATACAGAAAATAAGGTGAAGTTTGTAGGATCTCGACAAAGATAAAAGTGCAAGAGAGTACGGTGCAACTGAAATTGAAAAGAACAACATCCAACAACATGTAAAGAGCAATAAAAATGTAGACAATCCCCATTCACTGATCACTAGGATCCTCATCAATCCACATCTTAATAATATGATGACGCCTATCGTCTGAAGTAATCGCCGCAAACATCGCTCGATTGGTTGGATCTCGTAACTTCTTGCAGACAAATTAGAAAAGTCCCTTGTCCATATCCGACATTCCTTGAAGGGTGCACGTAGCTTGTTCCATGGTGGTTGGCTTATTGTTCTTTTCTCTAAGGGATACGTTCAAGTCGGACCATGAATGCATGGCTGTGTCGAAACTAGACCCGACGCCTCTCCTTTGATGAACGCACCGATTCTGCCTACCATGGCGTCCACGAGACATCGGGGTCACCATTGGCTCGTCATCTTGCTCGGAAAATAAATCAGAGGTGAAATTCTCAGTTGCCTGACCGCCCATGCTTCGTTCCTCGGGCACCCTTTGAGTCGATGCCCTTGCATTCGACCCCGTAGCCATCGTCCCGTGGAAAATAGTAGTCAATGCCTCGTAGTGAACGCATTGCCTGTTCTCCAAGTCATGATCCTTTCGGTGTGCCTATTAATAAAGAAGGGAGAAAAACAAAAAAAAAATTAAAAGGTGTCATATTAACTAAATTGTAAGGCAGGCAAAAAAAATCAACACTCAGCCAAAAACCAAAGCATGAACTTCAGCCATTGTTTTAAGTGAAGCAGAGTACATTCCCCAGATCTAATTTAAGAAAAAAAAAATGCATTTTCTATCCATCCTTTTTAAAAAATAACTTACAGTTGTCCAAAGTCCCCAAGCCTCCTCGCTGCCCTTAATAACTTTCTTGTCGGGATCCCATGACAATCCAGTTGCTTTCGTCAGGAGTGTGTGGAACCTTTTCCAATATACTTTCAATCGCTGGCACTTGCTCAGCAGCTGCTTAATTTTATAAGGGTAGAAGATTGGACACTGCTCGGTCAACTTCCTAAGAATGGTCGACCATTGTCTGGGGGTGAATTTTCTGGTTACACGGTTTCTCAACAGCACTTCATCCAACAAAATATTCACAAAGACAACCTCATTTTCAGGAGGCCATTTTGCGTCTCCTTCATTATGACCAGATGGAGTTCCAAATCCACAGTTACCCGACATCTAGGTTTACAAGAAACAACAAAGCAAGTACAATGTGGTATTGCAGTCTTCAATTATAGGTGTGTTACAGTGACCAACCATCAACAACAACAAAAACAAAATACATCACTTGACTGAATCTCGCTAAGAAATGCACAAAACACTAGAGTCCATCCAAAGTTTTGTACACATTATTCAACCTCATACAAGACACAAAAAGTGGTGGCCCGTGCCTAAATGGAAGCCAATGTTCTTAAGCCCCAATTTAATTATAAGAAACTAACCTAGTTAAAAATACCTTATAAAATTGCAGCAATGTCATTAACAACAATTTAAAAACAATCATAGTAAGATCACAATAGAAATGAAACACAAAAATTCGTCGATGAACACGAGCATGGCCCGTAACCTAATTTTTTTTTCTCTGCATCTAAAACAAACAAATTCTCATATTTTTACAGTTGAACTTAGAAACATATATTTGTAGTCTGCAACATGCATCGAGCATTTGAATTTCACTGTGAAATAGGACCACAGTACCTTTATTGGTCGGAGTCGTTTTTTTTTTTCGGAGATGTCACGGAGACGCTGCTGGTGCTCTTAGTTGTGCCTTCAGCTCGCAGATCTTCCCTCCCTTCGCCAACAAATTCAGCTGCTGTTACTAGATGTTCTTGCGGGGGAGGGGGGGATCCATACGATGCAGAGGTTTTTGGACCCAAATTGATGGAGGAAATTATGGAAGAAATTTTGAGATCAAAGCATGTAAGGCTGTACAGATCAGCTAATCGGATTTGAAACATCAGGAAAAGTAGTCAAAAAGTAAAATAATACTAGAATTGAAAAAAAATAAAATAATACTAGTATTTAATAGTAGCAGGTTTGTTGGTGTGAGAGTAATGTGTGGGTCACATAAACCAAGGGTAGCAGGTGATGTCGGCCGTGTGAGTAATGGTGTGGGCCATACACAAGCAAATTGAATTGGTATCCAATCACATATCCAACAGTAAAATTCAGTAAAAAAAACTAGATTTTTACTAGTAAGATTGATATCCAATCACCACCTTAATGATTTTTCAAATATTCAGTAGCATGCTCGACTTTAAAAATTCATAACTTATTCAATACTTAACAAAATCGTCCAAGGCTTTCACCATTAAGCCAAGGACACACCAAAGTTCCAATATCCACAAGATTTCCACAAACAAAACCGAGATTCAATGGTTCCTTCATTAAACCGTTCGAACACAATAACACATATTTTCAACAATTTATCAACAATACACATATAATAAATAGTCCTAGATTATCATAAACATCATAGATCATAATAAAGACGAGGGATAACCACCCATTACCGTACTCCAAGGAATCTACACGCAATGGTCGACCAGGTCGAATGAACGAAAGAAAGTTTAAATGCCAGAAAGGAATAATTGTTAGATCCCAATGTCAGGTAAAATTGAAATATTTTTAGCTGGTTAGACAATTTTATAAAGGGTTAATTGCCAAAAAAAATCATGACCTTTCGTTGAATTGCAAATTAATCTCAACTTTTTCAATTTTGAAAATAAATCTCAACCTTTATTAATTATTGCAATTTTGTCTCAAAATTGAATTCCGGCCATCCGCCGCCATCGGCCGCCACCCGTCTCCGACCAACCTCGCCGGAATTGAAATTTTTTTACGTGATCGTGTAGCTCTCCTTCCGGGCAACAACCTATCCGAACTTCATGTAAAAATTACGACAATAAGAGGTCCAATTTCTCAGTCAATAGATGACCGGAAAACTCGTCACCAGAAAAAGTCAATGTTTCCGGCGATGGTGAATGTCAATAGAAGTGGTTCGGCGAGAGGAGTTCAACGGTACCTTTGGATTCATGTGGGTCAAAGCGAGTCGCCAAAAATTTGCAAAAGAACGATGAATAAAATTTGTAGATCTACTTGCTTTTACCGACAAATTGGAACCCTTATTGTCGTAATTTTTGCACGAACTTCGGATATGTTGTTGCCCGGAAGGAGAGCTACACGATGACGTAAAAAATTTCAATTTCGACGAGGTTGGCCGGAGACAGGCAGCGGTCGGTGGCGGCAGATGGCCGGAATTCAATTTTGTAACAAAATTGCAATAATTAATAAATGTTGAGATTTATTTGTAAAATTAAAAAAGTTGAGATTAATTTGCAATTTAACGAAATATCGTGATTTTTTTGGCAATTAACCCTTTTATAAATAAAAATACAAGAGACATATAAATGTAATAAAAATCATAACTAGTAGTCATAAGAGCAAATTCTTCTTCATAATAATAAGGGCCTGTCGCCGAACCCGCAACATGTGGCGGGGCGGGTTGGACCTGCTTTTCACAGGCTCGCCAGGATGGTGGGCCAACCCACCCCTCCCCCAAAAGGTGGGCTTTGGCGGGCTGGGTTGGCCTGTCCGTTTTGACAACTCTCTACAATATGTAGGGCTGATATTTTTGACCGAAAACCGAAAACCGAAAACCAAACTGAACCGAACCGAACCAATGTGAAAATAAACCGAACCGAACCGAACCATGTGTATCGGTAACCGATTTTCGGTTACCGAAATGTTACCGGTCCGGTATCGGTTCCGAACCCATAAGGGTTCGGTTTTACCGAACTGAACCGATAACAATATAAAAAAAATACTGCTTTTAATAGGTATATATTAGTTAAATAAAATAATTAAGACTTACATTATAATTAATCTAATAGAAAAAAGGACGGATATTAACACACAGAATCTTAGGGCTGGGCTTCAAATTTCATACGCCCCCTTCAGAATCAGCAGCATCGTTTTATTTTACTTCAAGAAATTCATATCTCCTCCTTCACCTCGACCTGTTCTGCCGTTCACACCTTTACGGCTTCACCGACTCACCTTCAGATCGCCTCACCTTCACCTGGGAGTTCAATCCGTCGTTCACCTCACCTTCACTTCAGAATTTAGATCGCCTCCTTCACCGACACACCTTCACGGCTTCAGCGACTCACCTTCGTGACTTCAGCCGGGCCCTAGGTAATTATCTTCAAACCCCATAATTATCTTCAATTTTATTTTCAAATAAAACACAAAAATCAAAACCCCCGTTGAGTTGATTCGACCAGACAGAAGCATAATCCTAGTCTTCCTCCATCCATGGATTGTTCATTCATGAGCCTTCCTTAGTTGTTCACAACTCACTGAAAATTCATACCTTTTTTTTCTTTAGCGACAAGGGCTTGGAAAATGGGTTCCAACTGTGATGTGTGATTGAAATGGATTATTATTAGTAGTAATTAGTAATTTAGTATTAGTGGGTAGTGGCTTTTTAGAGGTCTTGTTTATGAATTAAAATTTATAGCTTGTTTATGAATAAATATTTATAGCTTGGTCTCTGCTGAGGTTGAATTGAACCACTTTGAACTGAGTTATTAGGGTCTGATTGCATTCTGGATATGGGAACCAGCTTTAGAAGTTAGAACCTCATGTTTTACATAAAAATTCACATCTTTGTATGTTAAGCTGTAAGCATGAACTTGAATTATTAATTCATACATAATTATTAATTCATTTTTGTAGTTCTATTGTCATGTTCATGTATGTGTTTATTACTTTATTATGGACGTTCTCAGTTTTAATTTAATATATATACTTGATGTTGTATTAGGAATGGAAAGTCAGAGTGTGAGTTCGAGTAATCCGGCTCTAAGCACCAATGCCAATGTTGATAATCAAACTCAAGAAATCTCTAGAAACACTTCACAAAAAAACAATCCAAAAAAGAGGAAGGAGAGGAGCATCGCTTGGGATCATTGTACAAGGAAAATTATTCACGATGATGAAGGAAATGAGGAGATGGTTGCTATTTGCAAGCATTGTCAATTACAAATGCCGGCCGATTCAAAAAGGAATGGAACGAGAGGCCTTCTCAATCATTTGTATCATAGGTGTGAGAGTTCTCCTCTTCGTGTGGTGATGGACAAGAGCCAACCCACATTAACTCAGTCGATGATGGGAGGTGAAGTAAAAATTTCCGACTTCAACCAAAAAAGACTCGACAAGATGTGTGTGAAGTGGATTATCAAGGCGGAGATGCCTTTTCGAACTGTAGAGCAACCGGACTTCAAAGAATTTATTCTTGATCTTCAACCTTGTTATAAGATTCCTAACCGGAGGAAGATTGCAAAGGATGTGTGGAGTTTATTTTGCGAAGCTAAAGCAAAGATCAAAAGTATCATTGGTGATCTCCGGGTGAGTATCACAACCGATACTTGGACCTCTATCCAAAATATCAATTACATGGTGGTGACGACCCATTTTATTGACTCGGATTTCCACTTACACAAAAGGGTGCTAAATTTTTGTAAAATTACTTCTCATAAGGGTGAAGACATAGGAAGGTGTCTCGAAGAGAAGTTGGTCGAATGGGGCATAAGTAAGGTGTTTACCATTACCGTGGACAATGCGAGTTCGAATGATGTGGCCGTGGAGTATTTAAAGAAGCAACTCCAGAAACATGATGGCCTTATGCTTGATGAAAACTTGCATATGGGGTGTGCTTGTCACATAATTAACTTGATTGTGAAGGATGGGATGAAAGAGTTGGTAGACTCCATTGAAGCCATCCGTAATTGTGTCAAGTATATTCACTCTTCAAGTGCGAGGTTGGATAAGTTTCAGGAGTATGCGGCTTTAGAGAAGAAAGATAAAATGTCGACTATCCCGATGGATGTTGTGACTCGGTGGAATGCCACATACATCATGCTTCATAGTGCTTACAAGTTTAAAGGTGTATTTGCAAGGTTGGAGGAAGAATTTAAGCCTTTTAAGACATACTTTGAAGAGGGAAGAGTGGGGCCTCCGAATGATGAAGATTGGGAAAAGGCTATGGGATTTGCACATTTCCTCAAGAAGTTCTATGATGTCACCGTCAAGCTTAGTGCCACCAAAACTCCGACCTCGCATCTTGTTCTAAAAATCTTGATAAACTTGAAGATTGAGATTGAGGCTAGAATTAAAGATAAGAAAAATATTGTGTTGCAAAATGTGGCTACTTCTATGAAGAGGAAGTTTGATAAATATTGGGGCTCTTTCGAAGATATGAACATATTAATGTTTGTAGCCCAAACCCTTGATCCACGTTATAAATTTCAATTGATGGAGTTGCAATTAGGGGAACTTAGCTACACTTTTGATGAAATTGAGCACCTTAAGAGTCGGGTGAAAGCACACTTGTATCTTATGCATGAAACTTATAAAGGAACGGAAAAGTCACATGTGGATGTGCATGAGGATGGTGATGATGGTGTTGATCTTGGTGGTGGCGGTGGTGATGATGATGATAATGAAGATGATGATGATGATGATGTGGAATTGAGGATAGAGCGAAGACTTAATAGGCAAAGAAAGGAAGCAAACCTCAAAGAGATAGCTAATGAAGTTGACAAGTACTTTAATGATGCATATGAAAGTACAAGGAATGATGATTTCGACTTATTGGCGTGGTGGAAAAGTAAAATCTCAAGCTACTCTATTCTTTCCAAGGTTGCTAAGGATGTACTTGCTTTTCCTAGTTCGATCGTTGCTAGTGAAAATGCCTTTAGCCTTGGAGGAAGGATTGTGGATCCGTTTAGAGCTTCTTTGACATCTAGGATGGTCGAGGCCTTAGTGTGCACAAATGATTGGCTTAGAGGGGAGGAATTTCAATTTCACAAGGAGCCTACGGAAGAAGAGCTTGAGTTCTACATGGAACTCGAACAATTGGAACAAAGTAAGTAACTATTTTATTATTATTTTGATATTCATATTGTGCATGAAATAAGTTTTTTGCTTATTGACTTATTTGTAATATTTTATAGGTATTCCCAATACAAATGAAATGCCACCACCTCCATCTAAAAGTTCAAATCATCCCGAGTCCGGAATTAATAAATTACAATCCCATCCATCTAGAGGGGGAAGAGGGGGAAAGGGTCGATCAAACCGTGGTGGACGTGGCGGTGGTGCTACATCATCGAGCAAATTAATAGATGAGGTTCTTGTAGTTTAATTTTATTATAATTGGTGTTCTTGCTTTTAAAATAATAATAATAATAATAATAATAATAATAATAATAATAATAATAATAATAATAATAATAATAATAATAATAATAATTTTTATTATCTTAGTGCATTTTTTTTTTCTTATGCAGGAGTAGATGAGTAGTGGATGAATGCTTTGAGTTTGAGCTATTTTATTGGTGATAATTCGGATATGTTGTGAGTTGTGACTTGATCTGTTATTGGAATTCACACTGTGTTGTGATTTGGATTTTGGATATGGTTTGTTGTGTTGTGAATTGGATTTAGAAGTTGGAAGTTTGGAACTATTGTTGAGCTTGTTACCTTATGAACTTATGATCTGCCTACTTTATTTTCTGTCTCTGTTGTTCAAGACTTCAAGTGCTCACTTTATCTTTTGCCAACTTTCTTTGCCTGTGACTTGTTTTAGACTTTTAGTTTGTGAAAAAATGATTAATGTGCTGTGATTCAGTTTTGATGATGGACCAACCTTTTATTGGAATTATACTGCATGTTTATAATTAGTACTAAGTAGAAGGCTCTGCTTATATTCATTTTGCACAGGTATTTTGCATGCTGCTGCTGTTTTTTTTTTCGGTTTTTTCGGTTTTTATCGGTTTATACCGAAACCGAACCGTTTTATCGGCAACCGATTTTTCGGTTACCGAATGTTTATCGGTTCGGTTTCGGTTTGCAAAGTAGTGAAACTGATAATGTTCGGTTCGGTATCGGTTTCATGTTATCGGTTCGGTTACCGATACCAGCCCTAACAATATGTCTAGGGGGTGATTGTTTATGATTTGTACAGTGAAAAAGCCAATCAAAACTAAAATTTAACTCAACTTTAACCCAACCCCACTATCTCCTATATTATCAATATAATTAAATAATATCAACCAATCATTTTTACACATCACATCAATTTTAATTCACTATTCATCCACTCACATAATTTTAACTAGGCCTAATTGTCGGTAAAAGCACGACCTTACAACTTTTTGCCGTTTTAACCAAACTTTTGCGATTTAGCAAAAATAACCTAACCTTGTCCCGTTTTTGCAACCCAAACCCAAATTCAGACGGCCGTTTCATTTTTGCAGCGTGTCCGTTAAGCTCTACCTACGTGGACTAGCTTGCTTCTCAGTGTTGTGACGTGGTAAAGGCATTATAAAACACGCATTTTCCCCCAAATCAAGAAAACCTAATTTTTTTTCCCCCAAATCAAGAACACGCATTTTTTTTCGCTGTGGTCCCATTCTCGTCGAAGCTCACAATCTTGTTGTCGAAGCTCACAAATTGTGGTCCCATTGAAATGACTATGACCGACAGGTATGTCAATCCGTCATTTTTTTTATTTTTGTTGTCGAAATTCCAAAATCGTCCGCGATAAACCCTAATTTTCAATCTTATTGTCGATCGTGTTCTCCAAATTGTCGATCGTGTTCTTTCGCGATAAACCCTAATTTTCGATCTTATTGTCGATCGTGTTCTTCCCCAAATTGTCGATCGTGTTCTTCCGCGATAAACCCTAATTTTCGCAGCTTCATTGTCGATCGTGTTCTTCCGCGATAAACCCTAATCATTCGCAGCTTCATTGTCCACCGTGTTCTTCCCCAAATTTTGCCCTAATTTTCGCAGCTTCATCCTCTGAAAATGTCGTACTCGTCTCGTACAAGCCAAAATTCGCAACATAGCGCTTCATCCAATATCCCAGTGCGGAAGCAGTGCCGCCATTTGGAAGAGGCCGTTGTTTTGACCTCAATGACAAACGACAATCCATGTCGGAGGTTCTACAGGTGTCCAACAAGAAATGTAAGCTATTACTGTATTTTGTTCTGCAATTTTTATGCAATTTTGTTTAGAAGAAAGAAATATTTTATATGAAGGTTTTTTTGATAAGTAGGAGATAGATGATTGTGGTTTCTTTGAATGGATTGATCCCTCATTGCCAGAGTTCCAAAAGAAATGTTTTATCAAATTGAAGTCTCAAAAAGAGGCTTTAGAAGAAAAGTTACGGGACAAGGTGACCATGGAAAAACAACACAATGACAGGTCGGTTGTGAAAGAAGTAAGCTCGACTTGGCTTGAGGAGCTTGAAAAAAAAGTGACAGGGCTTGAGGTAGAAGGTCACAAGAATGCTGAAGTCATTTTGGTTCTTGAGAAGACCTTAATTGAAGTAAAAAACCTTGAAAGGAAAATTTGTGTAGTGATGATTTGTTTGATTGTTATTCTTTTGGTTCTTATTGTGATTGTGTTTGGTAGAAATGGTCATGGTCATGTCCATTAGCTGAAGGTGAACTGTTTTTGTGTTGATGTTTTGATGTTGTGATGGTCATGTCCATTTGGTTGATATATGTAATGAACTAATGGTTTTGATTGTGTTTGGTTGAAAAACTTTTGCATTAATGGAACATTATTACAAGAAATATCTTATCAGTTAAACTATCTTATTCATTAGATTAGAATCCTTGTAGTTACACTATTATTGTGTCAAATCACAATTGGCAAGCACAATATCACATGAAGACATTCTAAAACAAGATCCCACAAAAACTTGAAAGAACACTCCCTTTCAGCATAAATAAACAGAACACATTCATTTCCAAAATAACAGCACAATTCATTGAAGTCATTCACACATAACAACACACATAAATATCCCATAACACATCCAAATCAAAACTCAAAAGAGCATCACTAAGATTAGTTCAAACTACTGAGTCTCCACCACACAAATCCAACAATCCTACATATTAATTTCCAGCCTCACAAAACCAACAGTTTAATTTCCAGCCCCACTCTCTTGAGTGCATATGAAGTCACCTGCTTTGCTACCTCTCCCAGTTGACCCACTACTTTGGCCTCTTCCTCTAGCAGTGGTTGACCCACTCTTCTGCCCTGTTCTTCTAGCAGTGGTTGCCCCAGTCCTCTGCCCTCTTCCTCTACCAGTGGTTGACCCTGTCCTCTGCCCTCTTCCTCTACCTGTGCTTGACCCACCGTTTTGCCCTCTAGTTGAGCCACTGCTTTGGCCTGTTTCTCTAGCAGTGGTTGAAATCACATGAATCTTTTTTGCAGATGACAACTGCATTATAATATCCAATAATTACCCCATATGTTAGTCAAATTTATTGTATTTCAGAAATAGTAAATTCCTTTAAAAGAACCATACCTTCATCTAGACATTACCAGTTTCCTCAGATTGTAATATACCAAAACCTTTCCTTGCCTGCCAAACAAATGAACAAAATAATTGTTACTCATAATGATTGGTACCAAATTCAGAAATTAACCATACAAAAGTATTACCAAGGCTCTTTCTTTTTGTATGACTGATGACCGAGGACTGCACCTCCTAACAGACATTTTATTTATCTTCTCCACAGAACCAGTTTGTGTGCTTGTCATGTTCTCAAAAGGTGGGCCTGTCATTGTCTCAACTGTTGGGCTTGTAATGTTCACCATGTTTGGTTGAACCTCAGTGTGGGGTGGTTGAACCTCAGTGTGGGGTGGTTGAACCTCAGTATGGGGTGGTTGAACTTCTGTTTGGGGTTGTTGAACCTCAGGTTGGGGTGGTTGAACAACAGTTTGGGGTAGTTGTCTAGTGTGCACATTTTGTGGTGGTTGTCTAGTATGCACAGTGTGGGGTGCAATATGCTTTCTGGGCCTTCCCTTTGGTCTCTGTACATAGAAAATTACAATGATTAAAGAATGTAAAGAAAAAAAAATAAGAAAACATAGTACTATGAATTAATTGAAATGTAAACCTTAGCAGCTTTCTCAACTTGAGGCAGTGTGCATGATTTCTTGTTATGCCCCTTTTGCAAACACCTATGACATGTCATAATCAACCCAAACCTTCTCAACTTGCTTCCACTTGTGGCTTCTTCCTCAGGAGCCCTTCTTCTTTTTTTCTTAGGTCTTCCTGGCATCTTCTTGATTGGAGGGGGTAAGATTGGATAACCTTGTGCAGTTGGCCACATCTTTTTGCCATTTATGGGTTCTAATGAAATGCTATACATACTCAAGTACCTCTCAGTATAGAAATACTCAGACACAAAGTCTGCTGGATCTTTATGCTGAAAGTGTATTGCTGAGCAAGCATGCACACAAGGTATTCCTGTTATATCCCACTGTCTACAAGTGCAGGTATTATTCCTCAAATCCACCACAAACTGATCATCTTGTAAAGCAACCTGAAACCTATCACCAACTGCAGGCTTTGTGACACAGACTCTTGACAAATATTTATTCTGTTCTACCTTTGATCTAATTCTAGGACAAAGCTTGTCAGGATGTCCACTCAACTCCATAAATTTCCCATGTTGTCTATTCATTAGTTCAGTCCTTACAAATTCAAGCATCTCAATGATGTGATATCCTCTTCCCCTAACTATAAACCCATTGAAAGTCTCACTAACATTATTTTCAATCATATCACACCTAGGAAGAGGAGAGACAAACGCCTTACAAAACTTTGAAGGATCTCTATCAATAAAGTCCTCATAAGCTGCTTTGCATTCTGCCTTCAAGTCCTCCAAAGCAATGTTGTAGTCTCCCAAGTGAGTGCTTAGAACAATTCTTCAGAACAAATTTTTCAAAGTTTGGCCCTTGAATCCCTTCTTCCAGTTCATGTAAACATGTCGAGCACAATTTCTGTGCTCAACATTTGGGACCAAGTCACTCAGAGCATTCAACAAACCCTACAAAGAAAAAATAATTTAGAACATGGTATTGTTTGAAATTAAGAACAAAAACTAACAAAATTGCACAGAATAGTCACCTTTTGTTGGTCTGAAATGAAAGTATATCCTAATCCATCCCTTATACCCAGTTCTGCAAACAAAATAGAGAGAAACCACTTCCAACACTCTTCATTTTCAGCCTCAACCACAGCCCAAGCCACTGGATAAATTTGATTGTTACCATCTTTGGCAGTGGCACATAACAAGGCTCCTCCTAAGAAAGTTTTCAAAAAGCATCCATCAAATCCAAGGATTGGTCTGCAGCCATTGATGAATCCCTTTCTTAGAGCACTAAAACCCACATAAAAGCCTATGAGTGTGGTATTTTCCCCAAGTAAGAACTCAAACTTTCCCTCTCTATCAACCCTAATCAACTCAGCCATATAACTCCTAAAAAATGAGTAATGTTCTATGACAGAACCTCTGAGCATTTCAAGTGATTTCCACTTGGCTCTATAAAGCTTCCACTTTGTAGGTACAACTGCAAACTTTTTAGAAATTGCCTCTTCCAATTGTGCAACTGTCATGTTTGGATTCCTTCTGAATTTTTCACCAAACTCTTCAGCAATCCACTGAGCAGTTAGTTGTCTAGTGTGCACATTCCTATGACATACATGCTCTTTATGCAGTTATTTTATAGCTACACTACCTTCTTTTTCAATCACACTGGCATAAAGTCTCCAAGGGCAGCCATATTGACATCTAACTTCTAATTGTCTCCTGTTACACCTTATATTCTGAATATCTCTACCTTGCACAATTTCCACCCTTCTCACAGCTTTCTTGCACTGTTCAATGCTTTCAAACCTCATGCCAAGCTGAAAGTCAAGTGCATTATGATCACACTTGGGATCATACAATAACCTTGTCCTCCTTTTAACAAAATTCCCTTCCAAATCCATTTCTTTGTCACTATCTGACTCATCAGAGATTAGTGCATTATGTAACAATTCATCCTCTTCAAAGTCCATCCCAGTTGTGGCCATTGGATGTGTATGGCCTGCATCATCATCACAATCTTGAACTTTCTTCTTAGACTCCTTCAAGTTCTTTCTTGCCTGAACATATTCATCATCATTAGAAATAAGATCATCAGACAGGTCATCATCTGATGAACTCACCCCATTTGGAAAATAATCTTCATCCTCAGATTACTCTTGTGACCCCAACCCAACACATGCACTATTAGTTTCTGCATCAGCTTCACCATGTTCAACAGAAGTGTAATTGTCTATAATATCATTAATATCTTCCAACTGGTCTGCAGGCTCATTCTGAATTGATGCCTCAGCCTGACTCAAACCATTCACCTCTTCCATATGATCTTCACCTCGCTGGCCATCAAATTTTGTCTGATTCAAACCATTCACTTCTTCTCCATCATCTTCATCTTGCTGGCTATCAGATTGTGTCTGACTCAAACCATTCACCTCTTCCCTAGCCTCAGCATTCTCATCTGCTTCATCATCAATTATGTCACCACCAACCACATAAATCTGAATTACAGTTCTGTTATTTTTACCACAACTAATAATCTCCATAACCCTTTTGTCATCAGTTACATCTATCAAACTATCAGCTCCAAGACCAGCATCAGGTATTCTATACACAATTTTTTCATACTTCTTAACTCCCAACTTCTGAAGTTCTTCTTGTAGGTCAAAGTAGCCAAACCTATCTGCATCTAACCCATAAATACTCTTCAAAGTACCAGTTAGATACTCCACAATAGGTCCACATTTCACAAAATAACCTCCAAAATTGACAACCAATGCAAATTTGTCTCTGCAATTAATTAAACATAGAAAAAAGCACCAGACTCAATAATCCAATCATAACCTTGATTCTATCATAACTCTAATGTCAAAATAGATTTACAATAACAAAAAAACTGTAAACATTTCGAAATTGTTCGAAACCCTAATTTCACAATGAATGTACAATAAATAAAATGTAAGCAATTTGAAATTGTTCGAAACCCTAATTTCAAAATAAAACCCTAATTTGAAGAGGAACCCTAAATTCATAAACATATTTAAAATCTTTCGAAGCCCTAGGTCAAAATCTACAATAATATTTAACAAATCGATCACTACTTAATATGTAATTAACACTGAATTAAAAAATCACAAACAATAAAATGTTTCCAGATCCCTAAGTTCGAATCGACCGACGATTTTTAGAATTTTGACAACAAAAATAAAAAAATGACGGATTGACATACCTGTCGGTCATAGTCGTTTCAATGGGACCGCAATTTGTGAGCTTCGACAACAAGATTGTGAGCTTCGACGAGAATGGGACCACAGCGTTTTCAAAGAGTGAAAAAAAAATTCTAAGTCTGAAAATGGAAATTAGGTTTTCTTGATTTGGGGGAAAATGCGTGTTTTATAATGCTTTTACCACGTCACAACACTGAGAAGCAAGCTAGTCCACGTAGGTAGAGCTTAACAGACATGCTGGCTAAAATGAACGGCCGTCTGAATTTGGGTTCGGGTTGCAAAAACGGGACAAGGTTAAGTTATTTTTGCTAAATCGCAAAAGTTTGGTTAAAACGACAAAAAGTTGTAAGGTCGTGCTTTTACCGACAATTAGGCCTTTTAACTAACCATTACTTCCAATCATTTTTCTCCTACTTTACATCAAATCAACTTTAATTATTATATTTAAATATTATTCTAATATATTCACTAACAACTAACCATACCACCTTTTTTTTTTCAAAAGTAACTATAATTAAAAAACAAACCAAATAAAAACTAGTTGAATCCATAAACCATCATGGTAACTCCTTTCTCTAAAACCTCTCATCCACCACCATCTTTGAACGAAACTTCAAATCGGGGATCAAGATGTGTTCAGCAGCCAGCCTCTTGCCGCCGGATCTGAAACAGTAATCCGGGTTTTGAATTGTAATGGCGCCGCTCTTTGAGTACTTCGTGGTGTGCGGGATCGGACCTGAAATCCGCACGTTGGACGGGAACAGGGGCTACCATGGCGCAGGCATCATGTACTTGCCATCTCTATTAGATCAATACCCTCCTCCAAATCACTCGCTCTATCCTCCTCCCCCGCCTCAACTCCCCACCTGCGTTTTGCCGGCCGGCGTCCAGTTCTACTCATCGGGATTTGATTCCGCCGACCCGTTGTCCTTTCCCCGGAGCTATCCGATCGTCTTGACCGAAGGTGATGGATCGAAGATTTATGTCAGCTGCATTGCGTTCCGAGATCCCGTTTGTGAGGACATAGCCGAGGCTTATCGTATAGCAGCCAATTCATTTGCTGATAAATGCATTTGTCTCGTCTCGCGTGCTCCCAGTTTCGGCATTCTGCGTGATGCCTTGGAAGAAATATTCCTGCTTTGCTTTTCACAGTCTGGAAGCAGGTTTACGCGTGTGTGCGTGCGTGTTGCCCTGAACCATTTCATTTCCTGTTTTAGATGATGATTTTTTTTTTTCTTCTCAAAATGGTGTCATCCCTAACCCGTTATGCTTTTTATATAACTGATAGTAGAAGGAAAGGCACCGTTGGTGCCATACTTGGCGACATTCTGATGATTAGAAGAAAGCATAGCTAGAGAGCACCCGATGACTTTGCAACATTACTTGCATATATGGACCCCTGTTCGATGCTTATGTTAATTATTGTGTTCTTGTCTTGATTTTATTCAGCAAGCCGCTCTGGGATGTCATAGCATATTTAGTGTCCAATGTACCTTTACCAACCCCTGGAAAGGACCGAGTGCTGTTTGCCATTGAAAATAGCTTGCTTGCTGTAGAGGTCCCGCCAAAAGATGGTCTTCCTCATGCTGACGTATGTTACTACTTATGAAGCTTTATTGTTGATTTTTATGTGCGTTGGTGTCAATTAATTTCAGTTGATAGTGATCTCTATTTCTTTTTGGACAGATATCCTTCCAGCCTCTGGTCCAGTGCTTGGATGTTGATAATTTCATCAAACTATTTACAGCTGTGGTGCTGGAGAGGAGGATTTTGCTCCGCTCTGACAAGTACGCTTTTTTGCACTCAAGTTTGTGAGGATCATATTAATAATTTACAGTAATTCTTGGTTTTCGTCATCCCGGTACAATTCTAAATGTGGGTATGTTCCTTTCTTGCTGTTACTGTTTATTGTTCAGAACGACTAGTTTTCCCTACATTGACATTAAATATATTATACCCGAAAACGAAAAGAACGAAAGTTGTCTTTCTTACTTTACTCTTAGATCTTGCTAATCTTAAATTATGCAATATTTCATGAACATTCTACAGCTTTCTTGTTTCCTTGTAGTTTTGCCTGTAGTGATATTCTATCTATGCTTGTGTCTCGTCAGGCACTGCGTGTGAGTGAACATTATGCAATTATCTTGGTTCATATTTTAAATTAATGGTGCTGCTTAATTTTAAAAGTGCCAATTTACATTAATGAATATATGCATATTTTCAGTTTTCCACGATGAATAAGTAGATAAAGCATTGTCCCTATATAATATAATGCTCTCTTTTCTATCTGAACTGTATGAGTTGAACTGTATGAGTTGACTGTTAATTACAAGTGGCCTAGGCTGCCATTTAATCCATCCTGGACGCCACAAAATATTCATATTGGGATTATTTATTATGTGAATAAAAGTAGGTACATTGTCGTATTGCTACGGTGTTTACTATAATTGTCCATCCAAATTCTTTGGGTATGTTTATCTAGTGATTGGGGGTTATGGAGATTGGCAATGGTTGTCCCTAGTGATGTGGTGTCGATTTCGCGGGAGAGGAATAAGAGGATTTCTGATGATGAAGAGTTTAAGATGTTTGGGATAGAATAAAGTTGACACTTGCATTATTGTTCTACGTTTATAAGTTTCTTTTCCTTTGATTGGCTTATATATTTGAGTTTAGCTCTTTGACTATTATGTGTTTCTTGGTCTTCGACTTTGTAACTTACCAATTATAGTTGTAACCTTTTTCTTCAATGTATAAAATCTTTTGGTTCTTAATTAGTTACAGACAAGTAGCTATCACAATGGAAGTTCAGGAACCATGTTTTTACTATTAATTACTTGTTCTTTAGGTGGGAAAACCTCAGTACATGTGTCTGTAACCTTACTTTGATTTTATTTCCTTGCTTCACTTCTATGTACATGTCTGCAGATATTCTCTTTTAACTCTTGTATCGGAGGCCATATGCCACTTAATATATCCATTTCGATGGCAGGTATGACTTTCTTTTTGGCTTGGCTTTCAAATGTTACTTGCACTAATGAGATACATAGTTTGATTCTTTTTAATAGTGTATCATCCTTGAAATATTTTCAAATGTTTGCTTTCTAACCATTTCATGTTTGCTGTTCTGAAGCATGTCTACATTCCGTTGCTATTTTTCAGTGGAGTTGACTATATTGATGCCCCCACACCATACATGATGGGTCTTCATTCAGGTGTTGATACCTTTGGTTTGATGATGGATGGCGTAAGTTCCTTAATTTACAAGGATCGGATACATATGCCACAATCTATTGCTTTCTCCTATTCATTGACCTTTATTGTTCTTTTGCTCACTCATGTTCATTTTCCTGCATAATTTTTGTGAAGAGGCGCATTGCAATATATAATCTAATAGTTGAGTAAGAGACATTTTATGTGAACGGATTAATTAAAAATGATCGGGGGAAAATTTTAGCTCGCTTGACGGTTGTAGATGTAGGTATGAACTTATTGACGATGCATCTCCATATTTTTTTTTTTTGTTTTTGGCGTTGTTTTGTTGAAACTGCTGCAAACATGGAAAAGGACATTGAATAAGTGTTAAGCAAACAAAAGCATTCAAGAACATTAGTCTCATAGGCTTGAGTCAAAAAGTAATTGTAGTTTTGCAATTCCCCGTTATAAGTTGGTGATAAGTATTGCACATGCAAATGACATTTATAAAGTAACAGTCAGAAAGATGCGAGACAAAAAGATTACCGATTCCCCCACTGCTTAAAAGTTATTTAATTAACTTTCATTGGTTTGTGCCATTTTACGAAGCCGTGATTCATTATTGCTATGATATTGACTTGTCTTAACTCATGCATGTTCTATGCAATGCATAATTGACACTAGTCAGTTAACATAAGTTGGCACTTCTCCTTAGGCTCTTTAGTTACATGCTCTTCAGTTGATTCTAGTGTCTGCTCATTATGTGAAACATTTCATGTAAACTTCGTTGTCTTCTCCGTGAATTTCAGGTGGTTGTGGTTGACCTTGAGCGTAATCTCATCACCACATCTGAGGAAATTCCTCCCATACCTGAGCCAGAGTATAGTTTGTTGCGCGGTGAGATATTGAAGCTGTTACATCCAAACGTCGTTGGCATCGATCAGATGAAGGTTGGGTCTTTCTCTGAACAAGGCCCTAGAGGTGGCTGTAGGCCATGGGGAGAGGATCATGATCTCCAGCTTAGGTGAATGTTGGTGATCTGCTTAAAATTATATTGGTCTTGTTACAACAAGTATATATGCAATCTTCTCCTCTTTTTACAGCTTGTTTTATTTATTAAATTTGTCAATTCCAGGGTTGAATATAATCCAAGCCTTGGCGATTAGCTTTATCTTTGATTTTTTAAGCTGTTCCTTTCACGCTAATATCAATTATGGTTAAAAATCTTGTCTTAAAACAGATATTTGGTTAGGACCTAGGTGAATCTTGTTCCGAGTTTTCGGAAACCCCAGATACACTTGGGCAAGTTAAACTTGCGGGTCTTGCCACCCAACGGCTATGAGTACCCTGATGTTTGATGGTTTTCGTTCCATCCGGCAAGTGGTTCTGCGGTGTTACAGGCCAAATATTGAGATGCATGCTGTTATGATTTGATTCTTCCTTGGTTTTTATATTATAAAAAACCTGTTATAGTGGAGTGGCTTAATTTCATATCTCAAGCATGGTTTTATATTCCTAAAATTATTTTCCATGGTTTTAACTGGTTATCGTGACTAAATTTATGTTATAAATGTCTTTTATCTTATTCGTTGAGTATTTCTTGATCTTTGCAGGTTTATATTCCTAAAATTCTTTGCTTCAATTTTAGCTGGCTATCGCAATTTCATAGTATGAAGCTTTGACCTTACTCATCTAGCTAGTTCAACCATCATTATTCTAGGTGAAAGTAGCAATTGTTTTGTCATTTGTCAGGAAAACACAGCAACTCATATATTCAACAGCCAGGCTTTTTTAAAGAAGCGGTCTCGGTCGACAAATCAGCCTCCAGATCCTATGGTGAGCAATTCAGTTTGTTAACATGGGCTAGTAATTGATTTCTAGTATTTTCTGCCAGTTAAAATACATTATCTGCCAATTTTCTTTTCATTTTAACATATGTGATTTCTTATGTTTTACTTGATGTGCAACCTTAACAGATAAGCCAGTTTTTAGATTCCCAAGGCTTCCTAGATTATTTAGAGAGAGGTCTCGGCTCTGAAG
Organism: Striga hermonthica; assembly: GCA_902706635.1. Taxonomy (NCBI): domain Eukaryota; kingdom Viridiplantae; phylum Streptophyta; class Magnoliopsida; order Lamiales; family Orobanchaceae; genus Striga; species Striga hermonthica. The sequence continues at coordinate 14,750,626 of CACSLK010027833.1, forward strand.
AAAATGGACACAATCTTCTTGATAAGTTACAAGATGCTATTGGCCGGGGCCAAAATCCTTTTTCAATTCTTCCTTCACTTTTGATAGAGCCTGATATTGTAACCATCTCTGATCCTGGATTGGGAGGGTCAGGTAATATAAAATATCTTTTGAACTGGATGCTGCTAGATGTGTGCAGTGTTGAAAGGTCCTTGAGACACTATGAGCTGGATATGGTACTAATGCCTTTTGTGTTTTAAACTGTGGGATCAGGAGCTAAATATAGTTATGACAGATTTCCTGCAAATATTAGAACGGAGGAGCAGGAAGAAAAGCGGAAGCAGATTTTAGCAGCAGCCAGTGGGGCCCTAGAATATTCTGGAAAGCACACTGTGAGGTATATTACTCAGTAACTGAAGCGTTCGGGCTTGACGACTAGTCAATCCCTCCCTTGCCGACCATCTTACCTCTTGTTAGACTAATTTGTTTGTCCGTACAGTGAGAATTTTGTTTTTCTCTTTTATTTAAACAGTTCTCCTTCAGTGCGTGTCGGTAGAGATTCGAAGACTGAAAGCCTGAGCCCAAGGGAGAGGGCTGTAAGTATCTTACGATTTTAGGTTATCTGATCTGGAATACTAACTTCTTAATTTCATTAGATTTATGAGTGTATTTTCTGCAGGCCGAACGGGAGCGCATGGTTCTGGACATTAAAGTGAAGTTGCAGGTGCGATGTGTTTTTTTCTCTCCTTACTTTCAGCTCTTTCGTCCTCATCTGGGTTGGATATATTTGCCTTTAGATCCTTATGTCTTGGTTTTGATTGAAAACTCCACTGGGTAATGTTTCCACTGATGGACCGTTTCTTGTAATTTGTAAAGTGTGTTCTTCGTCAATTTGGTATCCCATCTGGCGAAGCCTTCAATATAGATATTTGATTATCTTGTTAGGTCCTTTTGGGTCATTTTTGGTTCCTTCTTCCTTGGCCGGAATTTTATGTTTATTTCAATACATCCTATGAACCTGGAATAAATTTGATTGTGTTCCTCTCTTTGACTAGATTAATGTCCGTTAGTTTTTTGGTTGTTTTTTTTTCTTCGATCTCATAATTTTATTTTATAATATTTGATATCTTTTTTACTAAGAACAGCCTGCATATGGCATGAGTATCCTTATCATTATCAAGGCTGTCTATAGAGTACTGTTGCTAATGAGTAATGTCTTCCAGCTTTGCTGAAGTCCGGTTTCAATTTATAACTACTCAAATAACTTCACCTTCAGGGCTTATTGAATTCATGGAGCTGATTTTATGGCAATATAATTTTTGTGTTCTTGATTTCAAATGTGTTGTTGCGGCACACTTTTTGTTGGAAGGTTCTTGGAAGATTATGGTATTTCACTTGTTATATAGTATATACGGGGTTCATTATTGTTCTTCTATCTCTAATTCAGCCAGAGCTGTTGCGTGATAAAATGTGTGGTTTCATCATACATTAGGTGCCAATATATTCAGCTTTGAAAGAAAATGTTTTCCATGAAAAAAGTAATTTGTTATGATTGTCTGATACTGTAATAAAAGATCTTACTGAGTATATGAGGTGTTTGGGATTTTTTGAACAGGGATTATGGCTACGACTTTTGAAGTTGGGGACAACTGATGATCCTCTTTCATCATTTGAGTACGGAACCATTCTTGGTATGCTTTTATGCCTGGACTTTCTTTTTCTCTGAATGGCATTAGTTGTACCACCCTTGTTTCCGTTAATATTGATGCATTGGGGGCATCTGTTGTATCTTTACCAGCTTTGATTGAGTCTGATGCTGAGGGAATTGGAGGCAGTGGATTTGTTGAATGTATAGGAGAGCACATTCATTCGGTATTTTCTTTCTCAACAAACCCGGTTATGTCTAATTTTGTGGTACAACTCTTGACTCTATTCCCGTGTACACTATAGGGATGGACCTGTGTGTTGACAGAAGAGCAGTTTGTTGCAGTGAAAGAACTGGTATGTTCAGCTTGTTCTTCTTGAAGCATGATGATAATTGTCAATTTCCTTAATTTTCATCATTCTATTTTAAGTCTTTTATCTTTATGTTCCATTCCTGCCTGCTTTATTTTTAACCATGACACGTTGCTCTTATTAATAGGATAGATAAAGTATTGTTCATGATTTGCCATTTACCAATAATGCTTTTGAATATCTATGCATGGGAATTACGGATAAAACTTCTGCTCTTGGTGATATTTTCCTTCTGTCGAGGTTGAGAATTTAATACCTAGAGTCGGCTTTCTGGAAAATAAAAAGGAGCAGGAGTTCTTTAACTTTTCATAGGCACAACGGTGATTTGGATTATCATATGATCAATTTCTAATGAAATCCTAGGTAGACATGGCAAAATGGGCCTTGACCCTTGGGTTGCCCTGCCAAAAGGGTGGGATGGTTTGGATTTTTGAAGAGCAGGGTGATAAATTGTATATATATATATTTTATGATAAAGAAGTTGTCTATGTTTAACACTTGCTAAAATAGAAGAATATGTTATAACATTTTTAAAATTGGAGTTATAAATTCGTTTTCTTATTATATTTTTTTTTTTT
>CACSLK010027833.1:14753204-14775413 GCA_902706635.1 Striga hermonthica
TTATATTTGCGTGAAAATTTATTCACTATTTTATCACATACACTACCTTATTATCTTTTTCCTTTTTTTTTGTTTCTTTTAAGAAATTTATCTTCCTATTTTATTTGAACAATTATAGTTACTATATCACATATTTCTTTTGACAATTTACCTTTAAATATAAAAAAAGGTTTTTAACTAACTATTCCATGCACAAAAGATATCAATCACATTCAAATATAAAAATGACTATAAACAACCATTCTGAAGGCAAAATATATGATGTTAAAACGAATTAATGGATCGTAACACAATGTGAACTATTGGTCATAACAGTAAATCAAGATTCACATAACATATATTCTAAAAATTAAAAATTGAGTAAATTAATGTATAATTTATCAAATACGAAAATTACAAATCATTTATTTAAAGTTTCAAATACTTTTTTTTTAAAAACTTGCATATTTTATTTATTTAATTTTATATGACACCCGTCTTATACTATTGAAATTTTCAGTTCATATCATGCAATAGACCATCATAGTTAAATGTATTTTGACTAGCTAATAATAGTTCTATTATTTTCGCATTGTTATTGCTAAATAACTTATTATTATTTATATAAAAAAATAATTTTTACTTATATATTTAATATGGATGTTAATAGAAAATAGTAAAAACATGATAAATATATATATCATATACGGAAAATTGAAATGAAATAATAAGTTATTAAATTTCAATATGTATTTATAATTCACGTTGGCCAGGTATGTTATATATTTAAGAGTCCTAATAAGCATGAATAAAAGTTCAAACTTTGAAACACTATAAATTGACACATGAATGAATCGCCAGAGTTGACACTTAGGTTTGAGATTCCGAGTTTATATATAGGAGAGATTGTTATTTTTTTATTTTTTTTTCTATTTTTCATTTTATTTTTGTTTTTGTGTTTTCATTTTATTGTGCATGATTTCATAAATTTGGTTAATTATTGACACACTTTCAGATATGTTCAAGATTGACATAACTTCGTGATACGGCATTTGCTTATATATATTTTTTAATTTACTTATATTTTAATATAAGAATGCATATAATATTGATGTATTTGATTATCTTAAATGCCTATATATATTTTTTAATTTACATATATTTTAATATAAGAATGCATATAATATTGATATATTTGATTTTCTTTAGTATGGATATGATTGTTTGCTATTGACCCATTCATTTATTTTTATTTATAATTAGTTTATGGCCTTTTGTGGTGATGGTTTGATTGATTATCTTACTGTATAAACTTTATTGATATAACAATATAATATAGTATTTTTATGTATGCATGTGGTATCAATATTGAAACAGAAACTTTTGACTAATTTGATATGCTATATGTCGAGGTTCGAAAAGGCGCTAGGCGGCTCACTGGGGCCTAGTGCCTAGCGCGCTTGGTCGGGAATTAGACGGTGCCTAGATGAAGTCATTAAATATTAATAAATTTATTTATATTTATAATCATGTAGCTCATAAAATCCATTTTATAAAATATACTAATTAGTCTTGTTAAATACGAAGCTTTTTAAAATTTTTATATATTAATAATTATAATATTAAGTTTACTTGATAGTTTTTTTTTTTATATCTATAATTATTGTACATTTCATGTATAAAAGCCAAAGTTTATTTTAATATATATGAAAAATAAATTAAAAATATAAAAAATTATATGGGCGCCTGAAAGCATAGGTTGCCGCCTAGACCGCTTCGCCAGTCAACTAACTTTGCAACCACCTGGACCGCCTAGTTGCCCAAGCGCCTAGAATGGCTACCTAGGCGAAAATTGAGGCGCCTAGGTGCCGCCTTGCCCATACACCTAGACTGATTTTTAGAACATTGTTATAGGTGCAAATGTTACCAATTTTACGCACATACACACACATAACTAATAAAACATACGAAAATTATTCTTATTGTTCTTTTAAATGTGCATCCGGCATTATTACGATGATTAATTCAGTGCACGCATTGGTTTGGAAAGTTCATTATTATATGATGCTAAATTCAATTATCATGTTTCCAAATTTATACATTAGTTTATGGAATTTTGTGCTGTTGGTTTGATTGATTATCTTAATCTCAGATTACTCTAAACTTTATTGATATAACAAAAATAATACGACTATATATGTACAGGTATCAATATTCATACAGAAGCTTTTGACTAATTTGATACTGTATGTACAAATATGACCAATTTGATATATATGTACATACATATACACACACACACACACACGCATCAAGAATAAAGAACCCAAAAGTTTTATGTTTTTTAAAAATAAATCGAAGCATTACTTACAATGATGATTAATGTTCACACATAGGTTTGGAAAGTTCATTATTATATAAATCTAAATTCAATTATCATGTTTCCAAATTTTATGGTTAACTGGAATTATCAATTATAAGCTATTCTAAAAGTAAGAAATGAGCAGGAAACAATACATAAATTAATTATAGAGTGCTTTATTGAATAATGTATTGATGGTTATTTGAGGGTTCTGAAGGTTATTTGAGGGTTCTGAAAGCATTACCTTGGTCTTGAAAATATGCAAAGTTGAGGCTCTTGATATAATCAACCTCAAATGGAGTTTTACGTGTGGATTTTTATTTTTTTGGGTTCAAATGAAACCAAATTGCCAGTGACAAATTATTTGTAAAATACATAGTTCGCCTTGAAGTTAAGCATCTATAATTTGGGTATACATAGTTTATTAATTTATTTTTAATTCACACAGCTGAAGACTGCAATCAGCCGTGCTACTGCTCGGAATGACATGCCAACGATTAGAGATGCCCTTGAAGTATCAGCTGAAATGCACAAAAAGGATGTGAACAATGTCCCAGATTATGTTCAGCGCCACCTACGTTCTCTTTCCATCTGGGATGAGTTACGGTATGCATGTGTTCTTTTGTCTTATCAGGCTTTTCATCCCTTCCATTGCTACCTTTGACACATCCGCTTTACTTTTTGGCATATGGATCAACTTTCTGCGACATGCTTTGGGTTCTACGTCTTGTTTTGTTAATGAGGTCTCTAGTTCTTGATGAAATTGGGAATTTAGAACAGTTTGGAAGTGCCCATGTGAATGATATTGTGCATCATTTCATATATGAAAGCCTGAAAGGCACGTTGGAGCGGCTATTTTTCTATGTAAAAGACATACAAGAATTAATGTAACTCAATTGGATGGAGTCCTTTGTGTTGCGCAATACTCTTATTCTCCCGGCAGAGTTACAGAACAAATACTGCACCATTTATTGATAAGAGAATGCAACTATTTTTATTGTGCAACTAAATTACGGGAATGCAACTTTTTTGTGTTGTCATATTCAACCACAATGCAGTTAAAATAATCCTCAGAGTCCTGCCATGATTCATCAGTCATAGTTCACAAAGCAACTTAATGGCTACGATCCAAATAAATATATCCTTTTTCTACCAATCTTAATCATTCTATCAGAATAAATGAAAAAGTAAGTTTATGTTTCTAAGGGAAGGAAGGAATCTGCACCATTAGACGTTGAACCGTGGACCTCTTAGTTTTTTTCGTATTTGTTATCTCTCTCCACCCTGCCATTAACTATTAAAGAAAGTGCACAATAAGGGTATTTGAAACTACACTCCTAAGATTAGTATGCGGCTATGCGTACGTTGTAATAGTTTTTGATTAATCTGTATTGCAGCTTTTGGGAAGGGTACTTCGACTATTTGCTTGACCGCTTCTCCAGCAAGTAAGGATGCAAACATTTCAGTTATCCATTTTATTTGAATAAATGTGAATGACACTATTTTGCCTTTCTAACTCATCAGGTCATTTCTTTAGGTGATTTTTTCTGTTCGAGTTGATACTTGATATCCTATTTTCTGATGATTCTGTTTTTGAGCTATTCTCTAGGGTGCTCGTTCAAGTGCCTTATCACAATTTGGAATTCATTTTCTTTGCTGTATTTGCCTCAGTTGGTGCTTAAAAGGGGAGGCCCCTAATATAAGCACATAGGGAGAAGGAGTTCTAGTTTGTTGAAATGACAATAGTATTTATTGTCTTTGTCTTAACCGTTAATGTCAGAAGTCGATAAATAGAGTAATTGGTTGTGATCCCTTTTGCTTTCTTGGTGTACGAATAGTCATCTGATGATAAGTCTAGAACAAAAATATTGAAAGCCAAAGGCATGCACTGTCACTTATCAGTTTTTCCTTTACAATATTATTATGCTAGATCAACCAATTATGCGACACTGGTGACAACACAGCTGATAATTGTAGCGACACATATGGTACTTCTTTTATCTACTTTCAATCATTGTTTCATTATTATCTCACCTTCATCCTTTTGTTTTCGTGCTCAATTGTCAAATGCTCTTCTTTCATTGTTGTGGAGGCTGGTTTGGGACTTCCCGACACCGATGCATGGTACATGATTGAAACGATCGCCGGAAAGAACAATATTGGATATAAGCACATTGTAAGTTACATTAATCATTTTATTTAGTGGCCTTGTTACATTGATCTGTGGACATATGACAATAGCTTAATGTACATTGTGAGTTGCATAAATCATTTTATTACGTGGCCTTGTTACATTGATCTGTAGACATATTACATATCAATAGCTGGAGTTGGCCTGCTATTTTTGGTTTTATGTGATTAAAATTAAAATAAAACCAAATATTACAACGCATCTGCAGAACGGTATTTTTTCTCTTCAGTATGCATGAACGACGCTAGTCGATACATATAAAACACATTTTCAAAATGAGAATAAACAAGAAGTCGTTCTCCTTAATATGCGAACCCAAGGCACTTTCTGCATAACACCCAAATGAAACAAACCATTCCTGTTTCTTCCAATGTTTGGTAGCAAATTAAGAAATCTGTATCTTGTGAAGATATATGATTCTGTCAGTCCAAACTCCACCAAGTTTGTGGACAACCCAACCAGCTGTCGTGACTTTAGTTTCACCTTTTTGAGTTAATTGTGACTTCAGCTATTGTATGTATAAAAACTCAAAAGCATAGAAGCATCATTATTTGCTGAATATCTGTAAAGACATTTATTTTAATGCACGTGTTAAATGGTTATGCAAGAATGTATAGGCTTTAGGTTAATAGTAAATTTAAAAACAGAGGATTCTTTCTTAGTTGAGTATCCTCGGGACTCGAATGTATATTTCCCAAGGTCTAACTTTATATGAAGCATTCATTAGTAAGTCGGTATATAGTTCAATGGTTTCGGGTCTAAGTATGGTTTTTTCCACATGTTTCTGCTTTTGTAAATCTGGAACAGCTACATACTGTAACATATTGTGCTATTTTGCTGCTGAATTGCCTTAGTGAATGATAAAATGTTGTTATTGCAAGGATATCAGTTTTGGTTTGTAAATACTCCTCTCTGTCCTGCTTCAACTGCGTGTTATAGTCACAAACAGAATCTTGGTATTATAGTTTTAAATGGAGACATTATGGAGAAGGCGGACGCAACATTGCCTCGGCCTGCGCCTTCCCAAAAGAAAAAAAAGAGAGAGAGAGAGAGACACCTAGATATTTTGAAATTAGGTTAAATTACATACTTAGATCTGAAAATTGGAGTGACAAATGGTCAACCCACTCCATTTCTGTCCTGGCCACTATCTTGCTGCCGCAGCCCCCATGTATGTGTTGCTGCCATGTGAGACTACAACCGCAGACTTTTCATTTCTTTTTACTTTTTGGCTTTATGTTTCTTTTTCTTTTCTTTTTGTATGACTTCAACTTAAAAGTCAATTTTGGTGGCTTACTGGCTGCTTTTCATCCTTTTTCTTTTTCCTTTTTCAAATTTCTGTTTTTTCATAACTTTGTATTTTCATTTTCGTTTTCTGATCCTCTATTTTATTTGTTTTATTTTTCTGTCCCCATGTTGTATTTTTTGCATTTTAATTTCGTTTATATTATTTTATATGTTTAGTTTATGTTTATTGTTCTAATTTTACTTTGATATTATGTTTCTTATGATATTTGAGGCTGTTTTTGCTATTTAAACTTAAATATTTAATTGCATTATCTATATTCTACTTTTTTTATGCTTTGCTGTCTTGTGTCCGAGGCCTTGACTCGAGACTCGTGGCCTGGTAATATCCCCTTGCCTCGCCATTTAAAACTATGCTTTGCATGCTTTTGCTAATCGACCGTGTTGTAGATAGGGATCCTGATCATGAGGAATTGATTTTATTTCCTCCTACAAGCCTTTAATAGTCAGGTACATTAGAAACCTTTCCTGTTAGTATCTAGTAATGAACTCAACTTTAACTCAACTTTACCTGCGTAACTTCTGCGCAAGTCTTCAAGACCCTTCTCCATCATCTCCAGCAAGACCCTTCTCTATCATCTCCATATGTTTTCTAGCCTCTAAACAGTCGTCCATCCTTTTTTTTGCACTCTGATAAATGGGCCTTAGTAGATCCCATCTTTTAGCTCAAAGGGAGAGGGTGCCTAAGCAACACATATACACACAATAACAACCTAATAGCTAATCGATGTGTGACAAACATAACTTCTAACAACCGCCCTAACACGCATTGTGCTAAACCAAATGGGTTGGATCGAAACCCAACATCGCTTTCAAACATACAAATCTGGGTGCTCAGATACCATGATAAATGGGTCTGGGTAGCTCTAAGGGAGAGGGTGCCCAAACTAACTTATATGCAATAACATCCCACAACCAGTAACTAATCGATGTGAGACACACATAATTTCTAACACATATAATGAGTGACGGAGCAGAAGGTTGGACCAATTGATAGAGTTAATGGTGGAAACAAATGAAAATAATAAATATTGATATTATTAATTAAGAAAATGACCGAGAACAACTCTGGACAAATCCTGGACGGCCTAGGGCCGATACTTCAGGAAGAAACTTCCTGCTCAAGATTAAAGCTGACAATCCTATTTAACAGAGGACAACCCTAGGTATCAACCAATTGTCTACTTAAATAGAGTCCTAGCCCTAGATATAATCCTAATGAATATTCTAAGCAAATGGGCCAAATGCTCAATTGTTGAATTAATGAAATACAAATTGATATCTAACAAAATATTAGATAAATTAGTTTTGAGATCACTATTTGTTTATTCTAGCTTGGCCTCTTAAACTTAACAGACCAAGCTAAACATAGTTTGTTTTTAAACTTTGAATCTGAACTCAGCTCTCAGCCTCATCTTGATAAGCTCAAGAATATTGATCTGTGTAAGGTGAATAGTGATCCCTACAAGGCTAAACGAAGATGTGTTTGGATCTACTAAAGCTGGTTAATTTTGATTCATTTAATTATGAAAAAAGGGTTGGAGTTAATTTTAAGTTTGATCATAAATTGTAGGCGGTTTTTTAGCTCTACCAGATATGCTTATAGCTACTAGTGGATCTGTATAGTTTAATATCCTTGGAAGATCCCAATGTAAACTAGAGGTATCAAATGATGCAACTACATTCCATATGGAATTCACATTCTATGCAACCTTTTAAGATGTCTTGCTGTACTTGTGTCTGTCGAAACAAGCGTAAGGAAACAAGAAGATTTGTACACTAGTGAAATTTCAAAAATTTCTTTACCTTTATTTCCCACATGTCCTTTTTCATCATAAGTCCAATTTGTTCCAACCATTTATCCTATCATGTTTCTGAAATTTGAACTATCACAAGTCTTTTGACACCTGATACTAGTCATTGACTTGATCCAAATAATAACTCGCAGGAAAGCTGATGTTCCTTCCGATCATTTTATCAGAATTATTATAATGCATTTGTTCATTTCAATGTTTTTTGAAAAATAAATGTGAGGTTTTATTGTTGGCTTATTGGGGGTATGAATGATGTTTCATTTATCCATGTCTAATATTGTGTTACTTTGGAAATAGTTCCATTTATAGACCCCTGGTGCCGTACTTGTGTTTGAGACCATTACTTGGGCCAGTCCAACAATTTGGATGAAATGGAGAGATTGCTGGTTTTTTGGTGTCTGGAAATTTTCAACTTGATATGCATCATAGTTATGTGCATGTCTGTAGTGGTCTTGATATGCTCCATGAATTGCGTAGTGATGTGATGTTACTATAAGTAATTTTTTCCATATGGCTCATATGTTTAGGATACTGCACTGTATAATAATTTATTGAATTTTTTAAATCTGTTTTCAGATTAAGATCAGGGGATTCCTATCGCATATCAGACAAATTTGCATCGGATATTGGGGAATCCATTCTGGAAAATCTCAGTCTGTATCCGCTTTTGGGCTGCCTTCTCCACGTCCTCAGGATGTTTCCGATAGCCCTCAGCAGTCTTCTGAGGCATCTGTTGTTGGAAGGAGCTGGGTTCAGAGCATGTTTAGCCGGGACAGGGCCAGCTCCTTTAGTCGGGTCCGTAAGTGGACTTCTGATAGTGGCACATTAGGTACATGAACCTTCTTTAACATAGAACAGCTTAGCATAATTTTTGTACTGTTCTGACAGGATGATAAATATTGCTTAATCAACTACAGATGAGAATGGATCTCTGCAGAAGCAAGATGTATCTGCAGCAGGGCAGAAGAAGGTTCAGACCAATATCCGCTTGTTAAGAGGTCATAGTGGTGCAGTTACTGCTTTACATTGTGTGACCAAGAGAGAAGTTTGGGATCTAGTTGGTGATCGTGAAGATGCAGGATTTTTCATCAGCGGAAGTACAGACTGCACGGTAAGATTAAATATATATCAAAAGCTTATCTTTGGACCTTTTGGAGAAAGCGGAGGCTATGCTCCTTTTGTTGTTTCTTTGGCGTGCTGGGTACCATTTTCTGTTCTGAAGAGCTCACCTGAGATCTTTCTGACAAATTATAAAATTCTAAATGCCACCTTTTAAACACCACCAGGAAGAACTGGTTATAAACTTTCTTGAGGTGGTCCTGGGGAAAATTCTGGAGTGGCACACACAGGCTATACTCCATGTGTTCTGAGGCCTCTTAGTCACTGTCACAAAATTTCTTTTTCGATTTGACAATTCTAATTTTATACACATTTCCTCAAAGTTAAATATTTCATAGAGAATTTTCAGATCTTCTACAAATCACTGCTTATCGCAACATTTTGGGTGTGACTGGAAATGGCTTCATTTTGAATATTTGTTTGGGTAGTGTTAGAAATTATGTTTGTCGTGCATCACTAAGTCACTTTTTTGTTATTGTGCATAAATTTGGGTTGGAGCCCTTCCCCCTTTGAGTTAGCTTTTGGGGATGAGTTCTACCCAGACTCATTTATCAGCTAGAGAATATTGGAGAGTTTTTGTTTTTGATTTTCTTTTTTCTTTTTTTTTTTTCTGAAATGAGAATGATAATTATTGAGAGTGAATGGAGGTGAGATTAAATTGTAATGTTGGAACTAATTTGACACAAAAAGTAAATAAATGATGATAGGTAGTTAAAAATATATGAGCATTTGCACATTAGTCATTATTAAAAATTTGTGTAAATGTGTTGTAATAATTAGTGACTTGATGATTTATTTGGGGAAGTATTGGAAGTGACTGGTGAGAGAAAATGGAAATGAAAGAATAGTGAACTATTGAGGATATTGCAGATATAGATTTTATGTGGGGGAGGGAGGCCTTACTTCCTTGGTTTGTGAGAAAATTATTAAAAAATTATTTTGTGAGAAAAGTCTAATTGAGCAGAAACGAAACATATTGACCATGCCCTTAGGTTTGTGATTTCTCTCCAGCTAAATTTTAATGATTGGAGCTGAATAATTTGAACCTTCTAATTCATTATGCGAAGTACTATCTATCTGCAATTTTCCTTTACAATCTTCTACCGAGCAGGTTAATAAGCGTTTTGCTTTGGTGTTTTTTTTCACATAATAATGATTTTATACTTTTAGGTGTAGTGAAATTTCTGAAAGCTAACTGGGGATAGGACTTATAGCTTGGGGCTTGTTGTCCTGTCCAAAGACATGAAGTGTTTCACCTCTTAAAGCATTGCTAATATTGTCTTGACCTTTTACCATGTTTGGTGTCATTTTATTAAATGCAGGTGAAGATATGGGACCCTAGTCTTCGTGGATCTGAACTCAGGGCGACACTTAAGGGGCACACTAGGTACATAAAGAAACAACACCCCCTTCTCTGTGCGCGTGCGCGTATGTGTGTGTTAATTTTCGTCTTTTTTAACAAACATCCTAAGAATCTGATCTTATATCGTTACCTGTGATCCATCATGTGTCTACTTGTAGAAGCATTTGAAGGCTTCCGATTAATTGATTTCTACCTTTTATTTTTCTCTTTGCAGAACTGTTCGTGCTATAAGCTCTGATAGAGGAAAGGTCGTATCTGGATCAGATGATCAATCTGTACTTGTGTGGGATAAACAGACGACTCAGCTTCTAGAAGAGCTGAAGGGTCATGAAGCTCAGGTTTGGTTGTGGCATCACGGTTATGTTTCACCTTTGGAATTCTGTTCTTGTGTGTGTTGAATGTATCATGTTTGTTTTTTAGATTTCAGTTCTAATTGAAAAGTTGGCAAGCCCTTTCTTGCACCTCTGTCTGATTATGTATATACCATAACACATGATCATTATAGTAGGGTGAGAAATTCAGTTCAACAGCTGATGAACTGTTTGTTGTAAGGGGAAATTAGATGGACACCTTTTGCAATTCTGTGGTAAAGATTCTAGACAAGGACGTTCTTTGATTAAACTTGTATTTCCTTTGTAGTTTGGAAGCATCTATCTATTCCACATCATATTTCCTGTGCGTACTTATTTTCTGCCCAGTGGCGCAAAGCTGCTCCAAGAAATGCAGCTTGCATTGCGATTGGGTTTTAACACAACTTAGTGCATTCTAGTCCTGTTATGGACTGATTTATATTTCCTTTTGTTTTTCAGTTATACCCTTGAATGCTTCAGTTTGTGGTTTGAATGGGTCTACTCGCTCTAGTTTGCTACTCTGATTTGATACATGCAATGTCTCGATTTGAATGTGAAGGAATATGTTTAAGTGGCTTCATAAGTTTTAGTGGGCCTCATACTTAGCAGTACACCTTCTACTCCTGATTGGATAACTTCTTTTTAATTCTGGAAATGATTGATGCTGCGTCCCTCGGTTGATTTGGTTGCTATTTGAAAAATGATTACGCAATATCTGTGGTCTTTTCATTATCTCTTTGCCTTACCATGGGTGTGTAATTAGTGATATAGGACCCAGGGTGAAGCTACTATGAATTTAATTTGACCTAGGACTGTTGGTGGATAGTTCAAACATACCTGGTCCTTAGAAACCAATACAAATTTTTCTGTGTAGACTGGTCATACTGGGAGGTTGATTATTCTGTGTCTATAGTTAATGGTTGATGTAGTATTTGAACTGACTGCAGCTGTTTCTGTGTGTATATAGCTGACTGAAGAAATAAGTTAGCTTAGCAAAAGAAAAGTAACATGCTAGTGTGTTGTCACTGAGCCATTTGAGAATGGACTTTTATTCTGTCTATATTATTCCTATTATACTATGAACTTACTCTTGGAAGTAATAATAAATCCACCACTGCGTCACTACATACAGGCCATTATTTTATTCACCACTGCTTTGAGGCTTACACTCATTTTACTCTATTCCAACTTTCCATGTGAAAGTTTGACCTATGATACTGTGGTATATGAGAAAATAAATAGGCATATTTGGCGAACTACATAATTTGTTTGAATTGTAGAATGAGCTAGTGTATAATATGATATTGGTGTTTAATAGTTAACCTTACTGGCCAAATTACTTTAACTCTAGGTGAAGATAAAATTGTACCAGTCGTGATTTTTGTGCATCTCCCACAGAAATAAACTTAGGAATTGTAAAATTTTACTAAGTTCTACAAAATGAATTCTGTTAATGTATTTGTTGCATCTACTTTAAGTCAATCATTGAAGTTTCATATTTATGTAATGTGTGCTTCTAAAATTGGATTTGAAGAAGATTTAAGGGAAGCACTATTCTTTTGTCAATTATAGTTTCTATCTTGAACCTATGAAACAAAGTAAATGACAAGGTAGAGCTGTAGAGGTGGAGAATCTGTTAGTGATGCAGTAATTGCCTATTCCTAGCTTTGCAATTGTCAGTTTGACGAAATTACTGATGATTTAGCTGTTCAAATATCCTGAACTTGTTCCGTGTACCTGTAATATTTCTTTCCAGTTAATTTTAATTTCTGGATTGCATCTACTGATCAAACATCTTTATATTAGCTTATTTCATATTTTGTACTACCATGTAAACATAATCTAGTTACTGTTTTTTGCCGCTCATTGTATATTCTGATCTGATTGATGTATTGTTATGGCATTATCACACTTTAGGTCAGTATTGTACGGATGCTCTCAGGAGAGCGTGTCCTCACGGCTGCTCATGATGGAACTGTGAAAATGTGGGATGTAAGAACAGATACATGTGTAGCAACTGTAGGGCGTTCTTCAAGTGCTGTTCTCTGCATGGAATATGATGACTCTAGTGGGATCTTGGCTGCTGGAGGCAGAGATGCGTAAGCCACTTAAATTTCTTCTCTTGTTTTTCTTTTATGTTACTTTGAAGAGAAGTACATGCGACTTCTGCAGTTGGAGATATACTAATTTTGGTAGAGCCGGGCTTCTCACACATTTATTTTCAGGGCTGTGAACATTTGGGATATTCGGGCTGGAAAGCAGATCCACAAGCTTTTAGGGCATTCAAAATGGATAAGGTGGGTCATGGTCATTTGAACAAATATTGTCATGTCAACTTAGGACTAAAACATATGGTAGTGAAAACACAGGTCTATTAGAATGGTTGGAGACACAGTCATAACAGGTAGTGATGATTGGACAGCCCGAATGTGGTCTGTCTCTCAAGGGACATGTGATGCGGTTCTAGCTTGCCATGATGGTCCAGTTTTATCTGTGGAATACTCGATTGCAGATAAAGGGATTATCACAGGTTAAAATTTTTTTGTCCTTGCAACTCGTAGGTTCTTTGTTTGCCATTGCAAGTTAGTAGTTGCTTTTGTCCAAGTATATTGTAAATGCACTCACTTTTTACTATAATGTCTTATATTCAGGATCAAATGATGGACTTCTTCGGTTTTGGGAAACTGATGATGGTAAGACGTAAGAGTGATATATTACACACACACACACACAGACGCATACACATTTATATTATGTTCCTCGGAATTTAACATGTACTTCACACGACCTTTAGAAAACTCTAACATAGCCTTTTTGGATACTGCTTATCATAAGAACGAATTTTTCTGCTTTGCAAATTGTTGCTGGGGTTTTGATGCCGTTTGGTTTCTCGAGTTGTTTTCATTATCTTATTATGTTCTACTATGATTATCGGCACGTACAAAACTAAATAATATTAACTGCAGACAGTTAGTTGATGAGAAAGAACAGTTTTTTTGCAATAATCATTCTAGCTTTAAACCAGATTGAACGATTGACAAGGAAATACATAAACGGACAAAGAAACAGAATTTAGCAAAGGGGATAAAATCAGAGATTGAAAAACATCAAATTGATATCCTTGATTAGGGAATAATGTATGTCTGATCCATAACCACTAGTCAATTGACTTGTTAAATCTCAGTAATTATGCTGCACATCAACTCCCCCTCAAGTTAGTAAAGTCATTTTCAACTTAATAATTTGAAGCTCAAACAGTTGCCTCAAGAAGTCGGTAAGATATCAGTAATTTGCTGTTAGTGACTTAAATGGTTCAGATAATGGGGGGTATATCTGCAATATCATCAATCTAAGGGTGATGATATAATTTGCAGATGAGAGAAGTAATAATACCAAGAATATACACAAAGTGTTTGTATGTGTACACCTCATCTTTCAATCACATTGAGATAGAGTACTTTTTCCCTCCAATTTTCATAAATATGAGGTGAACTGTTTGTTGACTCCCAAAAGGGACAGTATACCACAGCATGTTTTGGGTGTAGTAACAACACTGTTAAGAGGCTAGCTGCAGCACCATTCCAAGAAAGTTTGGGCCTCTGTACATTTCATTTTTGCAGTAAAGAATCTTTCATTGATCAATATATTGTGATTAAATTGAAGAATATGGTTAATCTTATTCATTTGTGGTTCAGCTGTTCAGCTTACCAAGAAATTGGGACCTGAGCAATTGTTTGAATGTTGTTCAATCTTTTTCAGCATAGCTCAAATCTGTTCCTCACTGTATCCCCTCAATTATCTATTTCAAAATGGTATTCGTTATAAAATGAGCAACAGTTTATGCTTTAGACTGATCTTCTCATGCGAATCTTTAATTATAGGAGTTCTCTTCCCGGTCTAACTCCACATTGTTG
Organism: Striga hermonthica; assembly: GCA_902706635.1. Classification (NCBI taxonomy): domain Eukaryota; kingdom Viridiplantae; phylum Streptophyta; class Magnoliopsida; order Lamiales; family Orobanchaceae; genus Striga; species Striga hermonthica. The sequence continues at coordinate 14,767,602 of CACSLK010027833.1, forward strand.
AGGGTTTTGATGTGTGAAGCTTTATTTTATTTGGTAAATGTTTCATATTGTCAGGTGGCATTCGATGTGTCAAGAATGTTACCATTCATAATGCTCCTATATTGTCTATCAATGCGGGAGAACACTGGTTGGGGATCGGAGCAGCTGATAATTCAATGTCTCTCTTCCATCGGAATCAAGACAGACTTGGTGGACTTTCAAATGCTGGTCCGAAGATGGCCGGGTGGCAACTCTACAGGACTCCACAACGAGCAGTTGCTATGGTGAGGTTTTCCTTCCTTCCTGATGTAATTATCCTTATGTGATCTGAAGCCATTAAGTCGATATTTTGATAATGACATTGACATAATTATGTTTTTTTGGGTGTAAATTTTCCTCTCCCTTCCCAAATCTTCTCTTGTGTCTTATTTCACCTTGGAGATTTTTTCATAACCTTAAACAAAGCTCAACGTCCTGCTGTTTTTACCACTGGACTTGAGGGACTTGTTTGGTCATTATGTTTATGTATGTGAAGTGGATACTTTTATTTTTTTTATAAAACCTCAGCATCCTTTTGTAATAAGATATTATTGTTGAGCCTGTTCCTCATTGGCAAAACCTCATGGAAACATTTGCAACCAACTTAAGTATGTAACAACTTTTGTGCTTTTTTCCCCCGAAAAATGAGCTAATTGTTAAGTGATTACATGTTACCTAGAGTTTAATTAGATAATTATATAATGTACTTAAATTAACAAAACTATATCTTGTGAAAAATTATATAGCTTGCTAAATGTGTTTGAACTACTGGTAAACAATAATATTTGATGACAACAGTAGGGATAACCGACAGAAATGTTTATGGTACATTATTGGAATTGAGCTTAATAACACGGAGAGGTTACCACATGAGTTTAAAATCCTATTTTCTTTTTTCCTTGTAAATTGGCTATGACTCGCGCAATTCAAAGGGATTCGAACCCCCCGACCTCTGCCTGCTGGCAGAGGCTCCAGTACCACTTAGCTAATCCTTAACGGTGACTTAAAATCCTATTGTATGATCTTGAAATATTTGAGTTGTGATGTATCTATGTAGGAAGATCATAACTGTCATATGTTCTGTAATAATATGCTATTTTTAGTTCATTTTGACGTCTAACCAGATTATCCCACTGTCATTTAGCAAAAGCAAAAAGTTTTCTGTCAGTTAGGCATTAGCAGTTGTAAAAAGTGGAATTTCGTGCCTTTTTATGTGACGAAATGTAACTGTTAGTATTTGGAATAGCAGTTGTTAAATTAATTGTTACTTTTCGGATGTTAATGGATTCACAGGTTCGATGTGTGGCTTCCGACCTGGAAAGAAAGAGGATTTGTTCCGGTGGAAGAAACGGGATGCTAAGGCTGTGGGATGCAACTATTAACATTTAAATGCGGTTAGTCTGTAAAATATGTTGCACCGTGTCCTTTCAACTGTCAATTTGATGGATACAAATTGGGTGGCACAAGAGTCAACTGCATCATAGAATCCAGTATGTGAGATTAAGATGTAAATTAAGATGTGTAATAGTATGCCTTTACGACTCAAGTAATTGGGATTGTGGTGTTGACAGAAACCAAGTGCAATCATATAAACTTTGATATTTTGCTTTTTTTTTTTTTTTTTTATTGGGATTGTGGTGTTGATATTTTTTGAATTTGCGGATAATATAGATATTAAATCTTATGTATTATGTGTTAGAAATTATTGTTTTGTTAAATTCGTGTAGTATGTAATTTGACAAAAGCAATAGTGTAGGTTCTCTAATTCTATAGAGAGGATCAATAGTGGTTCTACACTTTTCGGTATTTCAAGTCTAAAAAAAAGGCTTAAATAGTGTACAAGTATCATAGTTTCGGAACGTCTACAAAAATAAAGATCGAGAAAAGGAAATTTTTCGATCAGCGACTTTAACCCATTGTTGAATATCCTAATCAAATAAGAACAAAATTTATGGAAATGCTTTTTTTTTTTTATCAATTAATTGATAGATAGCATTGATATTCAATCTTATTTATGATAGAGCTAAAAATATCATCGTCTGAGAAGCTCATATAGCTCACGTGTGGCAAGTTTGATTAATAATTACTGTAGTTTGACAAGCTCGTAGTACACGAGTGTAGCACACCTTGGGCCTAAAACTAAAGCTCCTCAAGATGTTAGGTTTGAAACTGAGATTTGGTCTTAGTCCTGACCTTGAAAACTAGCAGTCTTTAAAGCACACGTGTCTGTATTCTATCAAGTCACGTGTCGCTTAACAAAAATATGTTTCTCTATCTCTTGAGGTCCGAGGTGTCCTACACACTATCTCGCAAGGTACATGGTGTTATTCAAAAGATCTCCCAATGTCCTAAGTTGTCTCTTAAAATGCCTACTGATTATCCTCAAAAAATCGTCCTCAGCCTTCCGAGGTTTCAAAAAATTTGTCATTGGACTACCGAGTTTGTAAAACGGAGCTCCTTGGCTTACTTAGGTCTCCAAAATTTGTCCTTCACATACCAGTGGAGTGGGGATGCCTAGGGAGAAGAAATGACGAGCCACACCGGAGGAGTCCTAAATCAAGGTCTTGGAGGGCAACACCCAAAGTGGCGTGCGGTCGAGCGGGAGGCACCGTCCAGACAAACAGCCGATGAACGAGAAGCCAAGTGGGCTCCGATGGGCTTACTCGAGGCTGGAGGTGAAACGGCAACTCGACGGCCCCACCCTTAGTCGGAGAGAGGGGTAGCGCGGTGTGAGCCGTCCCCAACTAGAACTCCTTCAAGGGTTGAAGGTGGGGCAAGAAAAAGGACTCCGACCTCGACAACAACATTGGCGCTACGACCAACCGACACGAAGAAGGGAAAGTGGGAGGGGGAGGGGGGTAGATAACATTGCAGAGGAATGGTTACAAAGGCTGAAGAAAATTGAACTAAATTTTAATATCTAAACTCGCATGATTAGAATTCGCTTGAGATATTTAGGGCGTGTTTGTACACAAATACATTCGCTTAACATGAGTGTTTGGTTAACAAGAGTTGATTTGTTAAAAAATAATATAATTAGTTGTTAGTGAGATTTTGATTTTATATTAAAATAATAATTAAATCAAAATAACTAAAGTTTATTTGATGTAAAAGGGTTAAAATATATGATGTGAAGTGATAGTTAGTTAAAATTATGTGAGTGAATAAATAATACTAGATTAAAGTAAATATGATTGATGTGCAAGAATGATCGATTGATATTATTAATTATGAGAAATGCTCACATACCCACGGTGGGCACATGTTAATATGCCAACCGCGTAGGTGACATGCACTCATTGGTGATGTACCGCGTAGGTGACATGCACTCATTGGTGATGTATTTTTTAAACATATTAACATCACCAATGAGTGCATGTCACTACACGGTGGGTATATTAACATATGCCTACCGTGGGTAGGGGAGCATTTCTATATTAATTATATTAATAATATTAAGAATAGTAGAGTTGAATTAAAGTTAATTTAGATTTCGAGAGTAAATTAAACACACTCGAGATTAACTAGCAATGGCCATGATTGACTGACTCCGGTTCAAAGCGGTATGGCTATTGCTATTGCGGCAAAAAATGGAGACGGAGTGAAAATAGAGCAGTGAGTGAGAGAGAGTGACCAACCCCTACCCGCAGCCCTTAAACCCTAACCAAAACTCCAATACAGACTACACACAGTCACCTCATCAATCATTAGCCATGCCTTTCTCCACGATGTTCCTCCACAACAATTTGAAGCTGAACCTCAGGGCCATGTCTCTGGCCCACCTGGCGCCCCCGCCAAAATCACTGCCCGGCATCTACACTTCGTGTCGCCGGTTACATATTTTGTCGCCGCAAACCGACGGCAACACTGGTCCGAAACCCTTGGTTTTCTCCAGATTTGCTTCTTTTCCTTCGATGGGGCTTAGGCGCCATAGAAATGCCTCTCCGGTGATTTCGCTGCCGCTCTTTTATCAGCAGAATTTTGGGTATGGAAGGTTTGCATACGATGAGTATGTATCGGAGGAGGAAGAGTCTGATAGTGATTTCCTGTCTCCTTCTAAGCAGTTGGTAAGCTGTGTTCTTCTTTTCATTCTGTTTAGATGGTTGGTGGATTGGTTGAATTCAGAAACGGTTCTAGTTTTCTTTCTTTATTTATTTTTTCTTCTTCCAGGCTTAAACTGTTTGGGCTGTTATTATATTCTTACTATATATGTATAATTCGACAGTCTCATAATCAAATCAAGCCTTAATGGTTTCATGTCCTATTTACGTTAAGTATAAGCATTACTGCATTGAATGTACTACATGCATTTGAAAACTGCTTGTTTATGGTTGCCAGAGTGACTCAACTCTTGATAACGTTGAGGAGTGGCGGAGAAAGTTGACCTCACTCGTCCACCGCAATGATGAGCAAGAGGTTGTGTCAAGAGATAAAAAGGACCGGCGTGACTTCGAGCACATTTCTGCACTTGCAACTAGGATGGAATTGTACAGGTACTTGACTGAGATCAAACCCACTCACATAGACATGTTTTCTTTATCCAAAATGTTTCTAAAAGAGCCTCTTTTTTGGACAGTCGCCAGTATGAGAGAGTAGTTGTTTTTAGCAAAGTTCCACTGCCGAATTATAGATCAGATTTGGATAGCAAGCGTCCTCAGAGGGAGGTACCTGATAAATATTTGAAGCATTTTGTTATCTTTTACTGACCACTCTTTCTATTTTAGTAATTATGAAGTAAATTTTTAGCAATGAAATGAAAACATGGCTACAAAATGGTTATAATACATCTCAATCAACATCATGACTTCCAGTTCTGATATCCAACTTCTGTATTTTTATTCTTTTGGCAGGTGATATTGCCATTAGGGTTGCAGAGGATGGCTGCTTCATATCTTTCTGCCCACCTTTCGAAAAAGGCTGTGACTAAAGAAAAATTTGTGCGTGATGCCATATCAACGTCTGATGCAGGCCAGACTCAGTTTCTTGATGGAAGGGTTGATGAGCGAGAGGATCCCTCAGCCCAAAGTGTCATAGCTGAGAGATTTTCTAAACGAAGGAGCTTGCAAATGCTCAATAAACAACAAGAGTGGCAAGTTAGTTCTATCAAGATTTAAGTAATTGCTAATAGTACTTTGTATTGTTTTTATAGGTGTATATCATTCTGGCATTCCGTGTTCATTATTCATACATGTCCAGTACCAATAGATATTGGTTTTTTCCTTCAGCAACTGCCTGCTACTCATTATTCTCGTGCATGCCATGCATGTTACATTCTCCATTTTATTTTAAGCTTATAAAATTATGTATTATTGTTCATAGGTCAATTTAAAATATTCTAGTCGTCTACTTGTTGCGCTGGGGATAGACCCCACTATGGTTGCAAGATTGCATATCCGATGATGATTCCGTGTTACACTCCGTTTTAGAGGATTTCTACGGGCTTGCTTGTTTACAAACATATTGATATTTGACTTTTTTTTGGTTAATCAGGGTTAATTTTAAAAAAGTTGGTATGGTTAGTTGTTAGTGGGATTTTATGTTTATATTAAATAATATTTAAAATAAGATGGTTAAAATTAGTTTGATCTAAAAGTAGGAGGTAGATGATTGGAAGTGATGAGTAGTTAAAATTATGTTAGTGAATGAATAGTGAAAGTTGATGTGATGTGCAAGGGTGATTAATTGATATTATTTAATTACATTGATAATATTGAGGATAGTGGAGTGTTGAGTTGAGATTGTACTTGTTTTTGGCATATTTATAAACAAGCAAGCCCTAAGTATGATATTGTTAGATATTATGTTTGTCCACATCGACTAGTTACTGGCTTATTGTGTTTAAGGGTGGGTTGGGCACTCTCTCCTTTTGAGCTAGATTTTTCAGATGGGTTCTACCCATGCTTTCAGCATTCTCCATGTTGTTTGATGGCAGTACCGGGTTTGGAACTGAGTACCTAACCCATTTTGCTTGGCATGTTGAGCGTGAGGTGGGTGTTAGAAGTTACGTTTGTCCGACATCGATTGGTTACTAGGCTATTATTGTTTATAAGTGTTGGTTGAGCACCATCTCCCTTTGAGCTAGCTTTTGGGATAAGTTCTACCCATGCCTATGTATTAGAATTTAGAAATCATCATTGTTGTATGTCAGCATAATAGACTCTATTGATTGTAAGCAAACACTGTTTGATTGAAATTGTTAACTGATGCACTTGAAATCATTTTAGGGCGTAATAATTTATTTTGACTACCAATTTGTAGGAAACTTCAGAAGGCCAGGGGATGCTAAAGTTTCGAAGAAGTCTTCCTGCATATAAAGCGAAGGAGACATTATTGAATGCTGTATCTCAGAATCAGGTGCCTTTATGATTATGCCATGAATTAACATTAAAAGAGTTAAGTGCTTTGTGGTGTTTGAGTCTTTTATTATTTTAAGAACTTTGGTTCTTGCTTGAGAAGGGTTTTAGAAGTGCTGATAAGATTTGGTGGTTCATTGGTAAAAAATATTGTGTTGCATCATGTTTACATTGACGAGTGTAATCATGATTTAAACTCTGAATATCGCGGGTTGTCTTAGATTTGTATGAAGGTTTGACTGGATGACTATTATTTTGTGGTACCTCCAAGGCATTGACTAGTTTTGACAGATTGACTGGCAGAAAGAAAGAGAAATATGGAAGTTGATGTTTAACATGCTATTCTTGTGGCCTAAATTCCTTTTTTGAGAAAAAAAAAACTACATTAGAAGATGTGTCATTGTCGACAAATCTGCTTTCACAGTTTCTCATAGAAAATTCTTTGATGCAATGTTTTTCCTCTGTTGTAGTTACCATAATCTGTTATTCTTTATCTAGATGCTCTGGCCTGCTTGTTCCATTCTTTCAATCAGTGTCCACTCCTTGTAGCACTATCATACTGGCCAGTCCAGCCTGCACCCATGGACCAAACAGTTCAATCGAAATTTATACGGGCTGGGAAAAATTATGCCCATGTCTGTTCATATTGATGGTTTTACGGGCCGAATCCTAGGCCGTTTTGACTGTACTACCTTGTAAAAATTACATTTTCAGAAAAGATAAAATGTTGTAGTGTGTGTGATGATTGCTAAAACCATGTTATAGATTTTTTCTTAGCCATAATTAAATACGCTTAATAGAAATATAGTATTTTCTAGTCATTTAACATAACACCAAAGATAGGAAATTAGGGACCTATGTGGCATGCATTGCCCAATATGCTAGCAATGCCAACGTGAAGAGTGACAACTATTTGAAGGTTGTGGAGGCGTTGCTTTAGGTGGGTCTTGTCGTGGGCTTGTGGAAGTGCAAGAGGCCCATAAGTGGACGATTTTAAAGATGGCTGTTTGGGGTTTGGGATGAGGTGCAGTGGTTGCATGGTGATTTTGAGAACCAAATAAAACTTTTCCTATCTTCATGAGAGCATCCTTGAAAGACAAATTTCATATTTTTTCGCTATGTTCGGATAGTTATTGACCCTCTAGAATTTAGAAGTCTTGTATTAGTGACCTTTTTCTCTTGGCTTTTGAATTTATTTTTAATATAAGTTATTTGCTTGTGTTCCCTTTTTCCGTGGCTAGCTCATAGTGCTACCTTTGTTTATAATGCCCTTTTCTTCTTTGCCTTGACATTAGTTTGTTCTAACCTAGAGAATTCTTAGAGTGATTCTGAGTATTATTTCTAACTTTAGAAGATCAAATAATTGTCTTTTATCAAAATTCGTGCCTAGTAAATGTATATCCTGATAATGTTTTCCTAGTACTGCATCATGATGCAAAAA
>CACSLK010027833.1:14854973-14869999 GCA_902706635.1 Striga hermonthica
AAATCAAAATTAGTAAAAGTTACTAGATTTTAAATGATGCTTATTCGTTCTATCGTGTACGGAATAAGTATTTATGAGATAAATACTTATAAAATTTTTAAATTCCGCTGCATTATTTGTTCCGTACGGGTATATCGAACCCAACACGCCGCCGACGGCAATACGCCGTCTCCCGACCGACTCAACTTATTCCTCGGCAACTCAAGAACAATTCAACACTAAATATCATGTTACAGCTATTGAGACATAAATGCACGGACACACTTAACTATAATCGAAAATCTCATAACATGACATGTTATTGCCCGCGGCGTGCGCGACGAGCGCTGCCGACGGCCATGAGCCGATTCTGGGCTATCTCGATATTTTACCTCGACCAAAATGGACCAACTAAGAGTGAAATGATCTAAACTGAACAAATAAACGTGAATTGTACGAGAGTTGCCGGGTAAAACAAGTAGTTATTCGATCACGATTTTACTAGGCACAACCTAACTTTAACACGGCCTTACTAGAAATTCTTGAACGTGATTCGAACACTTTAACCTAAAATGAATTTACGGTCATAAAAACAAGTCGAGGATGACTATACCTTCTTAAGTACTCGCCGGAAAATCAAAATCGCTCGAGGCCTTGCGTGTGCGTGCCGGGTGCGATAGCCTATTGCCGTGCGATGCTCTTACTTGACGTGCCTCTACTAACCGTGCGATGAGATGGAAATCTTATGATAATATGCTAAGTTATTTGGTGCTGAATTTAGGGAATTTGCTGCTGAACTATCCTAAGGATTTGGAAGAATGATATATATGCGTGAGTGGTGGGAAAATTTTCATCCAACCTCATTCTTATATACTATGGCCGAGAGGAGGGAGAAGTGACGAAGTGGAGGCGTGGCTTGTGGCTTGCTTGACACTTGCTAATTAGTTATGGCTTAAGATGGATTAGTCATCCCCAATTGCCCCTTCTAATGCTACGTAACCATGCCTTCAATATGGAGAGGAAAACATTGCTTAAGACTTAGGAATTTTTGTACAAAATTTGGAAACCATACACTATCCGTACGGCCTTAGACAATTAATTGCAAAATAATTCCATATAGTGCACGGCTGTTAGCCCTAATTACGTGATTAATATTAATTAATTACATAACTTATATTTAATTATTTAATTAAACATAATGCTTAATTACCAAAATTAGTCCGAACGTAAACGGTACGTCGAAAATAATTTTCGGTAATCTCAACTGAACATAATTAATTCCGACAATAATAATTAATAACATTATTACATCGGAACTAAAACATAATTTATACCAACAAAATATCGGGATATTACAGTTTGTGTTTCCCAAACTCAGGCTGCCTTTGTTCCTGATAGGCAAATTTTGGATAACATTATCATAGCCAATGAGTGTGTGCACTTCCTTAAAAGCAAAAAAAGAGGCAAAAAATATTTTATAGCCCTCAAATTAGACATGGCCAAAGCTTTTGACAGGGTAGAATGGGGTTTTGTTATTAGTATTTGCAAGAAGATGGGCTTTTGTGATACTTTTCTGGCTTGGATTTGGTCTTGTATTTCTTCTTCCTCTTTTCTTTTAATATAGGAGGTCAATTCCTTTGTTCTGTCATTCCCACTAGGGGGTCTTAGACAAGGGGATCCATTATCTCCCTATCTCTTCATCATTGTCACAGAGGCCTTATCTAATCTTATTAGAATTGCTTGTTCCTCTTCCTCTTTCAAGGGTCTTAAGATCAACAGATTTTCTCCACCTATTTCTCATCTATTTTTTGCTGACGACTCTCTCATTTTTTGTCAGGCAGATAAGGCTCATGCTCAGATTTTGCTAAACATTCTTAAGTCTTATTGTGCAGCCTCTGGCCAATTTGTTAATATGCATAAATCTAATATTTTTTTCTCAGCCAATACCCATTTGATAGCCAAAGCTGAAATCTGCAATCTGCTTCATGGAATTGTGATAGCCAAATCCTCAAAGTACTTAGGGCTTCCAATGGAAATTGGTAAGAATAAAAAAGATACTTTTGCTTTTGTTAAATATTGTGTGATCAATAGAGTGACAAACTAGAAAAATGTTTTTCTTAGTGAAGCAGACAAGGAGATTTTGATAAAAACTGTTTTGAGTGCTATGCCTATATATATTATGTATGTATTTAAGTTGCATGTAGGGCTTTGTAATGACATATGCAGCTCCATAGCTGATTTTTGGTGGGGAAGGAATGAGGAGGGAGGATTAAGAATCCATTGGGCCAACTGGGGAAATTTAGCCAAAGACAAGAAATATGGTGGTTTAGGCTTTAAATACTTGAAAGACATGAATGAAGCTCTTATGCTGAAACAGATCTGGAGAGTCTTAACAAAGCCAAATTGCCTCATGAGCAGGGTCTTGAGGGGTAGATATTGCCATGAAAAATCTTTTCTAGAAATTCCAAAGAAGGACTCTGACTCATTGATGTGGAGATGTTGGCTAGACTGCAGGGAGTCCTTGGTTATGGGGCTAAGATATCAGGTTGGCAATAGGCTCTCTATTATAATTTGGGACCACCCTTGGCTACCAAATGCAACTCATTTTAAACCTACTTGTTGTTCTGAGGAAGATAGAAACAACTTACAAATGGTGTCTGATCTTATGACTACTGATGGAAGAAGCTGGAATTCTGACCTTATTCATCAAACCTTCAATCCTTCAGATACACAGCTCATTTTGGATACTCACATCAGTCACCTAGGATCTCCAGACAAGCTCCTTTGGCATCCTAATAAAAAAGGTATATTCACTGTTAAAGATGCCTATAGAACCATTCAGAAGAGCAAAAATGTTATGGCTGGGGAGATTCAATCGAGCTCAAGCCCTAAAGTCAGACACATTTTTTGGAAAAAGCTCTGGAAGCTGCAGGTCAAACCAAAAATCAAGAACTTTGTCTGGAGATGTCTTCACAACTGGGTGGTGACCAGCAGCAGATTGTCTCAGAAGGGCATTATATCAGATAATATATGCAGCTGCTGTGGATAGAAAGCAGAGGACCTAGATCATCTTATGTTCAACTGTGTTAGGGCTCAAAATGTATGGAAGTTGGCCGGGATCCAATGGAACTGCAATAATCTCAAACATTTTTCCTTTGCTATTTGGTGGGAGGATGTATGCAAGCTGAAGGATTCTGAGATAAATCATGATAGAATTTCCTTATCCACCCACCTCTTGTAGTGGATGTGGAAGACAAGAAATATCTGGATATTTAAGAAGGAACTTATCTCAGAGTTTGAGTTGTTGAAAAAAGCAAATGCTGAATGATTGGAATATAAAGAGATCAAATTTGGCAGAGGTTTATCTAGATGTGCTGAATCCCAGACAATATGGGAGGTTTTTCAAACTCCTAGTGTTGTTGTACCCCTCTGAAAGATTAAAGGATCAACCTATGTTGGTGATGTGGAGTTGGCTAACTGGATCTCATCTAGCGATGCTTCTCCTAAGCAACCAGTGGATGATGTCTTGCTAGACTTAAGAAAGTGGTTGGAATTGGGACTACAACTTAATTGGCAGAAGATCTCTCTTACCTTTACTGACAAGAACTTGTTTCATATGTTGTCTGATAAAGAGCAAGACAAGTGGCCGGCAAATGTTCTTATCTCTGATATTTGTACTCTTCTGTCTCTGTTCCCAGTTGCTTCACTTTATTTGTTGTTGTAGTTTTTTAGTAGTTTCAGTTTCCTTTTTCTGTTTTGTTTCTTTGTCTAGTTTAGTTGTGGCTTTTGCTGTTTGGGTAGTCTTTTGCTGTTTGTGTTTCTTCTTCCTGTAGCTTTTTCTGTTCTTCTGTTGTTGTGGTCTTGTTGGCCCTTTAGGTTGGTTCTTGGTAACCTTTCTTGTCGTCTGAGTCTAGAGATTGATGCTCCTATTTAGGAGTTCGTATTGTACTTATCTTTGAGTTTATTTATAAGATTTGATGTATTCTGGTAAAAAAAAAAAAGATTATTAAAAAAAGACATAAATGACATGACAATCCATGAGATGTATTGTCTATTTGAACAACATTATATGCCCGAAATAAATATGACAGAAGATAAGATATGAGCTATAATATGTTTATCAATTTGTTGGCATAAATAAATGTGTTAGACCGTAAGACATGTGCACATTTATTAATTATATAACTCAATTCATTGTGTCAGAATCACGTGGTATGAGCTATGACAATAATGTTGTCAGAAGATAAGGTGTATGCTAAGATAAGACATGGGCTATGACACATTTATCAATTTGACAACTATATGCAATAATATTGTCAGAAGATAAGGTGCAGGCTAAGATAAGGATCTTAGCCATGGGATATGACATATTTATCAATTTGACAACTATATAGAATAATGTTGTCAATAATCATATATGTAGAGGTGTATACATTCAAAACAATCCAACATTATTTTATTGAATAAAAAACCACAACAACAAAAATTTGAAATTCATTTAGATCACTAAAAAAATGTCTCAATATCGTCTTGATTAAACTCTAATTCATCATCAACACCGACAGTGAAGATGGTGATGACACAAACAATTTGGAAATTGCGATGATATCATCCAATGCTCAATGAAGCCACATGTTACTTCAAGCATATCAATACCAAATTGAAGACAGTGAATATGGTTAGGACACAAACGATTTAGAAATTGCGATGATATCATCCAATGCTCAATGAAGCCACATGTTACTTCAACCATATCAACACCAAATTGAAATTCATAAAAGAAGAAGGCTCATTTCTTTAAGTCGGGCGTGACATACTCGTAAGTGATTATTTATCTGAGCACAGGGACGGATCCAGAAATTATGAGTGGACTGGGCTAAAATTTTAAATACTCATTTTCAAAAAAGTCACATATTTTTTTTTTTAATATTCACTGAAGTTGTGTTCGACGAGCTTTTATAGAATAAAATTCATCAATAATTTAATCTATACTTATACTATTACTATTAGTAAACTTATGTTCGATGAAACGAATCAACCAACGTAGAGAGAAAACCATCCAAAATCTTATTAGGAAGCGTTGTCTTAACAATACTAATAAATTGATTTTCCATATGACATAATTATTAGTAAAATAAAATGATATAGTTATTACCAAAATGAAATGCTTACACATCATAAATTTAAATTCAAATATGATATACAACCACACTAGATGATAAGAGATGTAAAAAAAAAAAAAATAATAATAATAATTACTACTCCATACACAATCAACAAAATAAAAAATTACATAATAATAATCATAGCAATTACTATTAAAACCATAAATAGCTCAACTAAAATGAAAAAGATAAATAAATACATTTAGACAAATAGAACAAATGTCTAAGTTTCCAAAAAGGGTTTAAAAATATAACTTACCCTAAAAAAAAATTAAATTGTCTTCAAGGGACTTGATGGGGCCACGATAATTAAATTTGTTGTTCAGTTCTAAAACTGTTGTTGAGACTTTAGAAAGGGGCATGGACGAGGTGAATTTTTTATTTGTGTTTGTGTATTGTGGTGTTTGTAATTTGTGGTTAGTGGAATAGATGAGCAACCCATACAATAATTTATTAGAGAATAGAGAATAGTGTTTGGGCTTATGATGAGCTATTTTAGTGGGTTGGTGTATTGGTTTATTGGGTGGGCTAGCAATAAAATAAAAAATATTTACAAGTTTCATAGTTGTTAAAAAACTTAGCAGGCCTGGGCTTCAGCCCAGCCCAGGCCAATGGTAAATCCGTCCATGTCTGAGCATCTAGTCTACCCGGATAACATATTTTATACGCGTTTTCGTATGCGAAGAGAATTATTTCTACGAATTGTGAATGCACTTCAAACACGATCATCATATTTTCAGCAAAATAATGATGGAACGGTAAGCAAGAGTTTGTCACCATTAAAAAAATGCACGACAACCATTCGTCAAATGGCTTATGGAGTCCCAGCTAACCAAGTTGATGAATATTTACGTATGTGTGAGTCAACTGCGTCTTTTTAAATTTTGTGAAAGTGTGGTTCAATCTTTTGGTGATGTATATTTGAGAAGACAGATTGCTAGTGATGTTCAACGACTTCTCCAGATGCATGAACAAAATTACGGTTTCTCGGGTATGCTTGGAAGTCTTAATTGTATGCATTGAAAATGGAAAAATTGACCAGTTGCTTGGAAAGACCAATTTATAAGAGGACATGTGTCTCCTACAATTGTCCTTGAAGCGGTTACGTCACACGATTTACGGATATGACATGCGTTTTTTGGTGTTGTAGGATCACATAATGATATCAATGTAATATATAAATTTTTTTTATTTAACAATGTATTGCAAGGAAATGCACCAAATGTCTCATTATTAATGGCACACAATATACAAAGGGGTATTATTTGATAGATAGAATATATTTAAATTGGGTGATGTAGAACGTGTCTTGGGATGCTTGAGATACTCTCTCAAGACTTGTAAATAAGAGATACTCTCTCTTGCAGAAGAAGAACAATAATTTTTATTTCAACGATGAATGAATCACATCTCATCTCTCTGTTCAATAAATAGAGAAAAGAGTTCTACTCTTGCTTAACAAGTGCAAGAGGATTATTTATTTCCTAAACTAGGCATGATAATTAAGGACATCAAATAAATAACAAAAGGAAACTAAATAACAAAAGATGATATAAATAATAATACTAAATCTTGAGCCGGTCGAACTTGTCTAGATACGCTAAAGCGGCCTCGTCGTCATCATTCCCCCCTGTTGAGAAAGATTCGGCCTCGAATCGGAAGCGACCTCGTCATCATCCGAGTGATCACCAGAATAAGGCACCAAATGCTTGACGTTGAAAATGTCCGAAGTGCGAAGATGAGAAGGAAGGCGCAATCGATAAGCATTAGGATTAATTTTCTCGATTACCTCGACAGGACCAACCTTTCGGGCTGACAACTTGTTGTATTCATGGGCTCTGATACCAACTGATGCAGACCCTAGTAAGATATTGTCCGCTTTGGGCTACTTCCGCCACCCGCACGGCTTTGTTCTTGGTTGGGCTTCAATACACACCCACCAAAACGCGTCTTACTAGTGAAGGTTCCACATCCTCATATAAGGCCTGCTTCGTTTCCTTTCAAACCCGATGTGGGATGCGCTGCATCAATGGGCTACGCTCATAAAGTCTTTTTCTTCTATCCTAAAGAAAGTTATTGAAAGAAAAACATGAAGCTTCTCGAAAAGATGAGAAACGAGCATTTGGGGTGCTTCAGCCTCGATGGACAATTGTGAGAGATCTTGCTTGGTCTTAGTATAGAAGAAAAGTCAAATTTATGATGTTGATATTTATTATTTTACACAATATGATTGATGAAGATGAAGGTGATGAAGTAGCACAATTGTACAATGACGAAGATGAAGACCCAGCATAACCGGTTCAAGGCTCAAATTGAGAATTTCAAGATTATATTCGTACAAATTCAGAGATACGAGACGATACATTGCATCACCAACTTCGTGCAGACTTAGTGAGCATATTTGAACTCATTTTGCTACCAACTAAAAATATATTCTTTTTGTTATTCTATTTTTTATTTGTAATCTTAATTTAAGTTTTTTATCAGATGTTACTTGTATTTTCGCGCATTTAAAATTAATTATTTAAATTATAAAAAATCAAATATTTATTTTTATTAAGATAGAATATCAAAATAATATTGAATGAGTAAATGAATGGATATCATATATTTTCATCTAAATAATTTAACAAATGTAGAAGAGTATATAAATGTAGAGATGGTTAGTGAAAAAATGATGTTGACATCAGGTTGGTGAGCGAGAGTGTAAATTGTGATTGAATGAATGTGAATGAATGCAAAATGCCTTTATATAGAGAGAGATAAATTTAGATTTTGTAAAAATGAGTATTGACTATAGTCTTTCCACTTGGACTAGCCAGTTGATCGGAGACCCGATTAACTTGGAGCCGTGTTCAGTCCAGGTGACAACAGATTCGAACACACACAGTCACTGTCGGTCGAATCGGGTATCAACCCGGTTCGATGTGGTCACTTTATATATATATATTATTTTTTAAAAATATTTTTTATTTTAAAAATAATAATATATATACCTATATACATATTTATATGGTCAATATTTAATATGAGAAACAATATTATTAATACTGTGATGTATAAAATTTATATACAAAATTTTTATTATGTAATAGATATACTATATATAATTTAATTTAGAAAATTTAAAATTAATTATCCGATCGAGCAATTAACCGAGTGTCCACATGGTTGAACCGCTAATGACCGGAGGCCTGACCGGGAATTTCGATAAACGCGTCTGCAGCATATCTATACGAAAAACCCCTCCCAAGATTGGCTCTGTACCTCAGTCTCACCGGAGAAACCCTCCTTCCCGCTCTCGCTTTACTGCGACCTGCAATACAAAAGGATTAAGCAAAGAGCTTGAATGCGGTGAGATTGATTTTCAAGCAAGAGTCATTCCTTACTTAATCTTTGAGGTGTCTGGATTTTTTTCAAGCAAGATTGAAATTTTTAGAGACAAATATGGGGTCTGTGTCTTTCTCTTTTGTCTGTGCCCTACATTTTTTTTTTTCTCTGAATTAAATTTGTGTATTTATGGTGTAATTGTGTTTCATCCGGCACTTTTGGGTGTGATAATTAGGGAATTTTGGAGAAGGCATAAGAGAAAGGTCTATGTTACACTTGGAGCTGTTGGCAGTGGATATCTACTGTACAAGCTCTACGATGCTCGTCGTCGTAGGATCAGCGATCTCGAGAAACAGCTCGCTCGTGAGAGGGAAAGTGAGGAGCTCATTAAGGCTCAGTTAAGACTTGCAAACCCTCATGATTTATATCTGACACATTGCACTATTTCTATAGCTAAAGGCTCATTTACATTTCTGTGCCTGGTGTTAGAATTCAAGCGCATTTTGAGGGGGTACAGAGAATAGCTGATTCAACAACTCTTCCTCATGTCATGCATTTGTTAGATGGTCGGTTAACAGAGAACTTGGATCTTACGCAATTGACCGAGAGATTAATCCAAGGGAAGGGCCAACCAAACACTGTAACAATGGCTGAGAAACTTGAATTATGGGATAAACTCAAGATTTTGAGTATGGCTCAAAGACTTCCCTTTATGTACAGTGCACTGAACTATTTTTGTAATTTTGCTCGATTGCGCTGTTTTTGACCAACTCCATTGACTTTGTTGTTTCCAGGTTTTACAAAAATGGTATCTTCACTGTGGGCAATGACTATGCTGAACCTCTATATAAGGGTTCAAGTCAATATATTAGGGAGACATCTATATATCGACACAGCACGAGGCCTCGGAAGTTCTGATTTACTCGTAAGCAAGATGATGTCTATAATAAAATCGATCAACGTTGATACTTATCTTTCTAATGCGTTTTATATGTTGATATTTTAACAGTGACCATACATGTGTAGATTGCTTATATTGTCAGTAGAAAGCATGGTGCGTCATCTATCATAGTCTAGTTGATATGCAGTTCCTAATTGTTAGTAAGATGCAATTTAGGCCGTTTGGAACAATGTTTTGCGTCTGCAAACCTTTCAGGATCATTCTTGTGTTGATGTAGTATGTTCACTATCATATGTGTATTCTATGAACTTTATTTGGGATAAATGCATCATAACCGATCTTGTATAGTATTTGCAAATTTTAGAAGTACTCCTGAAAGTCTATGTTGTAATTGTATGAAGACATTATTTGTTTATTTATTTATTTTGAAATATTAAAGAAAAATGTCGTCACAGCATCCAGAATAATTGAGTTCAGGGTTCACGGTTGAGGAGATTTGGTTTCAATAGGACTGTAGTTTGGGAATTCATGAGCGTTAAAGTAAAATCACAGAGGACTTCTTACTGTGAAAAATTACTCCATATAGGTCTCATAACTGGAGCGCCTTCTTTTTGTAATGTTATATGCGCTTAATCTGTTTATTGAGATTGTCTAAGGGGCGATATTTTACTTGGCTCAAGATCCACTTATGCCTGACCTATAATTATTATAGTTATGATTATATAATTATTATTTTTATTGTTTGTAATAGGCACAGTTAAATTAGTAATAATGACAATTATTTTATGCTAAGAGCTATCTCGAGTTAGTAGCAGAACTGCTCTTATGTGCTAATAGCGTTAGCATCAAGTCATGGGGAATATAGGTATATTTATTTACTTAATCTTCCTTAGAGAACATGTCATTGATGAATATTGTGATAAGAAAACAAAAATTGAATATAGAGTATGAGAAATGTTTATCATTACATAAATGATAGAATAATTTTAATTGGGATATGTGGGATTTGGTACTCAAATCTCATATTGTTCATCTATCCAGAAAGGAAGATATATATTTACATTCTATTTCTATCCAGAAAGGAAGCTATATATTTACATTCTATTTCAAGGGGAACATGTAGAACTATCATGCCAAGCCTGTTACAAATGTAAGTGACCCAAGTCCAACTCAAAGGTTTGATGTGAACGTCCCTTAGAGCATCCACAATGCTTTAGGTCTATTTTTGCATATGTGGCAAATAAATAGACCTAAGTCCATAATGACATGGACAAACCCAACCTAAAAAATCGAAAATCTATCCAATGCAAAAAAAAGGTACTAGGTCTAGTATACCCAACAACCAATAAAAATATCATAATAATAAATGCATACAAAAGAATATGTTTTGCTTATTAAAAAAAAAAAAAGAAAATTGTGAACAATTGATGAATAGGCAGGTTTGTACTTGTGTCCAAAATAGACTCAAGGGTGGGCTTGGTCTCCTTTTTCTAGTGCCACATAAGCTATACTAAGTCTACTTTTTATTGCATTGGATGATTGGAGTACATCTTTTTATAGACTTAGTCTATTTCCTATATGACATTTGATTTTTCCTCAAGAGACCCAAAGCATAGCATTGTGGGTGCTCTTAGTTGTTCTATGGTCTTCACATAAGCTGTAGAAATCATATATTTTACTGATACAGTGATAGGAAAGTTGAAATTCTGTATGTAATAGTGTAGAAGAAATGTAAAAGAAATGTACGTAGATAGAATCTAATCTTGGTAGGTGGGGATTTGAATATCAAGTCTCCTCTAGTTCAGCTATCTAGAAAGAAAGCTAAATTTTTACATTTTATTTCTAACAAAAGAAAACAATAGGATTCAAAATGTGGTTTTCCATAATGTAACAAACCAGGAGCCATTATGTAAAGTAGCTATTGAGAATGAAACCACGTGTATGCAAAAGTATTTGTAAGTGAAACCTTTCCAAATCCATGTTAGTCTGTAGTTGTCCATCAAGATTTTTAGTGATTGATTTCTTTCTACTCCCGGTGATTATATGTTGAGTCTAAGGCAAGGGTGGTGTGTGTTGGAGGCTTGGTTTTTTGAGATATGGATTTAGATGGGCACCACTCTTTAAATTACTGAAGGCAAATGGTGGATATGATTATTCACTCACTGGTGGTGTGAGTTTGAGGTTGCAAGCTAGCTGCCTCACAGCATGTGTCGCCCTAGGCTGTGGCAATGCGATTTTGGGTTGCTTCTGTCGCATTCAGTGTTATCAAATGGCGGCCATGGCGGTATGGTGTGGCGGATTTTTTACAACCCGCCTGCAAAATTTGTGAATGATGGCGGTCATGGCGGCGCCATAGACCGCCCGGCAGCCGCAATGGCGGAATTTTGGCAAAACGCCATGTACCGCCATCCGCCATTAATAACACTGGTCGCATCTAGCCATGGCAGCACCAATAATAACTATGCCAGTCTTGGACTAATCCTGGAAAAGTCTCATGCTAACCAAGAACCTTTGGCCAAAAGAATTGATCCATGAGATATGATGTCTCAGAGTTGGTTTGTCTGCCTGGATGTGCATGGTGTCATCCTGTACTTTTTTGGTAAATTTGTGGCAAAATTTGAGCTTTGATACCATGTCGGAATAGCTTTGGAACAAAATCTTCTTTAAGTAGAAGCAGTGATTAGAAGCTTGAGGAGTTCATTTGAAATGGAAATTCAAATTGGATTATGTATAGAATCAGATGCTTGTCTGATTGCTTTCTCAAATTCTGAAACTCTTAAGTTTCAAGTATGTTTTATAGCAGCCCCACTTGTTTGGGACTAAAAGGCTATGCTGTTGTTTGTAGGGATACATTTTTGTGACAATACCTTCTCTACCTGGTAAAATTATATGCTCTCATTGTTCAGTATTAGTAGTTAATTTTTGGTATTATAGGATTCAACCAAGTGCTCATTGTTACTTATTATTTTCTTGTTATCCCTTTTTATTCATGTTATGTTTTTGGAAAAACCTTGCTTTGAATAAATGATTTTTATTATTTACAAAAATATTTAAAATGGTGAATGCCCATTAATTTAAATATGACACTTTTACAAAAATTATTTTTGTGTGCATTTATGAGTATCCATTTTATGAATCTTATCATAAATTATAAAATCAACATTTTCTTAGCATATGTATAGACAGGTGTGCAGAGTTTTAGCCGTCATATTTGTCTTATGCTTCCATAATTCTGAATGCGAGTAATATCATTCATTTTATAATTAAATTCTGCATTTTAGTAACTTCATGGTAAAATATTTTAAATTTTGTTCTAGATCTTATGGTATTTATTTTCTATAAGTTTCTTATTTTACTCATTTTTATTTATAATATTTAGCAATTCCATTACTTTGGAAATTGAACAGTTTTTTAATGGATATAAAAGTTTTTGATGGGTAATTAATATTTTTTTTTCACTCGTTCATCATAATGACAATTACATTAATACTTTTTTCTTTTTGAATTTCTCAATTTGTGAATTTGACAAATAATGTAGTCATTGGAGACTTATTTGTTTTATGGAAAATTTATAGTGTTACATGTGTATTCTGTTATGTTTTACGAATTAATTAATTAATAAATTTGTTTTAGATAAATATTTGAATCATAAAGTTCTTATATGGGTTTAACAGATTTTACACATGAATTATTCATTATATTAACATAAATATTTCTACTTATATTACAAACGTTTGAAGAGGTATATAGATATAGCTTTCATGGAAAGACAACTTTTTATTAGGTAATTTTATTACTATGTAAATTTATTTTAATCTACATCATATAAATATAGAGTCCATATATGGCCCAAAATATTTGGGCAGGAATATTGTAGACAATAATAGCAACAATGGATTGTTTTAATCATAGAGATATAGATTACCACAAGAAATTCCACTGATATAAATTCATGTGTGGGCTGTTTTGATTGTTGAAAAGCATGAAACTAGGTATTGCTGATGTTGCTGACGTATTTGACGTTACAGTAACACTTGTGTTCTGATCAGCTTCTTCTTCCAAGCCTTGTCTCTAGTTGCATTTTCTTTTGATTCTCTTCCACCTTCAAAAGGAGGCAATTTGAGGTCACATGCCCTGGTAGTTTAAACTGTAAGCATTATCCATTCCAAGCTAGGAGACAGATATTTCCCATTTTGGTTCTTCTCGAAATTACAAGGGTAAGGTCTGCGTACAACTGACCCCCCAGACCCCAACCTGTTGGAAATATACTGGGTATGTTGTTGATGTTCTTCTCGAAATTTCGAAATAGCGCCTTATTATTTTGAAAACATAGGCGAGCATTCACATCAGTCTTCAGTTTCTTGTTTTGGCTTAAAAGCTTATTCTGTTTTGTTTCTCTCCATTTTTCTCTTAGACGCAATGGATTGTTACTCATCTTCGTCATTAGCAAGGCCTTACCTCGTGAGCCCCTTTTCACTAGTTTTAAGCTTCTATGATGAGCAAAGTAGTGTACGTGACATGGTCGTCTAGCAGCATAAACCATTCTTCTATCAAAGCTGGAACACATCTTGGTCTCCTATTTTATTACTTTATCATATGTTGTCTACTTCGAGTCTTCAGATATGCTAGCATTTAATCATTGCTTCTGAAATTAGCCTAGGGCAGGTGTTTTTTTCTTTCTTTATTTTTTGACTTCATTTGTTAGATTACTTCGGAGTATTTTTGTAATTTGTACTTTGCAGCTTCAAACTGATAAGATTGCTAGTATAGCTGCATACATGTGACTATTGCAATTCTATCTGGTGCAAATATTTTTCTTGTTACGAAGTTTATTTACTGTCAATCAAATCAATTTGGAGATAGTACTTAATATAAATTTGGATGTTTAAAAATCAGGCAATGATTTATGATGCATCCAAGGTAGAATGAACACTTAATATCAATCTTGGTTTGCTCTCAATGCAGGATGAAGCTGAACTAATTGACAAAAATGACGAACAGCAGTTTTTGGCCTGTGCTGATTACCTTTCTAATTATGGTCTAATAGCCCTAATATCTAATGCTGAGGCAGCATCAATGGAAATCCTCAAGAGGTATGCATTTGGATTAGATGGATTTCTATCTTGTAAAGTTTTTAATATTTATCTGTATCTGAATATTATTTGGTGTCAGCTTGGCAGCAAAAAGTTAATTGGCTTTTTTCTCTTGCAAATTAATTAAAAACAGTTTTGCCAGATAACCAGCAAAAAGGTGCTTGGTATAATTATATGTTGAGAGCTATGTGGAGATTGCTTGCTCACTCCTTTATGCCACCTTGACATGCTTCCTTATTCTGAACCACCTGGCAACTTTATCCCCAGAGCAACTCATTCTATGCCATTTAAATTGTCTTTGTTTTAAGAAAGAGAACTGATTTAGCTGGCAGATAAAATATTTTGGAATGTCTACTCCTTCAAGGATCCTCTTTTTTCCTCATTGTCTAGAAAGCATCATAGTTTTCCTTATTTGTCTTCCTTTTAGCTCTAAAAGTTGTCTTTTTTATTTTTTTTATTTTTTTTTATTTTTTTATTTTTTTTATTTTTTTTTTCTTTTCTGGCAGCATAGTCAACATGTTTTCTCATGTGGAACAACTGCCCCAGATCTTCTTTCTT
>CACSLK010027833.1:14880959-14891506 GCA_902706635.1 Striga hermonthica
ATTTAATACATTGTAATAACTTTTATCAATTTCTATGCATGATTTATCAACAAAAAAATATTTATGTCATAAAAACAATTAATTTATATTTTAAATGTATTGGAATTTGCACTCCAATTTTTCGTGACTAAATAAATGCTTTAACTACATCTATTACCATGAAATAAATTTTGTTAATTTCTATGTATTATTTATCATTCAAACAATAACATAAATACTACTACCTCCTATTTTTAATATATGTCGTTTTGAGAAGTTGCACGTTAATTAAGAATATTTTTTTGGTCAATAATAACCTTATTTAATGAAGATAGAGATGAATGTTTTGAGAAAAAGTGAAAGTGAATATGAAAAGACGCAATGTATTTATTAGATGAGGGTAATAATGGAAAAATATGTAGAAAATATCCAAAACGACATTTATTTGACAAATAGTTGATAAAATTAGAATGACATTTAAAAAGAATAGGAGGGAGTATGTGTTACAAGTAAATACTTATCTTAGTCATAATCAATTATTATACAAATCCCAATTATATATATTTTTTATAATCAATTATTGTTACAAATAATGTTTAATATTATACATAATTATTTATTATGGATTCCCATCTCAATATCTCACTTATTATTTGTCTCACTTACAGTCTGTGAGTATGAGTTCCTTTCCTTTTATAATATTTTTTATAATAATAAATTATCAATCTTATTTAATTAATCACTAAAATAAAATTTCAAGTCAAATATTTTATTTAGTTATTATTTTTATTGGAACATCAAACACAATATTATGTTTTCGGTTACTAATATCTATATGTAACATATGTTTTCATAAAAATATTTAATAGTAGCACCATACCACATTTGAAACATATACTCTATATTCATGGAATTTACATACACATTAAGAAAATATGTAATCATCTCTTATTAATCTAATATTGTATAATTTTATATCTTTATATAATTCTAAGAAATTACAAGTGATCATTAATTTATTTGTATTGAGTACATCATTCCAAAACAATTAATTTAAATTGTAAAATATCTAATCATTCACAAAATCTTATGTGAGCTGAAGTAAGAGTTAGTCAAGACAACGTGTCATTCTTTTTTAACAAAAACGTGAACTTAGACCTCCAATTTTCACACTTTGTTTATTTTATTTTATTATATATTTTTTAAATAATAAATAAAATAAAAATAGAGTGAAATAAAAAATAATGATGTTATATTTATCATATATAACATAATTTATTCGACTAAAAGAGATGTATTTTTCAAGAAAAAATATCATATCCATATGAAATAGATCTAAAAAATGTTGAATAACCTTAACTTGAGTAAAAAAAAAAAAATAGAAAATGGTAACATAAAGAGTGAGGGGTCTCAACAACAACAAGAGAGTTAAAATAAGTATATATATAGTTTTTGACTCAGAAGACAAAAATGATCATATTGATTGAATATGTATGATAACCTTTTGTCTTATTTATTTCTTTTGATCTTAAATTTGAGGTTACATAAAAGTTGGTGAAAAGTGACAACGGTTAATTTTTATAATAAATACACAATTCTACAGCTTAATTTTTATAATAAATATACAATTATACAGCTAAAAAATTTATAATAAAAGTAGCATAATGTGTCAATTATTGTTTAACTTTTGTTTATAAACAAATCTTTTTTTTAAAATGAGAGATTGATGAGAGTATATTATCGCAACTGAATGTTGTAGTGATAAAGTTAAATACAACTTATTATAATGAATCCACTCCTTTTTCCTTATCATATATCAAAATGTTAATTTCGCAATAATATGTTTTTAATATAATTTATATAGTATAATTTAAATTTACTTTTCGTATTACTTTACAAAAGAGTTTGTCAATTTTTATTTCTATAAATTACATTGAATTATCGTTTTCACCGATTTCCTGAAAAAATAAGTACTTTAATATATTACAGTTCTCATTAATTTCATGAAATAATAAAAATAATAATAGTAATAAGTATTTTAATAAATATACAATTTTACATCAAAAATATTATAAATAGAAATAGCATAATGGGCAATTATCCTAATTTTTGTCCATATCAAAAATGTTTTTTTTTTTCCATAAGAGAATGATGAGATCAACATATTACAATTGAACGTTGTAGTAGATAAAGTTAACCACAAACTTATTATAATACATCAACTACTTTTTCATTATCATGTATCATAATGTCAATTTTATTTTATCTCTTTTAGATTTTATATAATATAATTTCAATGTTTTTATTTGTATTACATTACAAAATTTTCCAAAGTGTTTTACTATAATATATTGAATTATTATTTTCAATGGTTTTATGCACAAATATGTATTTAATATTACATTGAATTACAATTCTCATGAATTTCATGCAAAAAAATAAATATTTTAATATTGAGTTAATGAGTCTATTTATGACTTTATGAAAAATGATCAATCTTTCACGTCATTCTATAATCACCATCGCACTTAATTTGTGAAAAAACGAAGTTGAGATTTATTTTGTTAATAAAAAAGAAAAAAATATGTAGACTTAATTTAAAATTAAATACATGCAGATAGAAGTTATTTTAATTTTTATTAGGTATTTAATTTGTATTTATATATTTTAATTTTTCATCTTCTTACATGTTAACATTAATATTCAATATTAGTTTATTTGTACAATAGTAATCATGACTTTATTTTCTTTTTTGAACTATGAAAATTATGTTATAACATATACATTTTTATGAAAAATTTTGAAGAGTCATTAATGTGACCAATATTTTATTTTCATGGTATATCACATTTTTGTAAGCTTAAAAATTTAATTTTAAAATTTTTCAAAACAAATTATATTGGATATTTTTTTTTTGTTAATTGTTATTGTTTCTGGAGTCACAATCCATGTTGCCTAATTATTGTTATTACTATTGGTGATACATAGTTCACTTTCTATTGATGTTGTATTTGTGAAAGTATTTTTAAATGGATTAATAAAAAATTTATTCTACATTATCTCAATAAATTTTTTTAAAAAATATTTTTTTATTAAATTTTCATTTATTCACACCATTTTTAATATTAGGCCGCACAACGCGCGGGTAACGTACTAGTTTTTGACTGTGGCAGAGCCTAACTTGTCAAAAATAATAGTAATATGTATATATATCCTACCTTTCTTGACCGGGTAGAGCGTTCGTGCTGATAACGTGTTATGAAATGCGAGGAATATAAAAAACACAATGTATAAAAACCGGATATAACTCAAACTTTCTTTGCCTTTTGTTTCTTCACTTTCGTATGTACAAATAGAGGAACCCTTCTCTTGCCTTTTATAGGCAAAACTTCATCATTATTAATTACATGCACACAATTCTATGCAAATGATAAGATAAAGTAATACATTTATTAGTGGTAAAATTCCACTTGTTATAACAATTACATTCTATTATGACGCACTGATAATTCTTTTTGAGAGGAATATAGTGGAATTTTAAAAGTAGAGGATGAAAGATGTTATGATTTTGATATAGCAAAATAATCGATCTCTGTACGTACTTTCTAAAAGGAATTCTAAAAGGATTGGTCTTGGAAAAAAGGAACCATCTAAAAAAATTTTATTTGACATACTTTATCGAAGAATTAGTAATACATTCATACTTTATCTTATATTTTATTTTTAATTAATAATTAACATTTAATTAACTAAATACAACTACACGAACAAAACATTTAATATCTCTTAAGAGTTAACCACAACATCGGTAGGGAAGATAAGGGAAGGCCACCTGAGCGAACAGACCGAAGGGACTTGGCTTATCCAAATCGAATGATAGCGGCTTAAAGCGTCGCCTATCACGAGAGTCAAAATCCTCGATCGATGGCCTCGCACCATTATTCTTCACGAATTTGTTTTCTTCAACATATTTCTGCTTTCTTCCATATCTTCCGAAAGTCAACCCAAACAACAAAACTTTGAAAAGATATAGATTGCTGTTTTAAAAAACGTCTTTATTTTTAAGAGTAAATAGATATTTTCACTACGCTCTGAAGATGAGTTAAGTTTTTTCACACCACCGAAACACAAGTTAACTTTTTCACCTCACAACGTGCGGACCAAATTATGCGACAAAACATAGGTAGCTAATTGATAAAGTGCGGATTTGTTATGTGGTAAACTATGTAACAGACAAACGAAAGTAATTGATAAAGTGCGGAATAGTTATGCACTATTCGACAAACATGCAAAAATAATTGATAAAGTGCAAACCATTTATGCGATAAACTATGCAAAAAATAGACGAAGATAATTAAATAATATGCGATCATATTATGCGGTAAACTATGCGACAAACAAGCGAATATAATTAATAAAGTGCAAAAAAATTATGCGATAAATTATGCGGCACACAAGCGAAGTTCATTGAGTAAGTGCAAAAAAAATATGCAGTAAAGTATGCTACGTACATACGCATATAATATATAAAGTGCGAAATATTTATGAGATAAACTATGCGACATACAAGCGAAGTTCATTGAGCAAGTACGGAACAAATTATGCGATAAAGTATGCAACATAATGACGAAGATAATTGAGCAAGTGCAAATTACTTATGCGATCAACTATGCGACAAATAGACGAAGATAATCGAGCAAGTGCGAAACAAATTATGTGATAAAGTATGCAACAGACATCCAAAGTTAATTGAGCAAGTGCGAATTACTTATGCGATCAACTATGCGACATACAAAAAAAGATTATCGAGCAAGTGAGATCTCATTATGCGATAAATTACGCGACATAAAGCAAAGATAATCGAGCTAGTGCGATGTCATTATGCCATAAACTACGCAACAGGCTGGCGAATTTAATTGATAAATTGTGAAATAGTTATTCGATAAACTATGCGATAAACAAACAAAAATAATCGAGCTAGTGCATTGTCATTATGCAATAAAATATGCGACAGAGATGCGGAGTTAATCGATAAAAAGTAAATTAATGTGCGATAAACTATACGAAAGACAGACGAAAATAATCAAGCAAGTGCGATAAACTATTATGCTATAGAGAGGCAAATTTAATTAAACAAGTGCGAAATAATTATACGTTAAAGTACACGATAGAAAAGTGAAGATAATTGAGCAAGTGCGATCCTATTAAACGATAAAATATGCAAACTACTGGCGGAATTAATTGAGAAAATGCGTAAAATTAAACAATGAAATATGCGACATATAGACAATCGCGGTTCTGTCGAATTTTAGTCGCAGGTCAGCTTCTTGCACATGGCTTTACATTTTTCTAGTTTTTCTCCAATTATTAACTTTTCGTGTATGCCCTAGGAAGGTCGTTCTCTTGAGAACGTTGGAACAGAACCAAGTGAAGGAAGTTTTCAACATTTTGAATACCTAAAGTTTTAAGAATGCAAATCCCAAAAGCAAAGAGGTGGAGGATCGTGGGCCAGACCAAGATCAACAATTGGAAGAACATAATGAAAACTATAATGACGACTTGTATACACTGATAAAGCATATGTTGATCAAAGACGAGAACCATGAAATTAATAACATGAACCTGCGACTGGGATGCAAAGGTATAGACGATCTTAACAATAGCAAACACAAAATACATTCACATATTTTTTTTTGTCATACATAGTGGTAGACATGCGTATTATGTGGACTTGATTCATGTAGTATTTATACGGATATCTAACGTTTCAAGTTGCCTCGTAATAATTTATGTAGTATTATTGAAACACGACGTTTCAACTTTCACGCCATGTAGAAAGGACTGTTTGAATGACATATTTGCTTCGGAAAATGCGAGTCATTAAAATGTGTAATTTGTAGGCGAAACATAATACACGAAAATTAATCGCAAATTAATTTATTTGAAATTTCATTTTTGGTAAGTTCGTAAGCAATCTACGATTATTTTATGAAAGTCGTTCTGACGCAAATTTGTCACACAATTATAAAAATAAATGCATTTTAGATACACTACAACAGCCAAAGACATACAAATACTGAATCGTAGAAACGACTGCTCAAAGACGTGATTGGCTCGAAAAATGCGATTCATTAAACGTCTTTGCTCGCGCTAGAATAAATCGGAGAGTAATAATATTTTCAAATTGTAAATTCAAATTCTGCAATTAGCAACAATTTGCTTACATGTGAATTTCATTTAAATTTTTTTTGGTGAGCTGGCAGGTGGCAAATTGTCAAAAAAATGGCCACAACCGCACCTCTCATGCACTAGAGGTGGCCAATTGCCGGGCCCGTAACCAGTCGAAATAAACTATAGAACCGGCCCGAATCGCCGGTTCACCGACCTGGCGGGTCACGGGCCGAGACGACCCTTAAGAAAAAAAAGAAAATAAGCACAGTGGCCCGCCGTCCGACCCGCGGCCCGATTACTAAAAGTAGACGATGAAAGATGTTATGATTTTGATATAGCAAAATAATCTATCTCTATACGTACTATTCTAAAAGGAAATCTAAAAGGAGGATTGATCTTGGAAAAAAGGAACTATCTAAAAATTTTTTATTTGACATATTCTTTATCGACGAATTAGTAATACATTAATACTTTATCTTATATTTTATTTTTAGTCAACTATCTAAAATATTTTCAATGAAAAAATACTAATAACTCATACTTATTTTATCTTACATTTTTAATTAATAATTAATATTTAATTAATTAAATACAAATACAAGAACAAAACATTCAATATCTCTTAAGAGTCAACCACAACATCGGTAGGGAAAATAAGGGAAGACCACCTGCGCGAACCGACCGAAGGGACTTGGCTTATCCGAACAGAATGATAGCTGCTTAAAGCGTCGCCTATCACGAGAGTGGAAATCCTCGATCGATGGCTTTGCACCATTATTCTTCACGAATTTGTTTTCTTCAACATATTTCTGGTTTCTTCCATATCTCCCGAAAGTCAACCCAAACAACAAAACTTTGAAAAGATATAGACTGTTGTTTTAAAAAATGTCTTTATTTTTAAGAGTAAATAACTATTGTCACTACGCTCTGAAGATGAGTGAAGTTATTTCACACCACCGAAAAACAAGTTAATTTTTTCACCTCACGAAGTGCGAAACAAATTATGCGACAAACCATAGGTAGATAATTGATAAAGTGCGGATTAGTTATGCGGTAAACTATGCAACAGACAAACGAAAGTTATTGATAAAGTGTGGAATAGTTATGCGGTAAATTTTGCGACAGACATGCAAAGATAATTGATAAAGTGCAAACCATTTATGCGATAAACTATGCAAAAAATAGACGAAGATAATTAATAATATGCGAACATATTATGCGATAAACTATGCGACAAACAAGCGAATATAATTGATAAAGTGCAAAAAATTATGTGATAAATTATGCGACACACAGCGAAGTTCATTGAGTACGTACGAAAAAATTGTGCGATAAAGTATGCTACATACATACGCATATAATATATAAAGTGCGAAATATTTATGCGATAGACTATGCGACATACAAGCGAAATTTATTGAGCAAGTACGGAACAAATTATGCGATAAAGTATGCAAAAGAGTGACGAAGTCAATTGAGCAAGTGCAAATTACTTATGCGATCAACTATGCGACAAATAGACGAAGATAATAACGAGCACGTGCGAAACAAATTATACGATAAAGTATGCAACAAACATTCAAAGTTAATTGAGCAAGTGTGAATTACTTATGCGATCAACTATGCGACAGACAAACAAAGATTATCAGGCAAGTGAGATCTCATTATGCGATAAATTACGCGACATAAAGCGAAGATAATCGAGCTAGTGCGATGTCATTATGCCATAAACTGCGCAACAGGCTGACGAACTTAATTGATAAAATGTGAAATAGTTATTCGATAAACTATGCGATAAACAAACAAAAATAATCGAGCTAGTGCAATGTCATTATGCAATAAAATATGCGATAGAGATGCGAAGTTAATTGATAAAAAGCAAAATAATATGCGATAAACTATGCGAAAGACAGACGGAAATAATCAAGCAAGTGCAATAAACTATTGTGCTATAGAGAGGCAAATTTAATTAAACAAGTGCGAAATTATTATACGTTAACGTACGCGATAGAAAAGTGAAGATAATTGAGCAAGTGTGATCCCATTATACGATAAAATATGCAAACGACTGGCGGAATTAATTGAGAAAATCCGTAAAATTAAACAATAAAATATGCGACATATAGACAACGAATATGAAGACAACCGCAGGTCTGTCGAATTTTAGTCGCAGGTCAGCTTCTTGCACATGTTTTTACATTTTTCCAGTTTTTTCCCAATTATTAACTTTTCGTGTATGCCCTAGGAAGGTCGTTCTCTTGAGAACGTTGGAACAGATCCAAGTGAAGGAAGTTTTCAACATTTTGAATACCTAAAGTTTTTAAGAATGGAAATCCCAAAAGCAAAGAAGCGGAGGATCGTGGGCCAGACCAAGATCAACAATAGGAAGAACATAATGAAAACTATAAAGACGATGACTTGTATGAATTGATAAAGCATATGCTGATCAAAGACGAGAACCATGAAATTAATAACATGAACTTGCGACTGGGATGCGAAGGTATAGACGATCTTAACAATAGCAAACACAAAATACATTCACTTTTTTTTTCTCATACATAGTGGTAGAGATGTGGATGATTTTTTTTGGACTTTATTCATGTAGTATTTATACGGATATCTAACGTTTCAAGTTGCCTCGTAATAATTTATGTAGTATTATTGAAACATGACGTTTCAACTTTCACGCCATGTAGAAAGGACTGTTTGAATGACAAATTTGCTTCAGAAAATGCGAGTCATTAAAATATGTAATTTGTAGGCGAAACATAATACACACAAGTTAATCGCAAATTAGTTTATTTGAAATTTCATTTTTGGTAAGTTCGTAAGCAATCTGTGATTATTTTATGAAAGTTGTTCTGACGCAATGTCACACAATTATAAAAATAAATGCGTGTTAGATACACCGCAACAGCCAAAGATATACAAATATTGAATCGTAGAAACAACTGCTCGAAGACTTGATTGGCTCGAAAAATGCGATTCATTAAACGTCTTTGAACGTGCCAGAATAAATCGGAGAGTAATACTATTTTTAAATTATAAATTCAAATTCTGCAATTAAATTCTACAATTAGGTAGCAACAATTTGCTTACATGTGAATTTCATTTATTATTTTTTTGCTGAGGTGGTAGGTGGCAAATTATAAAAAAAATGGCCACAACCGCACCTCTCATGCACTAGAGGTGGCCAATTACCGGGCCGTGACCCGGCCCGGCCTGGCTCGCCGACTCAATACCATGGCCCATGACTAGCCGAAATAAACTATGGGCCGATTCACCGACCTGGCAGGTCACAGGCCGGGACGACCCTTAAGAAAAATAAAAATAAAAAAATAAACACAGTGGCCCGTTGTCCGACCCGCGGCCCGGACCGGCGGGTCCAAAAAAAATTTATGGCCCGGGATCGAACCACGGCCCTAAGGGTCCAGTTCGGGCCGGGCCGGTTCGACCTGTGGACATGTTTACTCATGCACAAATGAGACCCATTACCTGCTTAAAAAAAATAAAAAATCACATGTAAGCAAATTGTTGCCACCTAATTGCCACGTCAGCAAAATAAAAAATAAAAAGTTAAATAAATTTTCATGTTGGCGTAGCTGGTCACTCTGACCTTGCAATAGGCGGTCAGAGGACCAAAAAAATTATTTTTTTTTCCACTTATATAACCATTTCCAAAAACGAACATTTACTGGTACCAAAAGCAAAAAGAGGTTCATTTAAGAGAGCAAAAAAGAGTAAAGTATAATTTTAGTCTTGTATGTTTCACTATTTTAACTTTTTCGTCCTCTTCGAATTGCGTTTCTGATTTTCGTCCTGTATGTTTGAAAAAAGGTTACACAAAGGTCCTTTTCATACATAAGG
This sequence comes from Striga hermonthica, assembly GCA_902706635.1. Lineage (NCBI taxonomy): Eukaryota > Viridiplantae > Streptophyta > Magnoliopsida > Lamiales > Orobanchaceae > Striga > Striga hermonthica. The sequence continues at coordinate 14,890,977 of CACSLK010027833.1, forward strand.
GACGAAATTGGAACATTTTTTTGCAAAACATAAAGGACCTTTTTGTTGCGCAAATGACTTTTTTGTAACATTTTTTCAAACATACGGGACAAAAATCAAAACACAATTCGAAGAGGACGAAAAAATTAAAATAGTGAAACATACAAGACTAAAATTGTAATTTACTCGAGCAAAAAATCTTTTTTGCCTTGATAAACAAGTTGAGCTCGAACTTAATTTCAGACTCGTTTATTTAACGAGCCGAGCTTGGATCGGTCGAGCTAGAGGTCACCTCGACTTTTTTACAGGCCTAACTGGACCAATAACCCGAGCTGATTAAGATTAACTCAGCCGAGCTAATTCGGACCAACTAAACCGAGGTAACTAGAGCCGATTACTCTATATGTTATATCACATACATATAGCACTGTCAAACGGGCCAGTGGCCCGCGGGCTGGCCCGCCCGCCCGCTTAAACGGACGGGCTTGGGCCTTTGCTTGGCCAGCCCGTTCAATCGCGGGCCTATTTGACCCGCCCCGTTTGGCCCGCGG
>CACSLK010027833.1:14897844-14921517 GCA_902706635.1 Striga hermonthica
CGGCCAAGCCACCCGTTGTATCTATCCTGAAGCGCTTGAGGAAGATCGTAATGATTAAGATTCGGATACGGTTCGATTCCTGCAAAATGTTTGTTAGATGAATAATTATAAGAGGAGTTGAGTATTTTTTTTATATATACATATATATTTTGTTTACCTTTTTTAAGCATGTAGTTGATCAACCTGTTATAGTAAGCAACTCCCTTCCTATTGACCTTTCCAGTTCCATCTGCAATTTCATTTGAAGGAACATGTGATTTATGATATTAGTTAGTGGGAGACACTACGATCGGTCCCGTTACGGAACCATTCGGTCGGAATTTGTAACCGTTAGATCAACTATCCCCAACGGTTACATGATGATCTAACGTTACAAATCCCGACGGAATGGTTCCGTAACAGAACCGTAGCATTTCTCCTAGTTAGGAGACTAGTGAATATTATTTTACAAGGGGAATTGGTAATAATTAATATTATATTTACTTGGGAATATTCTGGACCAAGAAATTGAGAATCTGTAGGCATCAAAGTTCATCTTGGCCATAAGATCAATGTCCTCCTGTGCAATTCGAACACACGTTGAAATATAACCAAAAAACAGAAAGTATTACGGAACCATTTCGTCAGGATTTGTAACCGTTAGATCAATAATCCACGACGATTACATGATAATCTAACAGTTACAAATCTCGACGAAATGATTCTGTAACGGAACTAGTGTAGCATTTCTCAAAAGAGTTTATTATCTTAGTTGTATTTTTCATTGTCAATTAACATATAACCAAATATACTGATAAAAAAAAATAACTAAAAAGAATAAAAATTTGAGGCCCCAAATAGCATGTGCCCTTAGGCAATAGATCTGGACCTTTATTTATTAATTTATTAACACAAAGGGCCCAGCTGAAAATAATGTTTTTGAAGAATGGGGAAAAAAAGTTGTACTGGGCGATTTCAATTATTGTGATCATTTATTTATTTATTTATTTATTTGTTTTTTATATTTATATTTTTGGCTGCATATACTTTTGTGTGTGTGACGTTAGAGATAATAAAGTTACTTAATTTTTTAGGTATTTTTTCTGTAATAAACTTATACTATTATGCATATTATAATTAGGCTCATATTTATAAATTAGGCTCATTTTTTCTCGCGTCTATGATACAACTCACAATAGAATATTTTAATAAATAAAAATTTAGATTTATTACTATTAGACAACAAAGTGACAGAAATTAAAATACAAAAAAGTGCACGTACTTTCAATATATAGATAATAAAAATAATTAAGAAAAAGTAGATGTAATAACAATATCGTTCTCTTGATTATTATTATTAAATATTATCGGTATTCATACAATTTATTTGCGTGATTATAACGGATAAGCCACTTGAGACCGCCATATTTTGGAAGAGAGAGAGAGGACAAACTGACTTTGTATTTGTGGTATTGGTCCACTGACACTTCTCCAGAGGCATTATTGGGCTCGCGTCCTGTATGTTTGTTGTTCACATTTCAAAAATAACTAGCTCAAAAAGTCGGAAGATGCTACGGTCCCGTTATAAAACAATTTTGTTGGTTTTGTAACCGTTAGATCAATTATCCTCGACGGTTATATGATGATCTAACGGTGACAAATCTCGACGGAATGATTCTGTAATTGGACCGTAACATTACCTCAAAAAGTCATTTGATTATTAATTGTATCAACAAATCATACAAATTATACCGGGAACTTTGATGAAAGTATCCCAAATGCTTGGGCCTCGACCGTCCTTGTCGGCCATGCCCTCGACTTGATAGGCGGAGGATGCCGTCCCGAACACGAATTTCTTCGGGAAAGTGTCTCGACTAAGCCCGCCGAGGTCGAGGCCAACGGCGGCTTCTTCCGGCTGATCAAAGCATTGTGCTGAGAATAAAGTGTTGGTGCAAAGGAGGAGAAAGAAGAGAAACGAGGCCTTGTTCATTTTCGTGAGCAAGGTGAATGGTGTGGGGGAGAATTGGGTTGTATGAATAGTGTGAGCTAGCAAGTGTTGTACTAGAAAAGAGTTATCGCTATCCTCTTTTTATATATGAATGAATGAAATAAATATAAGAAAGGAAAATAGGAGAGTAATAATAATACCGATAAAGAAGAAAAAAAAGGAGGGTAAAGTAATTTCAATTGTCCTTTTTATATAATAAGAAAATAGGAGAGTATATATGGGCTTGACACGTTACAATCAATGTGGCATATTATTTTAGAGAAGATTTTTGTGTACTATAAAATATTAAATGTAAAATAAAAAATGAAAGAAAAAAAATATTTATATATATTATTGAAGTTGGAAAAAAAAAAACTATATAAGTGAATTAACAATATTCATTTAAATTCTAAAAACTAATTTATGTATAAATCATTAGATTTGTGTTGGAATATTTGGCCCAAAACCACTTACCTTATCTCAGGCCCAAGGAAGTCTTGGCATGTTCCCGTCTGGGCTTGGCCCTCTTACACATAAGTGGTGGCAGGAATTAATTTGGACCCTTGGATTTAGGGAATAAATCCACACCATCCATCCTACACCTTAAATACCTCTCCTTACCCTAATTTCTGATGACTCTCACACACACTCTCTATCTCTCGTTGCTGCTGCGCCCTATTCTCTCTGTGAGACGAAAAAATACCGATCTCTCTCTCCTTCTCACTACTCTGTTCTCTCCTTTTCTCTGTGACCTCCCTTGTGAGAGCTGCAGTGAGTGACGCCGTGAGAACCGTCGGAGGACCGCCGTTGTGCCGTCTTCGTCGCCTAGCTTCCCTTCGCCGGTTCAAGCCCTTGCGGGGTGCTTTCCGGCGAGCTCTTTTGTGGGAAGGCGAGGCTTTGCGACGGAGGACCGGATGCGTGGCCGTGTGTGAAGGTGCAGTCCGGGGAACGGGCCAAGGAACCGGGGTCGCCGTCCTTTGACCACTACACAGCCGAGACTTACCGGGGGTGCCGGGAAAAAAGGACAATCTGAGCCGGGAGACTACGTGTCTTCATTATCCGGCCAGATTTCGGTCAAAGGGAGTTCCTCTTTCCATTTTCTTTCATTTCCTGTTGTTCCAGTTTTTACCTTGTGTTTTCAGCTTCTTTATTGTTGTTCATGTTAGTAGGTTTATTGTTATTAACCTACGTATTTTGATTGCGGCTGAATAGGTACGAAAATGAGCTGGAATGTGCGGTTTAAGGGGAGCTGGGATCAGCCCGGGCCAAGAAGAAGGTTGTCCAAGAGCCCGGTGGTACGAGCAGCACCCTTGTGTGGCTGGGAGTGGCTGCATTGCGGTCAGAGAGCAAGGATACGAGCTTCCGCTGCGTACGAGTCTATCGGTGTGATCGGGACGGCCACATAACAGTGTTATCAGAGACGTCCCGCCACCGCAGGTAAGTCGAGCACCTACATCTTAGGGCTCGCTCTGGTATTGGCTCTAACTCATCTGTTTACTGCTTTCTTATTATTGTAGACCCTGGACGGGGATTGCGTCCAGGGAATAGGATTATTGTAGCCTCTGGACGGGGATTGCGTCCAGAGAATAGGTTTGTGTGTTGGGAATCTAGCTGCTAGATCAATAGGTTAGATATGCATGTTATGTGTTAAATGTGCTTATCTTTGTTGCTCTGCTGTGGCTACTTTCTGTGGTTCTAGCATTAAATTTCGTATTTTCTGTTGTCTTGTGCTAATTTTCAGTGAAATTTGCTTCGTGTTAAATTTCTGTTATTTTTTGAGTCTTTGTGCCCCATTTGTTGCTGTTCATTAAGCTGAAAATTGCTTGTTAAATTGCTGAAAATTAATTGGTGCTGAAAACTACGTGTTTATCGAGCTGAATATTAATTTGTGTTGATTTCTGTGCAATTTTAAGTGCTGAAAAATCTGATTTTAGGCTGAAATCTGAGTGTGTTAATTGCTGAAATTTGTGCTGGTATTTTCTGTGAAATCTGTTGTGTTTTCTGTGAATGACTTCGTTTCCAGCTTTTAATGTGGCCCCGTTTGACGGGAAATCTGATTTTTCAATTTGGCAACAAAAATGAAAGGGATTTTAATTCAGCAGAGGGTGTTTAAAGTCGTTGAAGGCTCGTTTCCACCCGATGAACCTTCTGATAAAATTGTTGAAATGGATCAATTTGCTTATTCGTCTATTATCTTGAATTTGTCTGACTCTGTGCTTAGGAAAGTTGGTAAACTTGATTCTTCAAAAGATCTTAGGGAAAAATTAGAAGAGTTATATACTGAAACTTCTTTGCCGAGTAAATTGTTCTTGCTTGAAAAATTTTTCCAGTTTAAACTTGATCTTTCGAAAGATATTGATGAGAATCTCGATGTGTTTACTAAACTTGTTCAGGACATTAAATTGACCGGTGATAGGCATATTGATGATTATACTCCTATTGTGCTCTTAAATGCTATTCCTGATTCATACAGTGATGTCAAATCTGCTATTAAGTATGGTAGGGATAATGTGACTCTTGGCACTGTTGTGAATGGATTAAAAAGTAAAGAATTAGATTTAAAAGCTCATAAGGGGAGTAAAAATACGGGTGAGGTTCATTTTGTTAGAGGTCGACAACAAAATAGATTTCAAAATCAAAAGTCTTCTAATAATAATGGTAACCAACCTGAAAAGAAAAAAGGTAAAGGAAAAAGTCGTTTTAAATCCCGTCCGAAAAATCGTAAGTGTTACAATTGTGGTGACATTGGACATTATGCTAAAGAGTGCACTAAACCTAAAAAGAATCAAGCTAATGTGGCCTCGTGTAGTGATAAACTTGGTGATGTATTTGTGGTGACTGAAATATGTGATATGCATGCTAATGTGAATTCTATGCATTCTTATCTTTGTGAAAATGAATGGCTTGTTGATTCCGGTTGCACTTTTCACATGTCTCCATATAGAAATCTGTTTTCAAACTACAAAGAGGTTAAAAATGGCTCTGTTTCTATGGCAAATGAAAAACTTTGTGATGTTGCTGGTATTGGTGATGTGTGCCTTAAGTTTAATTCCGGTTATGTGCTTTGTTTGAAAAATGTTCGTCATGTTCCTGACTTATGCCATAACTTGATCTCTTGTGCTGCTCTTGAGGATGACGGGTTAGAGGGTAAATGGGGTAAAGGGGTTATGAAAATTCTTAAAGGTTCATTGGTTATTTTCAAAGCTGAAAAAAGGAAAAACTTGTATGTTTGCACTGCTACTTGTGAATCACATGCTGAAATTTCTGTGAATGCTGTTCATGTGGACCAAACTGATCTTTGGCATAGACGTTTAGGTCATATGAGTAGTCGTGGTCTTGAAATTTTGCATAAAGCGGGCTGTTTTGGTAAAGATAAATTATCTTGTGTGCCGTTTTGTGATTCTTGTGTACTTGGCAAACAACAACGTGTTAAATTTCCTGTTTCACCTTCCCCTAAACCCTCTATGTGTTCGAAAATTCTTGAATATTTGCATGCCGATGTTTGGGGTCCCGCTAGTGTTCCGACACATGGCGGGAGTAGGTATTTCCTGTTTGTGATAGATAATTTTTCAAGAAAAGTCTTTGTGTTTCTTTTGAAAAATAAATCTGATGTTTTCGAAACGTTTAAGACTTGGAAAACCTTGATTGAAAACCAAACCGGTAAAAAGATTAAAATTCTTAGGACTGATAATGGACTTGAATTTTGCAGTAATTTGTTTGATGAATTATGTGCTCAATCTGGTATTCAAAGGCATAAAACCGTTCCTTACACCCCTCAGCAAAACGGTGTTGCCGAGCGAATGAATAGAACTTTACTTGAAAGGGTGAGGTGTATGTTGTCTAGTTCGGGTCTTTCAAAAAAGTTTTGGGGTGAGGCTGTTTTAACTGCTACTTATTTGATAAATAGGTCTCCTTCCGTGCCTTTGAATGGTAAATGTCCTGAGTTTGTTTGGTCTGGAAAGGAAATTGATTTTTCAAACTTGCGTGTTTTCGGTTGTGCTGCGTTTTGTCATACAAAACTTGATCAACTTGAACCTCGCTCAATGAAATGTGTTTTCTTAGGATATCCTAATGGTGTTAAAGGTTATAGATTGTGGCTTAGAAGTGTACCCGGCTTTAAGGTCGTAATAAGTCGTGATGTTGTGTTCAATGAATCTGAAATGCCATGTTTAATTGCTTCTTTGCCTGCTCCTTTACCTGATGAATCTGAAAATGCTCCAAACGCGGTGGAGCAATTGAGTGGTTTAAGTGAGTTCGATAATTTTGAAAATATACATGCTGAAACTGAAACCGAACGTGCTGTGTTTGATAATCGACATGCTGAAATTGCTGAAATTGAACCTGTAATTGCTGAAACTGAAAATCAGCATGCTGAAAATGGTGAAAATGTCGATGTGCATGATGAATATGTGGAAAATGTGCCTGAAAATGACTTTGATTTGCATGATTATCAACTTGCTAGAGATAGGACTAGAAGGGAGCGTAAGAAACCTTCTAAGTTTGATGATTTTCACATGACTTCATATGCTTTTGGTGTTTTCGAATCCATTGATAATTGTGAGCCTAAGTGTTATGAGGAAGCTCTTAAATCTGTGAATTCTTTGCAATGGATGAATGCTATGTGTGAAGAAATTAATTCGTTGCATGTGAATCATACTTGGTCGCTTGTGCCTAAACCTGGTAATTGTTCCTTAGTGGATTGCAAATGGTTGTATAAGGTTAAACAAGAAAATGATTCGGTTAGGTTTAAAGCTAGACTCATAGCAAAAGGTTTCACTCAACGTGAGGGTATTGATTATACTGAAATATTTTCTCCTGTTGTTAAATTCACCACCGTGCGTATCATGCTTGCTTTAGTTGCTCATTTTGATTGGGAATGAAAGCAAATGGATGTTAAAACTGCTTTCTTGCATGGTGAATTAGATGAGAAAATATATATGAAACAACCTGTCGGTTTTGTGGATGATAAGAAATATGATTATGTGTGTTTGTTAAAGAAATCCTTGTATGGTTTGAAACAATCTCCTAGGCAATGGAACAAGAAATTTGATATGTTCATGTTTTCTTTAAAGTTTAAGAGAAGTTCTTATGACCATTGTTTGTACTTTAAAGAAAATTCTTCTGTTCCTGTTTTTCTGCTCATTTATGTGGATGATATGTTGCTGGTCGGTCCTTGTATTAAGTCTATTGAGCATGTTAAAAAATGTCTAAGTGATAAATTTGATATGAAAAACCTTGGAGATGCTAAAAGGATTCTTGGAATGAACATTATTCGTGATAGAAAAAACTCTGTGCTTTTTCTTAATCAAATTTCTTATGTGGAGAAGATTTTGAGTAAATTTTCTATGTCGTCCGCAAAGTCCGTGAACATTCCCCTTGCTGCCCACTTTGTGCTAAGTAAGGGTCAGTCTCCTAAGACCGATTCTGAAAGTGATTTGATGAAAAATGTGCCTTATTCAAATGCAATTGGTTCTGTGATGTATCTCATGGTTAGTACTAGGCCGGATATTGCATATGTTGTTAGTTGTTTGAGTAGGTACATGTCTAATCTGGGTATGCCTCATTGGGAAGCTCTTAAGTGGTTGTTACGTTACTTGAATGGTTCCATGCATGTTGGTCTGAAATTTTCTAAGTGTTCTGAAGGTGTTAAACTTGTTGGCTATGTTGATTCGAATTATGCAAATGATAGAGATAATAGGAAATCAACAACTTCATATGTGTTTACTTTGTGTGGCTCTTGTGTAAGTTGGAAATCACAACTACAACATATTGTTGCTTTGTCTACGACCGAATCTGAATATGTTGCTGTAACTGAGGCTTTGAAAGAAGCTGTTTGGTTGAAAGGCTTATTATGTGAAATCGGTTTGCTTGAAAAAGATGTCGTTGTGTTTTCGGATAGCCAATCGGGGATTCAATTGTGTAAAAATCCTGTTTTTCATGATCACACTAAGCATATAGACGTTAGGTTCCATTTCATACGTGATATTGTGTCTAAACGCTTAGTTAATCTTGAAAAAATTGCATCCGAGTTTAACCCCGCTGATATGGGAACTAAGTGCTTACCTGTTGAAAAATTTCGCTCATGCATGAGAAGTTTGAACTTTGATTCGTGTGATTGATGTGCAGTAATTTACGTGTGCTTGTAGGTAGTGTACTATGTGTTTGCTGCCTGTTTTTATACTTGTGCTAACTTCGTGAAAAGTGCAGGTGTAGTTAGGCAATGATGAAAGTCCTCCGGCCCCTCAAGGTGTCCGGTATTCGGTGGTGGGCCAAATTCGGTGGAGAAATGTTGGGATATTTGGCCCAAAACCACTTACCTTATCTCAGGCCCAAGGAAGTCTTGGCCCGGTTCCCGTCTGGGCTTGGCCCTCTTACACACAAGTGGTGGCAGGAATTAATTTGGACCCTTGGATTTAGGGAATAAATCCACACCATCCATCCTACACCTTAAATACCTCTCCTTACCCTAATTTCTGATGACTCTCACACACACTCTCTATCTCTCGTTGCTGCTGCGCCCTATTCTCTCTGTGAGACGAAAAAATACCGATCTCTCTCTCCTTCTCACTACTCTGTTCTCTCCTTTTCTCTGTGACCTCCCTTGTGAGAGCTGCAGTGAGTGACGCCGTGAGAACCGTCGGAGGACCGCCGTTGTGCCGTCTTCGTCGCCTAGCTTCCCTTCGCCGGTTCAAGCCCTTGCGGGGTGCTTTCCGGCGAGCTCTTTTGTGGGAAGGCGAGGCTTTGCGACGGAGGACCGGATGCGTGGCCGTGTGTGAAGGTGCAGTCCGGGGAACGGGCCAAGGAACCGGGGTCGCCGTCCTTTGACCACTACACAGCCGAGACTTACCGGGGGTGCCGGGAAAAAAGGACAATCTGAGCCGGGAGACTACGTGTCTTCATTATCCGGCCAGATTTCGGTCAAAGGGAGTTCCTCTTTCCATTTTCTTTCATTTCCTGTTGTTCCAGTTTTTACCTTGTGTTTTGAGCTTCTTTATTGTTGTTCATGTTAGTAGGTTTATTGTTATTAACCTCAGTATTTTGATTGCGGCTGAATAGGTACGAAAAGGAGCTGGAACGTGCGGTTTAAGGGGAGCTGGGATCAGCCCGGGCCAAGAAGAAGGCTGTCCAAGAGCCCGGTAGTACGAGCAGCACCCTTGTGTGGCTGGGAGTGGCTGCATTGTGGTCAGAGAGCAAGGATACGAGCTTTCGCTGCGTACGAGTCTATCGGTGTGATCGGAACGGCCACATAACAATTTGTTTATATATTTTTTTTTTAAACTCATAAGAGAATAATATGGGCAAAACACAAAGTTTGAAAAGTTAGATAATAGCACATTATAGAAAAAAAAATAATAAATATATTTCTATGAAATAATTTAAATATATTAAATATGTATATTTGTGACAATCCAAGTCTAAACAATTTTTTTTTTTTAAACAACAGAGATAACATATAACTAAAGTATTGTTCAGATACACCCATAAAAATGAAAACCAACAGACTAAGCAATACATGAGAGGGACACCAAGAAGGTTCCCTAGAGACCTAGAACTAACCAAGAAGGTTTCTCCGATGGGCTCCGTCTCACCGGCAGCCGACAACTCAGCCCGGCTCACTGGAGCTCCTAACACCGGACAGCCCCCGACGGGCTCCCCTCTAGGCTCTTCCACTACCCTTGGGACCATCCCAATTCTACATCGACGACACAGGCCTTGGCTGCCGCCGCCACCGCTCCCTTCGATGTGATCAATGACCAATCCACCAGTAAACTGGGACGTCAGAGATTCTCGCTCGAAAATTTTTGGGCTAATCATTGTGGGACTGCCTCTCGCTCCGAGGATGTATGGTTCAAGGAAAGTCTTCTAGAGCCTAATGTTTCTTCTCTTGTTGGGTCGTATGAAAATGCCCTTGATTTTTAAGTCCTCTTATACTGTTCCAAATCTCTGAGATTTTAATGCTGGATTAGGAAAATTAGAGTATAAGGGTAGTTACACGCCTAAGTACTTTAATTTCAATCATTACCTAGTCATCTTTGAGCTTAGGGACGACTACAATCAGACGTGGCTCAAGACATCTGTGAACGTCTGTGGGTGCACTGCCCGGGTGTTACACTCCTGACTTCTCCTCGTCGACTAATGCAAATGTTGCCCCGTTTGGTTCGCCTTCCAGACCTCCTCCCGCACCTTTACGATCCCACCGTTATTTTCTCGATTGCAGTTGTATCGGCAATCAGATCGAGGTTGATGCTGCCACGGCCAACCGGAAAAAGATATATGTCGCACAGGTGTATGTCGAGATAGACCTCCGCGGCGAGCTCGTTGATGAGATCGAGCTTAACTAGGTTGGGAAGACCACCTTTCAGAAGGTGGTCTACGAGAGGGTCTCGCCCTACTGTTCTCTTTGTGGACATGTAGGTCACATTGTGGTTGATTGTTACACCAGTAGAAACAAGCCCCTACCGTCGCTTCCTCCGCACAATTGTGCGGCTAGATAGGGCCCCCTAGTTGCTATAGGGAACCTCAAAGGGAAGGGTAAGGCGTTACCCGCGCGTCTGAGTCCCCGAAGGACATAAGGACAAGGGTAAGGCATTTGTTGAGATTTTCACTCAGGCTGGGAAGGCTGCACAACATAACAAGCCTAAGGGGTTAGTTATGGACGAGCTAAAGGCCAAGTCCACAAAGCTTTTTCCCTCCCAAGTCTCTCTAGAAGGCCTCCAAGGCCATCCACTTGTATTTCTCTATCATTTCTTCTAAGATGGATGACGAGCCCTAATCCTCCTCTTGTCCTTCAAGAGACATGACTAGTCTTCCTCTAAACGACGACGACCTCCTAGATGATGAGGCAAACCTGCCTAACATTTCATTGAGTGAGAAACCTGCAACCTCTCCACGACGACAATTCCCGTGATGTTGTATCGTCCAGCGAGCATAATACCTCCGAGGAGGGATCTCAGGTCATGAGGCCCATTCCCACCTCTATTATCCTGGAAAGGGTTGAGTCGACCCATGCTCTTTACATCGAGAGTGAGTACCTAGTTGTGCGTCAACCAATGCCTCTTCTCAGCCCACGGTCAGGGACGCTAATGCCCGCATTTTGGCATTTCCCCCATTCTTGCATGAATTGGGATTCGCACCTAAAAATGCTTTACACATCGCTAGACTGGAGGCCAGCCAGCCGGTGGATACTATAATGGGGCATGAGGACCAGTTGGAGGGTCCCACTCTGGTTTATTCCAGTTGTGCGAGGGTCAAGCGCTACGGTCTGTGGGACACCATGCGTGAGATTTCTGAGAGTATGGAGGGATTACCGTGGATAGGACTGGGCAAAAAATTCGAACCGAACCGTTGAATCGTAGAACCAAATCGAAATCGAACCGAATTTTCGGTTAATCGGGGTACTCGGTTCGGTTACAAATACCTCAAAGGAAGTATTTGCTCGGTTCGGTTCGGTTACAGTTTTTAGGATTTTTTTACCCCGGTTAACCGAACTGAACCGAATCGTATATTATATTAAAATTTATAAAATATATATTATATTTTATATTATATATTATATTTATATATATTAAACTAACCTGTTGGTATGACTATTCGCAAATTAACCGAACCGAACCGAACCGAACCGAACCGAGCAAACCTAACACAAATTTGTGTTAGGTTTGCTCGGTTCGGTTCGGTTCAGTTAATTCGCAAATAGTAGGGTTTTTTTCGGTGAACCGAAACCGAATTTTCGGTTCGGTTTCGGTTAGCAAGTTCGAATATTTGCTCGGTTCGGTTCGGTTAGCTAATACCTCAAAAAACTCGAGTATCCGAACCGTGCCCAGCCCTAACCGTGGATGGAAAAATGGTGATTTCAACATCTTTATGCATCTTGATGAGTGCGTTGGTGGCCCGTCGGACTGTTCATTTCATTCAGGAGGTGGCGGACTGCGAGTTAATTGACACTGATTGCAAAGGTTCCCCCTACACTTGAAAGCGGGTCGGAGTCAATAAGAGGTTTGACCGTGCTTTGATCTCTAAAGCATGAGCATGTGTGTTTGTGGTTACGACCGTCACACACCTCCCTCAAATTAAGTCTGGCCATGCTCCTCTTTTCATTCAATATCGATTCGCGAGCACCCCTGTTCTTCTTTCTGTTTTCAAAACATGTAAATTCGCCACCACACGTTCCATGACACTGCGGCGTAGGCTGAATCAGTGGAATTGGGATGTTTTGGAGACCTCTCTTACCGCTGTTAGTGTTATATATTGAAAGCTTGGCATTGTCTGATATTACACTTTTACCCTTTATGAATGAGAAACATGTTAAATTAAACAAGTTCTACGTTCTGTTGTTTTGCAATAGATAGTGTGGGTCGTCATCGGACGAACCGAAGATCATACTATCAGTTACTCGCGAAACAAGAATAATTGGTTCACAACCTAGATGGATATGAACACCCCATCGAAACGGTTGTAGTGTCAACTGTACAATTTGTCTTGGTTGATTAGTGGCACTTGTACAATTATGTATTGAACATGATCCCAGAGAGGAGCACGCTAAGTCGGAAGGATACAAAGGACCGGGACGTTTTATACTGATCGTCGTAAACGAACTAGGTCTCGGTTAATTACTGCGTGCTCTTAACCCGTAAGATATTAAACATACATATATGTGTAGTACTTAATATATTAGTTGATAATATAATTTTATTTTTCTAATTAATATTAAAAATAATTTTATTATTGTTATAAAGATAAATATAAATTATTTTTTTTATACATACAATATGGATGTTAAATCGAAGCTCATCAAAAGAAGATTAATTTGATATATTATATATGTAAAACTGATAAAAAATACATGAGTTATTAACTTTTAAAATATATATACAATTTAATAGTTATAATAAGGAATGATATTAAAATAAAATTAATACATGTAACATGACCATAAATAATCAACATATTTATGGTAATCCGAACCTAATTATTTTTGGTTTGAAATTAAATTAAAATTTACCCAAGCCTAATAATTATGAAACATGTAATTTTGCCATATAGGATTCCGAAGCACCAGAAGCAGCCACGTAGGCTCGGCGCGTCCTGGATTAATATATAGGGGGGATGTAGGATGTGTTGTTATGATATTTACGGTCACCATGTACGTTTAGTTTGATGATGTCCTCGGTGTGAGTTCATGAAAGATTATTATGTTAAACCCTGCAGGTGGATTAAATTCCGGCATAGTAAGAATGTATGAGCGAGCGCTAGCTTCGGTAAAATAATAATAAATTAATTAATTCTTGATTGTCAGTAATCGAATTAATTAATGGTCATTATATCTTAAACATGTGGAAATAAATCTAGTAATTATAATTGGAGTCTCAATTGTAAATTGGGCTAGGAAAAGTGAGTGCAATAATATCATGTCGGTGGCCTATTTATATTATTTAATTAAATAGAATAAGTGGCCTGACCCACAAGTATTTTAATTAATTAAGGAGTCATTCTCCTAATCTCCTAAGGGTCCCTACTGCAGCTCTATATATACATCATTAAGCTAATGGGAAGAAAACATAAGACATAATACACGCACCATCGCGCGTCCCATCTCTCTCTCTCTCTATCTCTCTCTCTCTCTCTCTCTCTCTCTCTCTCTCTCTCTCTCTCTCTCTCTCTCTCAGAGTTCCCATTCGAACTTTATCTTCTTCTTGTTGTTCCACCAGTACAAGTTGAAGAGGGTGTTTGAGATATACAGTAGAAGACCAATATGTGTTCGAGACCCGATAGTCTTCTACATAAATTGACGGGCCACGACCCGAAGGCCGATATCCGCCGACCCGAGCCAGCGAACCGGACGCCGCGACCAGGCCGAGCTCCGCCTCGACCAGCCCAGAGACACGCGACACGGCCTGCGCCTCGACGCGACCCGACCAGCCTCGGCGATCCGAACCAGCGACGACCCGACAGCCCACACGACCCGACGACCCGATCACACTTGAGCCCCAGAAGTTTTGTTCATGTGATCCAACTGTTCGTGTGCAGTGTACGGCCATCCGGAAGATCAGCCAGATCGCCAAAAATTTCAAGCAGTAAGTTTTCTATGCAAACTTTTAGATCTCCTGCGCATAGGTTTACGTTTGCTATTGAATTCATGATTTGTAAATAACGAAATTTTCATAGATCCCAACAAGTGCCTCCATGAAGCTCAAAGTGCGTATGCTAACACTGAGCGATCTAGACTTCTCTCGGGAGAATAGGACCGCCATGAGCCGCTGTCACGCTGGGTGGACCGTCATGCGCCGCTGTCAAGTTGGGTACCAACTCCGACTTATGGAGGAGGATTTTTGGAAGTAGAAGGTTATGTCACGCTGGGTTATTGAGGGAGAACGTAATACCAAGTACTTTCAAGGGTGAGGTAGAACCATGTCAAGTCGTATATCCATATTATCGAGGTCAATGGGTCACCCATGAGCCATGAGCCCCAAATACAGGAGACGGCCTGGAGCACTTTCAGTTTCTCTTCACCTCAGACCGGGAATCGCTTACACTCCCCGTCGCTTCCTTCTTCCCCACCATCCCTCAATCGGTTGACCTTATAGGCTCAGCATTTGAAAAAAAAAAAAGTGAATTAAAAGCATAGCTCACTCTGTAACTCATTAAAAAAAGCCCTCACTCATCACCTATATAAGAATTTCTGGAAGTTTGTTCAACATCAACAATGAGAGGCAAAAATTTAGATACGTCTAAATTTATCAGATGTTTACACGAAAAAAGGCATTATATCTGCATTTACATTCAGTTTGAAAAAAATCAAACAACAATCAAAGAAAATGACTGGCAGGAGGTGGGAAGTGGGAACGTGTTTAAAGCCTGTGAATAATGAACACGCTGCTGGGAAGTGGCCAGTGGAACAGGCTGGGAGGTTGTGAAGTGGAAACATTCTGTTGAGGTTTTTTTTCAATTGAAAATCGAAACCAAATTGAGTTTTCAGTAACCAAAAATTCGGTTACTGACCACGAGTCGGTTCAGTTTCAGTTTTTGTTTAGCATTTTACGGTTACCGAAACTATAAGTTTGGTATCAGCATTAGTTCTTGCTTATCGATTTGGTTATCGAACCGATACCAACCCTAACTGTGAATGTGATATATGCGTGTGTGGGTTCAATTCACTTCCTCAGTCGATGATATTGTCTGTGTGAAAAAAATAGAAAAGCATCTGGCTTGTCAATCTTCAACAATACCAGACTAAAACGATGATATCAACCCCTAAAAGGAGTCAAGTAAGGGGCAATTAAGTCATTCCACAAAGGATATGTGTGAAGCTCTAGATGTCTCAAACTGTGCGTAGGGAGAAGTCTTCTTCTCTTGAAAAATAGATTGAATTTTACCATATTGGCATCCCAAAAACCTTAATAACAAGGACATTTTTGTTTGTTCAAACAAGGACATTTAAGTAATTGCACCAAAAAATGTCAAATGTCAACCAAACAATGCGTCACTTGTCGCCATTGGAATGAATTTATATCTTCATATATAATAGTAGATATGTGTGTGTGCGCGCACTCTAGTGAGAATGATTATCAGTATAAAAAATAAGAATGAATAATATCTATAAAATATGATATCTCCGACGGCCAAGAAGAATCCAAAATTACACAATAATAAAGGACATAACTGATTTTTCCTCGTGTCGCCGCGACCACACCCACCTCACGAACCCTCGTCGTAGCCCTCAAACAGGTCTTGGTTCTTAGATTTGCACTATGCATTTACAAATTCGTAAAATAAGAGTGTAGTTACACACAATGTTCAACAGTTAATATATCAGACAAATAGTGCCCAAAATAGTGTTCATGATACATAGTAAAACTCTCACATAATCACAAAAATAACAAAAAAATAATAATAATGTTTGGAGTAAACCATGCTTATGTCATACTTTTTTGATTGTGTGTTACTGAAAATGCACATAAGTGATATGCACATTGCGTGTGAATATGCATATTATGTCATCGCCTGAAAAAATTTCACTATGTTTTTAGAAGAAAAAAATGACCAGTTGATATAATTTAAAGCGTTCACATAACCATATCCGATGGATATGTTTTATTTGTATTTCTTTCATTATCTCTCGTTTCTATTTGACCCTAATTTGAGTTTTGTCATTAATTAGCATACTTAAAAATTCGAATAGATTGAATATAAATAGATTTTAGCATAGCATATATATGCTGCTTGTCTAAAACATGATGACATTGGTCATAAGTCTAGTTTTTTAAATGGCTACAATCCAGTATAAAGCACTTCCCAATTGAACAACCACATCCATTACAACAACATTTTTATAAAATAAAATGACAAGATTTACTACTCATACAATGAAAAACTATAATTACAAAAGCAGAAAAATACTACAGTCTCGTTACGAAACCATTTCATTGAGATTTGTAATCGTCGTGGATAGTTGATCTAACGGTTACAAATCCCGATGGAATGGTTCCGTAACGGGACCGTAGAATCTCGACAAAAGCAAAGTCTTTCCTCAAATTTTGAAGTATAAATCTAAAGCAACTCAAAATGAGGATGGCAAGCGTCAACAAGGAGGCAGATCGGTGGGAGGCGGCAGCACGCACTGAGACGGGGCTTTGCCGTTTTCCACGATGAAGCCCATAGCCAGACCCCACGACGTGTGCTCCTCAAGGTGACAATGCACAAACCACACCCCTGGGTTGTCCGCCACCAGCCTTATCGCGGCCCATCCCCCCATCGGCACAGCCACCGTGTTCCTCTCCGGTGGGTCTACAAGGTTGTAACTCGCCGGGTTCTTGTCCTGGTCGAAATTCCCGAACCCGCTCCCCACCACAAAGAAATTGTGTCCGTGGATGTGAATTGGGTGGTTCTCTGGGTTTAGGAAGTTTGTCCCCTGCAGCACGATCTCGAGCCTCGTCCCGAACGCCACACGGAGCACGCTCGTCCCGAAATTGGTGTTCATGTTCTCGGCCACTGGGTCCACGCCTGTGTAGTTAAAACCGTGGGGAGGGTTGTCTGAAATATCCCACGTCCAGTTTTTCAAGCCGAGGCCGTAGTAGTGGGACTGGAGCAACGAAACTGTAGGGCGAACGAAGGAGTGGTTGTTGATGGACGCATAGAATCTCTTATTCCGATACCCCTTGCATGTGCGGTTGGGTGGGCAATCCTGGAGGTTTAGGCTTATGGTTGTTATGACACGTTTGTCGATCGTTTTGGGGACACGACAAGGGTATTCTGGGGATGCCAGGCTCTTGAGACTATTGGTGAAGCGCGTTGCAAACATGGTGTCTTCCAATGCGGGTAGGTTTTGTGGGAGGGTGAGATGATGATAAGGTGGTTTTGTGTAATTGGTAGTTGTGTACCTTAGGAAGCCGACGGTGGTGGAGTTGTCGAAGGGGAAGACGGATGAGAGGTAGGGGCGGGCGGCCATGATGAACGATTGGGCATCAGTTGATGCATCGGTTGTGAGGAGGACGTTGGTGGTTTGTCCAGGAGCAATCATGATGGCTGTGGTTGGAAAGGGCTTTGTGTAGGCGCCGTCGATCTCAACCACGGTTAGGCTGTGGTTGGCCACAGCGAAGAAGAGCTCATCATTGAGAGCTGCGTTGATGATTCGTAGGAGGTAGGTTTTTCCGGGGTCGACGTCGAGGACAAAAGTATCTGTTACAAAAATATAAAATCCTTGATTAGTTCAAACTGAAATGAGGCATGAGTGTGAGTGTGAGTATTAATTAATGGTACCTTTGGTGGAAGTGGAACAGGGGTATAAGGGTCCCGGTAGGCCATTGATTGTGTAAGCGTCGGAAACCTGAGGTCCGCCACCGTACAACATCATTTCGGTTTCGACCACATCAATATCGGCATTCCACCATTCACCAAAGATGATGGGAGGAAGATGATGGTCGGGTTTGAGTGAGAATGGGAAAGGCATGCGAGGGTAAACGATAAAAGCACCGTAAACAGAGGCGCGTTGCCAAGAAAAGTGAGCGTGCCACCAGAGCGTGCCCCTATGGGACGCCACACTGAACTTGTAGACGTAGCTTTTGCCTGCGCCGATGGGGCACTGCGTGATGTACGCGGGCCCATCTGCCCAGCCTGTTCTCACTTGCTTCACCCCATGCCTGCAACAAATTCATTATTGTTCCACATTATATTGCATTCTTAATTATTAGGTAAAATGTATTTGCACTGAAACATAATCTTGAATGGTATTAAGTAAAAGATTTAAATAAATAAAAATAAATAAATAAATTTGTGTAAAAAAAAATGAGAATAGTCAATTTTTCAATGATTGTTGATTGCTAATAATTAAGTCTCATTTTTCTATCATTTGTTAATTAATGTTATATTCGTTATTATTTGAAATCATGATCATCGCTCTGGTTATTTTGATTGATGTAATGATTTTATATCTTCTTTTGTTGTCACTGTTGTTTGTGTCGATTAGATTTAATTGTTAATTCAATATTAATCAACGTCGTTCGAATGTTTTCTCTTACGTTCTCTTATCTTTGATATATTTTTGTGGATGATTTAAGCCAAAGGTAATCTTGCATTATACAAAATTGTAAAATTTCTATTTTAAAATAGTGTTCCTTATATGAAAAATATATATTCTATTAATAGAAAAAAAAAAATTATTCTAACTTGTTAAGAAAAAGATTCTGAATAACAATATCTAAATTCACCTTTAATTAATAAAACACATGATACAGATTTATTTTTATGCTAATGTATATTGAATGTATCTTAATTCAAAGCTAATTTACATTGTTTGGATATTTTCTCTCAAATATCTTAATTCAAAAGTTTGTCAACAGATTATTAATTTGATATATCATATATAAAAATTCAATTACAAATACAAAAGCTATTAAGTTTTAAAATATATTCATAAGTTAGATTAGTTTAGCGTTTTCATAATTTTAAAAGTTCTAACAAGAATGAATAGAAGTCTCAATCTATATGGACTACTATTAAGCACCAAATTCAAACTGAAAAAAAAAAAAAAAGAAAACATTAATTGACAGATAAAATTACGTAGCACAAAAATTCGACCCATGAAATTATGAAATACTAAAATTTGACAAATAACCAAAGTTTCGACATATGGTATGGCGAAACACTAGAATTTGACACATAAACTTACGAACTGCGATATGTTTCATTCGTTGAATATAACATTTAATTTAATTTATTTCTATTGTGCATATTATATTTAATGTGGCCTACAATGCATTTTCAAGTTGGGTCAAAAGTTGGAATCCAAGAAAAGGTTAATTGCATATTAAACAAAGAAAAAAAATGCAACTAACTTTATAAGAAATAGCAAATAGGGACTCTCAAATCAAGATTATAATAAAGGAAGATGTTGAGTCCCGTTACGGAATCATTCCGTCGAAGTTTATAATTGTTAGATCGACTATCTTTAACGGTTAAATGATGATCTAACAGTTATAGTCTCACCTCCTTCGTCCCCTTATCTGGTAGCGTTCTAAACTCGAACTCCTTCTGGTCGAAGATTTTCTCTGGGACTTTAATATTTCCCATAATAAATAGATGAAATATACAGAATTATAATTTTAAAATCGTAGTTATAATATTTTGGTGAGATATATACAACCTGGACTTGATGATTATGTCCCTGCATCCAGTTAATTTTAAAGATCTCTCGACCAATGCAGGAAACTAAGGAAAGCCTATTCAACTTTACGTGAACTGACTGACTGATGATTATCAATAACTTTGTCAGATATATTATTACATTCTTTTAATGAATGCTTATTCCCAAGCTCGACAAACAATCATAACTTTTTTTTTTTTTTCAAAAGTCCACGAGAAATAGGAGTACAACTTTTGGTCCAAGCGTCGACCCGGCCCGTCGTCTCGGATCGGCTCGTATTACGTTGGTTCTGTGAATCGAAACCGTGACCATACGAGTCGGTTCTGGTTCTTTAAATTTTTATTTTGTCGGGCCGGGTCGATCCAAGACCAGCCAAAACCGACGAGTCAATGCCCCGGCGGTTCAAGCCCGGTTCAATGAACCGGCCCATAAAAATGACCGGGCCGGACTGGGTCATCGTTATTTGGCCAAGTCTATTTTGGTCCATATTTTGGCAAACGTAGTTACCAGGAAATTTTTGACAAGATACATTGTTATGAGTTGTACATTAATGTTAGATTTGTAACAATAAATGCACATATAATTTAGGAGGTATTTAATTGATAATTATATTGCATATTTAATTGATAACTATGTACGGATATTACTTTCAATACAGTAATAATTATATTATATATATATATATATAAATAAAAAAAAAAAATCTGAAGTCCCATAGGATACGGATCGTCAAATCAATTCAATATATAGGGAATATGCTTTACAATTAATGTTCACAAGTATACAAAAATTAATAATCTGAAAATATTGACTTTATTAGCAAAGTTGAAAATAATAATTTTGTTTTTTAGTACGATATATTGGTGGGTTCAAATTAATTTGAACCTAATGATTGTCATAATTTACAATGTTTCTTGAAATGTATGCATAAAAAAGTGTTTTTTTTTTTTCATAATTTAAGTCTTGTAAAAGGGACTGCTTTGACATTTCAAGCCAACGCCTAATTAAATGACTTATAATTAAATAAAACGTCATGCATCCAACATTTTAAAGCGTAGACACAATCATTTTGCTATGTTTAATTGATTTCAATTGTACCCATTCTTCATTGCAAAATTAGGTCCTATACGCTATAGTATAGTCGGATATACGTATGGCTAGGGCAGTTATCGAACCAAACTGTTTGGGAACAAAGTTCGTTCGTGTTCTATAACCAGTCATTTATTTAGTAATCGATCCAAATTCAAACAGATAATTGTGTTCGTTTAGTTATCGACGAACAAGGCGAATAAGTTTGCGAACTAATCGAGCGTTCGCGAACAAAAAGGGATTTTATAATTATATATATTAATATATATAGTATATACATGTATAATATAATATTAAATATGGTTATATATTAAATATTAAATAAAATAACTTGTATGGTATGAAAAAAAAAAAAAGGCAACGAACACGAACAATTCGAACAGTTCACGAACAAGTTCGACTATATAAACGAACGAACACGAACGTGTCGAATCAATAGACGAACAAACACGAACATGTTCGAAAATTAGTCGAACCCAAGCTCGAAAACTTTAAGTTCAGCTCGGTTCGGTTCGATAACAGCCCTACGCATGGCCGTCACACCCCTATTAAGGAATTACTAAAATTTTATTTTCTATTTTTACTTTCAACATATTACTCACCAATGTATGGTAGTGTTTGTGGCGACCCGATTGGTGACCTTGATTTCGACATTATCCCCTTCATTTACAGCAACGGTTGGCCCTGGGTACTTCCCATTCACCGTCAATACTTTCTTTGTATGGCAAAGTCTTGTCACACTCTTCCACTCAACCTGCACCATTAATGAGCATTCAAATAATCTTTAGTAATTAATGGGAAATGCTACAGTCTCGTCACAAAATCATTCTTTCATCATGTAACCGTCGTGGATAGTTGATCTAACGGTTACAAATCCCGACGGAACGATTCTGTAACGGGACCATAGAATCTCCCGTAATTAATATATGAAAATACCAATTATATATATGTACGCAAAACTTACATTGAACTGAAATTGCTTTGTGTTGGATGAAGAAGAAAGAAGAAGAGGCAATGTGGGTAGCAAGAGTGACATAATTAGAAGGAGTTGGTGAAATAAGGAGTTGATGATGATCATCATTTTTGTTTCCAACTCACTTATTATTATTAGTATTTTTATTAGTTGTTATATAATGTGCAAAGTTTACTAGTCCAACATCACATATATATAGCATAAGGATTGGGGGTTGGCGCATCTTTTTTTGGTCAAAAGATGGATACTTACTTACTCAGCTTGAGTCGCGTGCATAATAACAAACAAACCATTCATAATTTCGTTTGGAGACCACTTTCCAATTTTGGTCCCATATGACTGGAAGTCGAAATCAGTGTAACCCACATGAATTAATTGATTCTTGTCTGGCCGTAAGCGCGGAGCTCTTTGCCCGAAGTTCGACATCCTTGGCTCTGAGCTAGACCTTTTTTTTTTTATTGTGTCACAATATGATCAGAATTTTCAACTTTTTTAATTGAGAATTTCGTTTTAATCTATTCTCGATTGAAAACTTATTGTTACGTTTCAATTTTGAAATTAAGACCTCAACTTTGTATTTTGAAGTAATTATATAAACCACAATAAAATTATTTTAAATTTATATTTTAAATTCTTATATTTAAAGATATTAAATATCTTTACTCAAATTAACTTATAAGAAAATTAATTCGTATAACTTACATTTATGCAAAATGTTAATGAAATTTATTTTAAAAGTTAATAAATATTGAAAACTAAATTTGAAGAATGCTTAATATATATAATATTATAAATGATAATAAAAATATGTAATAACACCAAAAATAAATTATTTATAAAAAATTTTCTAAATGAAATTATTGGAAATATTATATTTGAATAAAATTTCTATTTTAAAAAATTAAGAATAAATAAATTTAATACTTATAAAAAGTATTAAATATCCTAGTAAAATTAGCGTAGAGGAAATTAATTCAAATATGTTACATTCATACAAAATTTTAGTGAACTTCATTTCAAAAGTTCAAAAAGGAAAAATCAAATTTTAAAATATATAATTTCAATTTATATAGACTGATATCTAATATTTAATAAAATTAAAAAATAAAGTATTTTGCAAATTATTTTAGTTTTTTTTTCTATGCTTCAGTAATTTGGATTTATTGTATTTCATTTTTTTTTTTCTAAATTTAATAGTTTCGAGCAGTTAATAGGTTTGTTATCGTGTCAACTGCTCTAACTAAAGGAATGAGCTAGCGAATGAACTATGGAGAACAAGGAATTCTTCTCCCTCTGCAATCTCTAGAAACATCCCTCTTTTCCCTCCTTTACGAATATCTTCCCTAAACTCATCATTCATTAATAGTCAAGCTTGATGAGAAGAGGCAGCTCAGTTGGTAACACTCTTCATTTGGAACAAATAGGACTCGAGTTCGAGTCAGGCAGGGTAAGTGAGGAACCATTATTGAACCTCTTTTTAAAAGGGGAGAAAAAGAAGATCAATAGTCAAACTTAGAAAATAAAATAGAAAAACTCTATAATATTCTTTTAATTTTATTACATATTTAGATTAGAATAATATTTAGATAATATATTTTCAAAATAATATTATTATATATAATAATTTATTAATAAATATTTCTAAAATAATAAAATCATATATGAATAATATTTTCAATAATATTAATTATAAAAAATAAAATAATTTTTTAAATATTTTATTTTCTAATTATTTACATATTTTTATTACCAATTAATATAATTGTTAAAATTTTTAATTTTGTAATTAATTACATATTTTTACTACTAATTAATATAATATTTAAATTATGCATTCTTAAATGTAGTTTTAATATTTTTTACTTTTAAAGTAAATTTCATTTGCACAAATGTGGCTTAAATGAATTTATTTTGTTACTACGGTAATTATACTAAAGATATTCATAATTATTTATTATAATTATTTAAAATATAAATTTTAATTAATAGCATTTTGATTTACATAAT
>CACSLK010027833.1:14941009-14951164 GCA_902706635.1 Striga hermonthica
CTTCTAAAGATACCTGCAATGTATTTAATAATTTTAAAGCATTTAAAATTAATAATCAAAAAAAGGATGTCCGGCCGGTCGGACCGGTCAGACCGGGTAACAACCGGCCGTCGCGGCCGGACACCAAGTGGGCTGTACGACCGGTCCGTTTGTACAACCACCGGTACGTACGGCCACCAAAACTGGACGGCTGGAGGTTTGTCCGGTCGAACCGGCCGGACGTGTGTTAAGCCGTCCGGTCTGGTCGGCCGTACATCACCGGTGCCGTGCGGTAAAACGGGCCGGATGGTTTTTTTCTTACCTCCGAGCTGGTCGACATCTTGCGGACACAAAAAATGAAAAGAGCAAAATCGTCCAAGGGGAGCGGTGACTAGTAATAGGGAGGCGGTCAATAGTAAGGCCCTTTTCTTTTTCAAACGTCAACAACAACAACAACATAGCTTGTTAGTGTCAAGCAAGTTGAGGTAGGCTAGAGATAAAACCCAAGAGAACTAATGGTAAGAGAAACACAAAAGGGCTCAAAACAAAAGGAAGAGATTGTAGCAAAAGAGAAAGGAGCAAAAGTCACGGTTCTGGCACACGTTGATTGCTAGCCTCCAAGCACTCCTATCCACCGCTAAATCCTTGGAGATATTCCAATCTTTAAGGTCTCTCTTAACCGACTCTTCCCAAGTGAGTTTAGGCCGACCTCTACCTCTCTTAACATCATCGACCCGCTGTAGAACTCCCATATGCACCGGTGCCTCAGGAGGCCTCCGTTGGACATGTACGAACCACATCAGCCGATGTTGAACCAATTTCTCTGCAATTGGAGCCACCCTGACCCTATCTCGAATATCCTTATTCCGGAATCTATCCCTTCTTGTTTGCCCACAAAACCAACGCAACATACGCATCTCTGCTACACTTAGTTGTCTTTTTGTAGGCCAACATTCATCACCGTATAGCATAGGTGGGCGAATCGCCGTCCTATAGAACTTATCTTTTAGCCTGTGTGGCACCCTCTTATCACAGAGAATGCCCGAAGCTTGACGCCATCTCAACCAACCAGCTGCAATTCTACCCCTAACATCTCCATCAATGTCGCCATCCTTTTGTAGCATCGATCCTAAATACCGGGAAGTCTTCTTCTTGGCCACCACTTGCCCGTCAAGGCTAACGTCACCATCATCATGTGTAGTCATGCTGAAAGCGCATGCCATGTACTCGGTCTTCGTCCTACTAAGTCCACAACTCTAACTTCCTATTTACCCCTGCCCTACTCTCGTCAACTAGCACCACACCATCAGCAAAGAGCATACACCAAGGGATATTACCTTGTATGTCTCTTGTGGCCTCATCCATCACTAAGGCAAATAAATAAGGGCTCAATGTTAAACTCTGGTGTAGTCCTATTTTAATTGGGAAGTCGCTGGTATCACCCCCACATGTTCGGACACACGTCATCGCATCCTTGTACATATCCTTGATGAGGGTAATGTACTTAGATGGGACTTTGTGCTTTTCTAAAGCCCACCACATGACATTCCTCGGTACTCTGTCATAAGCCTTCTCAAGGTCGATAAAGACCATGTGCAAGTCCTTCTTTTGGTCCCTATCTCTCCATTAATTGTCGTATTAGGAAAATCGCCTCCATGATCGACCTTCTAGGCATAAAGCCAAACATCAAATTTCATTATTACTATTCAAAAGTACAAATCAGTAATCAACTGACTACACTTGGTAACACTTTTTTTTTTTAAAAAACGATAGAACCATACTCATATAACAATAAAAACAAGTACAACTAGGAGGATCAAAGGATCCTAGAGTACAATAGAGATAACCCAGAAATACATGCGCAGTTGCCCTAAACTCCAAACATATTACAAGCAAATAAAACAACAAACCAAAAAAGATTACAACACAACTATCTAATACAAGCAAATAAAAAACAACAACAAGCTACCAACTAAACAACACAACCAAACATAAACCACATGGACGAACAACACAGAGCCCCCAAGACCAACAATACAGGCCAAAGGCAGCAATAATGGTTGATCTCTCCACCTGCAATGAGCCTACACATAACACCTCACATACCAGAACCAGAACTAGAACCAAAAAACAAAAATTAAGAGGACATGTCACCACTGAACATGAATCAGGACCTAGTCACAAGCCATCAAGTCTAGAGCCTCATGAACTGCCTGACAATCCAAGAATTCTCTCCAATCTTTCACTGTAGCCTGGACCACCTCCCTTTCTGGCATCAAACATTTTTGAAACTTCCAGATAACCACCACAAAATGTATGTGGTTAGCTGTATTCTTTTCTGAGAAAATTTGGATTTGTCCAAGGAGCAGATAGCCCACCACCATCTTTTAAAGCAACATGTATCTCCTGATAATCTATCCCAATCAACTGGAGCAATTTTTAAAACCAACTGAGCTCTTCTACATTCAAGTGAGAAAGCTATAGTGGGTCATGTAAGCTACAAAGATGTGAAAATAATAAAGAAACTTGCTAACATTTTTGATTTATTACTCGTGTAATTTCTTGTTGTAATTACAATGCTTGTTAATACTGTAATAAAATAAGATAAAAATGGGTATTTTTATTACTTGTACTTGAAGAATGGGTATTTTTTATTACTCGTACTTGAATGATTAACCAGTGATATTTTGTTTTGTAGTCCTATTTTTATATACTTGACGAACAGGTGTTTTTTATATATTTTCTCTCAGGGACGGATCTTGAAATTAAGAGTAGACTTGGTTAGAATTTTAAAGCACATTTTTTCTTCAAATATTCACTGAAGTTAAGCTCGACAAACTTCTACCAAAAAAAAAAAAAACATTATGCTTATTTTGCACCGTATTTGATGTGTTTTCACTAGTTTGACGTCGATCCCGTTTTCTAAATAACAATTATATTAATGGGTTTCCTTGTCTTGCCAAAGGTTGGTGCTGCATGTGAATTTCTAAAATTTCCATAATACAAATAAATAGATTATATGGCACAGTTTATAACAAAATGAAATGCCTGGACATCAAAAGTTTTTATCCAACTATGATATACAACACCCACACTAGAGGATAAGAGTTAAAAAAACACACACAAATACACACACACACACACACATATACAATTACTAATTCATACACAATAAAAAAAAAACAAGAATTGCAAAGAAATGATCTTAACAATTACTGTTAGCACCCTAAATAGCTCACTAAAATGAGAAGATAGATGAAAAGCAATTAGACAAATGAACCAAATAATTATTAGGGGTTTTGAAATTATAACTAACTATTAAAGAATAAATTAATACGTCCTCTTGAAAATAGTCTCTTTCTTGTTGAATATCTTTTAGTTTTTCTTTCTAAATTCAATTTCCTGGTGTATTTAAAGGAAGGACATGGTCGTGACTATTTATTTGATTTGAGTTTGGTGTTTAGTGTTTTTGCGGGTTAGTGCCTAGTGGAAATGGTGGATCACTAATATATTATATTTTATTAGAATGGTGTTAATAATCTTTGGACTTAATATATAAGTGAATTATTTTGGTGGGTTTGTATTTATTGAACTAGGCTAGAAATATAATATTATATTTTTCAAACTAATAGTTGTTAAAGTAAAAGAATCTTGGGCTTCAGCCTAGCCCATGCCTCATTTAGATTCGTCCATGCTCTCTCTCTCTCTCTCTCTCTCTCTCTCTCTCTCTCTCTCTCTCTCTCTCTCTATCTCTCTCTCTCTCTTTCTCTCTCTCTTTCTCTTTCTCACTCTCTCTCTCCCTCTCTCTGGCTAATCAAGCGACGACTAACCAACACCCGAGCCAAAGGACTCCAGTAGACCCATGTTACTCCACTCCCCCGACAAGTTTGAGCATTGAGTTTGACGTGCGAAAAATTAAATACTTTACTTTTAACACAAATACAACTAATTACCTCCTTATAAACGAATAAAAAGTAGGACATAACCTTATTTAACATTCAAAGACTCCTGTTTTTACCTGCCAAAAACACACAAAATAATGAAGCATAAACAGAGAACATGTGATGGTCTTCTCTTGTCCTCCGTGTATGCTATACCTAAATAAACACTTAATAGTTGCAACATATATGTACATCAAAGTCTTTGACTCCATTTTTTTTATTTGAGATATGTTATCTTCAACACCAAAACTCTGTAAGATACATTCCCGTGCACCATATTATCACCACCTAAAAGTATTTCATAATTATGGTTACATACTCAAAAAAACAAGAGAAGCAACTTTATCCACCTCCTAGTTATCCTCCTCATACTTGTACCACCTCATCAACACCTTATCATTCCTTGTCCATTGGCACATCTCGCACGACCCACTCTTTTTTTTTCGACTAAATGCAAGGGTTTGTGTAAAAACCATGTATAAGAAACTGAATTCAGATTACTCCACAACTTCTGGGACAATGGCCAAATAACAAGAAGTGAAATAATTACAAAAAAGGAAAACAAAATCAATGTTTCTTCCAAAAGAACAATACACAAAATAAAATACACAATTCCAAACAGAATACGTCGCTTCAAACAAAGTCCACAATTGCTAACTCCACATGTACATAGTTGCAGTTTGCTGAGTTCCAATATTAGCTTCACACCCCCACAAATTCGACGCGCACAACCTCCGTCACCAAATAGTAACCAAAATGAGTCTCATTAATGTCATAAACATTAGACAATGAATGTCCCTAACAACACTATTACACACCACACTAAAGATTCAATCTAAAAAAGATGAGAAAATGCATTTGCTAATTTCATATCACCTATTATCTTAAGGGCTCCTATATCAAAAACAAAAATAAAAATAATTAGATTATTCAAATATTGATTTACAAAGCAATATTTTACGGGGGAAATTCCATCGTATGACTTGAATTTTGGGTATTGTGTCATAATAGAGTCTAAATTTTTAATTTTTTTTTTCAATTGAGGGTTTCACTTTTAAGTATTCTTAATATAAGACTTACTTTTACTTTTTAGTTTTCAATTTAAGACTCCACATCACATTGTATTTTGACATAATTATGTAAACCACAATAATTTTTTTTTAAAAAATTATTTTTTAAGTACTTATAATGAAAAGTATTAAATATCTTAATAAAATTACCTAATAAGACAATTATTTCATAATTTACATTTATACAAATGCTTAATGAAATTTATTTTAAAAGTTAAAAATAAATTTTAACTTAATTTAATCTAATACGTCATAACAATAAAAAATAAACTTTTTAAAATAATATTTTTAAATAAAATTATATAAATATTATTTGTGAATGAAAATATATATATTTTTGAAAAAACTAAGAATATATAAAATTAATATCTATAATAAAGTATTATATATTTGTAAAACTAGCTTCGTAAGACAATTAATTCAAATAAATTACACTTATGCAAAGTTATTTTAGCTTAAATGATATTAATTTCTTACTAAAGTAAATTACAAAAGATATTAATAATAATTTTAAATATAAATTTTAAAATAATAGTATTTTGATTTATATATATATATGCAAAAATATAAAGTTACTTGGTGCTTTAAGAACTAGAATGTAAAAATAAGCATTTAGTTGAGAATAATTTAAAGTTGAGCCCTCAAATGAAAAAGTTGAAAATTCTGACCCTATTGTAAATCAATAACAAAAAGTCAAGTTCTACAATAGAATTTTCCCCATTAGAACATCATTCTGAAAGCTTTCAAATGACACATTACGATCAAAAATTGAATATCTAGATTATTGAAAAATTTAAGTATTTTTTTATTCACACATGTGCCTACCTTTTTCGACGATCAATTACCGACAATTTAATTTGTCTCGTCATTGGATACAAAAGTCCTAAATAAATTTAAATATTAATTCAAAATTCATCTTTAGTTGAGTTATTTATTTATTTTTTTTTTCTTGGTATCTATTAGAATTTTTGATAGAAGAGATAAAAACTTTTATATACTTTGGAAGACAATTTGTTAAAAAAAAAAGTTTTCCTGGCAAATTTGAAATGTTAACGATTAAAAAAAAAGTTATTCTAAAGGGGTGATTGTTTATCAAATCACCAAAAAAGAAAAAAAAAAGACAATCAAAACTCAAATTTAACTCAATTTTAACTCAACCTCACTATCTCCTATATTATCAATACAATTAAATAATATCAATAAATAATTCTTACATATCACATCAACTTTAATTCACTATTCATCCACTCACATAATTTTAACTAACAATTAATTCCAATCATTTTTCTATTGCTTTTACATCATATCAACTTTAACTTTTTTATTTTAAATATTATTTTAATATATCCACGAACAACTAATCATACCAACTTTTTTTTTTCAGAATTAACTATAGTTAAAAAAAACCAATTAATTTCTAGATGAATTCCTAAAGGCAAAATTGCGGCTAATATCATGACCTTTATCGAGATTGCAAACTAATCACAACCTTTTAACTTTTGCATAATATATCACGCCCTTCAATTCTTTGCAAAACGATACATATGCTGCCCCAACTCGTCTGACGTGGCACTCAAAATGCCAACGCACCTGATGATGTGTATTTAACAGACGATTTTTTTGCATAATTAATCACAACCTTTTAAATTTTGCATAATATATCACGCACTTCAATTCATTGCAAAACAATACATGGTTTAACCGATGTTTTTTTTTTCATCTCATCTGACGTGGCACTCAAAATGCCAACGCACCTGATGATGTTTATTTAACAGACGATTTTTTTGCATAATTAATCACAACCTTTTAAATTTTGCATAATATATCACGCACTTCAATTCTTTGCAAAACAATACATGGTTTAACAGATGTTTTTTTTTTTCATCTCATCACTGGACGAGATGAGGGGGAGATTTTGGAACCACTGGGAATATATTAGGCTAGGGCTGGAGAGAAAACAGATTATTGAGACTTTTGTCTTTTTTCTTTTCATCTCAAAACTCATTCTCTCAACAACTTTCACTTGGTTTTCTTTGAATTTTGCTTGGATTCAAGTTTTGGAGATTGTGGCTCTCCATAACGAACACGATTTGGTTTGTAATTCGATTTTATTCTCGACTTGGATAAATAGTAATTTCCTTTAATTTAATTATGGAAGTGATTTATTATGTTGAATCTTTTGTTGGGATTGATATCAGTATGTGTGGCTAAATCGCTTCGTTAGGGCTAGGGGATATTTGTTTTGGTTCGATTGAGATTCATGTGAATGTGTTTGTCGTTCAATCTATTCGAGTTGTGCTTAATCTAGGGTTAGATGTTTGATCATCATTTTAATCTAGTTAATCAATTTGTAGAACCGGAATGGGAGAAATTGATTGATCTCGGCTCGTTTAGAATAGGCTTGTTCGTTAATGTATTGTCTATATGTTAATTGTTTGATAATTGATCGTTACGAAGAGTTATTGAGAACAAGCCTCTAAACGAGTATGTTATTTGATCTCTTAACCGAGCGGTTGCGTGCTAATTGATTGCTTGAGAACCATAAACGAATATCTCCGACTTCCTAACTCACCAATCATTATTTGAACTCCATTTGGAATTTGAAGTGTGTCTTGCTTTATTTTTAGAATTTGTAATAGATAATCAAAACAAAAAACAATTGAATTAGATGTTTCCGATTTGTTTTCTCTTTTCGTGTGATTGAATACACGTCCAAAGTAATTCGGCTAACCTTCCTTGAGAGACGACCCGGTGTTTGAATCTTTTCGTGTTCCAAAATCTCCAGGTCTAGCCTAATATATCCCCAAGGGTTCCAAAATCTCCCCTGATCTCGTCCAGGGATGAGAGGGAAAAAAAATCATTTGTTCAATACACGTCATACGAGTTGGGGCAACAGATGAAAACCGTGTATCGTTTTGTAAAAAAAATTAAGGGCGTGATATATTATGCAAAAGTTAAAAGGTTGTGATTAAATATGCAAAAAAAATTCGTCTGTTAAATACACGTCAGCAGGTGCGTTGGCATTTTGAGTGCCACGCCAAGCGAGTTGAGACAACAGATGTATCGTTTTGCAAAGAATTGAAGGTCATGATATATTATGCAAAAGTTAAAAGGTTGTGATTAATTTGCAATCTCATTAAAGGTCATGATATTAGCCGCAATTTTGCCATTCCTTAACGTTTGGATATATTTTTTTTTTTGGTTGGATTTTTTTGTTTGGTTTGATAAATTTTTAAAAGGTGGTATAATTAGTTGTTAGTAGGTATATTAAAATAATAATTTAATAAAATAATTAAAGTTGACTTGATGTAAAAGTAGAGCTGTACACGAACCGAACGTTCGCAAACAAAAGCTCGTTCGAGCTCGTTCGTGTTCAACAAAAGCTCGTTCGTTTATTAATCGAGCAGAGTTCGAACAGAAAATTAGGCTCGTTTAATAATCAAACGAACACAAGCTCGTTTGTGAATGTCGATTATTTTCGCGAACATTAATTTAATATAATTTTATTTTATTTTATATATATTTATATAACATTTTTAATAAAAAATCTAAAATTTAATATAAATTTATTTATTTTTTATATATCTACATAATATTTTTGATAGAAAATAATAAAAATATTTTTATTTTATTCATTTATTTTCGAGTTCGAACGAGTTCGAACGAACAAAATTCGAGTTAATCAAACATATTTAACAAGTTTATGTATTAAATTATTCGAACACGAACGAACTCGAACTTTTGCGAACAATTAAACGAACGAACTCGAACACAATTTTTTGCTCGAAAAATAAACGAACGAACACGGACACTGTTCGAACGTAAATGAGCACGAGCTCGAACAGCCCAAGCTCGGTTCGGTTCAGTTCGTTTACAACACTATGTAAAAGTATGAAAGAGATGATTTGAAGTGATAGTTTGTTAAAATTACGTGAGTGGATGAATAATGAATTAATGTTGATGTGTTGTGTATGAATGATTGATTGATATTCCCTCATATTATTTTTAAATGTCATTATAGCCTTATCAACTATTTGCCAAATAAATGTCGTTTTAGATCTTTTGTACATATTTTTTCATTATTACCTCATTTAGCTAATAAATACATTACGTCTTTTCATATTCAGTCTTCACTTTTTCTCAAGACATTTATCTCTATCTTCATTAAATAAGGTTATTATTGACAAAAAAATTATTCTTAATTAATGTGCAACTTTTCAAAACGATATATATTAAAAATAGAAGGGAGTATTATTTATTTATATTGATAATATTGATGATAATAGAGTTGAGCTAAAAAATGATTAAATTAAAAATGATATGATTTTTTTTTAGTTAAAATTGTATCCAATCATTGCTATTTACTTTGGAGGTTGTGAAATTCTCTATTAAAAAATTGAGGAAAAATGCCAATAAAAAAGAAAAAAAAAAAGTTTCAATTGCAAAAAGAGGACAGTAAAAGCTACTCTCACACACACACTGGCTCCCAACGGTCCAATGCACCTCACGCCTCACTCCTGCACCCAAATAAACCCTTTTCATCTCTATCCATAATCTCTCTCTCTCTCTCTCTCTCTCTCTCTCTGGATATTTTCGAAATTGAGTGTATGGAGCCCGTTTTGGATCCACCACCGTTGCCGGACCAACTGACGGCAGCCGTCCCCGACGCCGCCACCGCCAACCCCGTCGCCGCCCAAACTTACGCCCACAAGCATCCCCCTTACGCTGAGGTACTTCTTTCACTTAACCAGAACACAATCAACCCTCTATTCCTCTGTGAATTCATTGTGTTTCATTTCTTCATTTTTTTTTTTAATTTTGATTTTGATTATGTGTCCTGTGCAGATGATAACGGCGGCTATTTCGGCGTTGATGGAGCCAAACGGATCGAGCAAGAGGGCCATAGCTAAGTACATAGGGGATCACTACTCTGACCTGCCATCGACACACGAGGCTCTGTTGACTCACCACCTCAAGCGGTTGAAAATCAATGGGCAGCTCCTCATGGTGAAGCACTCCTACAAGCTCCCTAGATCTGCTCCCCCTCCCCCCAACGGTGCTGTTAACGCCGTTGCTCCTCACCCTTCTCCCGCTGGGCCCAAGAAAAGGCCTGGACGCCCTCCCAAGCATAAGCCCGAGGCCGCTCAAGTTGCCGTTCCTGTCTT
>CACSLK010027833.1:14955803-14970359 GCA_902706635.1 Striga hermonthica
TTTTTTGAATTTATTCTGTATACTAATTAAACAATTTTGATTTAGAAAATACCAAAAACTCAATCCTTTCTATGATCAAGATTTTTCTAATTCGTATTATATGAATTTATAGTTTATTTAGCAAATTGTGCAATGAAAATATATTTTACAAGAACGTCATTATAGGAATAAATCAAAATAAAAATGAAAAAAAAATAATCACGATTGCCAATAGTATAAAATTAAATTCTAAAGAATTGTTCATATATTTCAATTTTAATTTTTTACAATTAGTAAAATTATTTAATATATTCGGTCATTATTTCTTAAATGGTAAATTATATTAATTTGTAGAATAATTTATTTTTTATATATAACAGATTAATGCTTAAGAAAATATATATTGGCAAAGATTAATTCAC
Organism: Striga hermonthica; assembly: GCA_902706635.1. Classification (NCBI taxonomy): domain Eukaryota; kingdom Viridiplantae; phylum Streptophyta; class Magnoliopsida; order Lamiales; family Orobanchaceae; genus Striga; species Striga hermonthica. The sequence goes on from CACSLK010027833.1 coordinate 14,956,205, forward strand.
CAACATGATTTTGCCTTTCTACCGAACCTGTTACGATTTTCTATAAATATTTTTGGATAAAAAGTGAATATTTATGAAAAAAAATTGATATTATGGTTAGAACTTAAAATATGTTGTAATATTTATCTTGACCAAAATATTACAACATGAATAACGAAAAATCAATCTTGTAATTTATTATAATGAATATCAATGAAAATATTGTAGATATTAATAAAATAATATTTATCTTGACCAAAATATTATCAACATGAATCACGAAAAATCAATATTGTAAGCAATTATAATGAAATCAATGAAAATATTGCAGATATTAATTAAATTATTTTAGGAAACAATATTTTTTATCATATTTGATTTGATCTTATTTGAAAACGTGCACATGGAAGCAATTAATGCATATACTTAAAAAGTTTCCAAAAATAGTATGCATTAAATGTTTCCTAAATTTTTTGCTACTCTTTTTAGTAAATGGTTAATCTTATATATATATCTATATATATACATTAGTCCAAAACATTATTTGGTAGTTGCTGCACAAGTATAACCAAGAATATATTGATTGCAACATTAATGTGCTATCATCCTTAGTGTTTTCTATTTGATCATGCTTTCACATATATTTTTTTTTCAATAAACATCCTACTGGAATCTGTTATCTTTACTTCTAAATGTTTGTTTCCCTTTTTATTGTTTTGAACTCCTCTGTTTCTCTGAGATTTCATGGAAGAGAATGGAACAAAAGCATCAAAATGCGGAAGAATGGTTTTGGTTGGTGATTTTTAATCACTGTTAGTTACTATCATTATACTCACATTACCAGGAATTCAACTTTCAATTCTTGCCCAACCTTTTCCTTTTTCCAAAAATAATTACAGTGGTATCATAAAACAATTCCTCGGATGACAAGAAGTATATTAACATTAAATTATATGAACACAATAACTGAGATATACAAAGTTACGGACCTACTGGACTTGGATACAATTTTAAATTGGGACTTATTTTAACCTCCCTTTGTCCGAGATCATTTTTAACCTATTATCAAGGTTTCGGTCAACTCTAGGACATCAATCTGTGTAGATTACAAACTCAAGTGTACTCTAGCACTTTTTTTGTATACCGGTCTTACAATATGCATTGTTGGCCGCTTTATGTGAATCTTTATCATCATTCTATTGTTGTACTCATCTCTAAATTTATGTCCAAGTATCTATGTATATATATAATATACTATATATATATAATATACTATATATATATAATATACTATATATATATATATATATAAGAGAATAACTATTTACTACAAATAGTAACAAAAAAAATCTGGGAACATTTAATTCATACCTTATTTGGAAACTTTCTAGCTATACGCATTAATTGCATGCATATACACATTTTCAAATCAGATATGATCAAAAAGATTCTTTCCTTAAATAATTTTATTAAAGCAATAATTTTATTGATTTCTATTATAATAAACTACAATTTGATTTTTTTGTGATTTATGTGGATAATATTTTAGTCAACATAAAACAAATTTTAAATCTTAAATATATATATATATATATATATATATAAATATATATATTTTTTCACAAATATTGACTTTCATCCTAAAATATTTATAAACAATTGTAAAATGTTAAATAATTTTCTCCTTCTAACTAATTAGACAAAATCAAGTTGATAAATCAATATTTGTCGATAATGTTTTTAAACCATTATTTAGTTATATAAAAACATGCACCTGTTAATCGGTAGGTGGTCTCGATCACTACCCAGTTAAAAGGCGATAAAGTGCAGTCTCAATTACCTCTTTTGTCGACTTCTCTTTGCTTCGTTTGTACAATTTTTTTAAATTAATATAATTTACCATTTAAGATAAATAATGATCACATTATTAAATAATTTTACTATCGACTAGATAATAAAATTAATATATATTAATTATTCTTTGAAATTTAAGCATGTGATTTATTTGTATATCATTGTCAACCATAATCATTTATTTTATCAATTTTTTTATTTTTTTTGATTTGTCTCTATAATGTATTGTAAAATATATTTTTGTTGCATTGTATGTTAAATAAACTGTAAAGCCTTAGGTTGAAAATTAAAAAAATCTCTTGATTATGTAAGAGATTTATTTTTTGGCAACTGCTAAATCAATTATTATTTTTTAATTATTATGAGAATATTGAATCTAAAAAACATGTGTGTGTATTTTGTAAACATTTATTCACAAAATTTTACTTTAACTTTTATTACATAAATTAATAAGAAGAAGACTATTTCCATAACTTTTATAAATAATGATAATGATATTATATGACAACAAATTTTATAATAAAATAATAATTGAGAATTATATGGAGACAAGAATAAGTAAAATTTTTATTTTTTCATATATCAATGAATATCTATTCTAAAATCAAATTTTTATTAGTATATCATGTCAGCGAAATAATAAATTCTAGCTAAAATAAACATCACTGATTAAAAGAGGTGAAAAATGGATGATCCAACTCTATTGTTTTTGTGCCTAAACGTACAAGCCCTATAAAAATGATTGTGTCTATGCCCTAGTTTGATTGGAAATTGGAAGGGAACTTCTATCCAGAAATGGATTTTTTTTTTTTCTTTTTCTTTTTGCCCTCACAAAGTATTCCAATGTGAAAAGATATATTTGGCTTTTGGATGAATACCTACTCCAGTATCCGTGCATCTTGATTGTTTGTGTCCAATAATCTTTTAAGATTGGCGAGTTCATTTTATTTCACCTTTTCTATCCATGTTTCCCTAAGAGTTCCTGAAATTTATGTATGTGAATAATAGGTCCTACGGAGAACACTAGCAACTTAGGATGGCAAATGTAGGGATACTAGCAAGATATTACTTATATGATATAAGTACCATAAACAATTTACAGAATGTAAATATGCGTTCCTATGATTAGGATTTCTCAAGTCTTCATATTGCGTAACACCATTTATTTTTCTTATGTCATCGTTCTCGTTTGTGATCTGAAGAACTAAGATAAGAAAAATGTTTTTAAGTGAAAAAAACTGAAAGAGCTTCGTGCATTTCTCATTAAAAAGTATGATTGTTAGCTTGCTGATATGTAGTGCTTTTCAATAATAAGTAGCATGCCTTGCTACCAAGTAAGCATAGTTTGCTGACTTTGTATAAGGAAATTGGGGAGAACATTAGAAGTTGATACTTGCTTTCACTGGTTCAGGTAGGCGTAGAAGGGCAATGTCTTTCCAACTTTTCATGTCCTGATATCTTTTTTTTTTTTCTTTTCTTTTTCTTTATCTTTTCTTATATACCAAAATATCTTTTTACTTCAATTTGTTCACAAAATAGCATCTGTAGCATCCTAAAGTTTGAAAGAATTATGAATGTGCTAAAAAAGAGCGGTAGATAATATTGCATAGATGTGCGTAGCTCTTGGATGTACTTTATTTAACTTGTGTGATTTGACCAGTTACTCATAATTAAGTTTCTTTTGAGTCTTGTTTTGGAGAGAACTGGATCCTTTCTTTAGTTGCTACAAGCAACCAACTTTTGTGAATGGGCTCTGAAGTTGATGTCCTTTATCATGTTGCATCTCGTGTTTGGTATGTAATGCAGAACTAATTAATACTTTTTGTTTGTTTGTTATACGGTTGCTAGAATGCATCAGGAGGAGCTGTTAACCGAGGTGTAGATTCACAGCTCCTACTGGCCTATCTCGATCTCAAAGCAAAACTAGAAAATTTGGTGAGTATTTCACTCATGCTGTCATCACCTATAAGATGTTTGTGTATGTGTCTTAAACTTAATCTATACTTGTTGGGGAAGTAAAACTTGGAAGCATTTACAAAACATATCCTTGAAGCTAGCTATATCATTATTACATTTTTATGGCTCTATTTTGTCGGTAGCCATACAAATTAAATAAATTGAAAAAAAAAAGCACTTAACAGTACAACTGGCTGGCTCTATGTTGAAGAAACATGGCTATATATATCTTTGTGACTCTTGGAATAGCAATAGTGCGACCTACTTTCTGCGACATGGGACTTAGAAGAGTTTTTTCCAGTGACATGCTAATGTATACATTTCTTACTTGCAGCACTCAAGAATCAGTCAAACAGCAAACACTATAAAGCCGTATTTGAACAACGAGGCCTCTATTAATGCATTGCAAGAGCTTGAGCTGATAGCAGCGAACATGATTGTGCCACATCCATCGATTCAGCCTCCACCTCAGCCACAGGTCCAGCCTCAGCCTCAGCCTCCACTGCTGCCCGAACAGTATCCCCAGCAGCCCCAGAACTGAAGAGTTTGCTGACTTGCAGAGGTCGTAAAAAACTACTTTAGCATCTGACTATTGGAGGAAGGTAAGAAATGTGGTCTCTCTAGAAGCTGTTAAAAATGTTTAGGATGAGTTTGCTGTTTTAGGAGGGGGGAACAGAACTCGAGATTTGTGGGGGGTGAAGACTAGAAATGTGAGCAGGGCCTACTCTATTTTCTGCTTTTAATGTTTTCTGTTCAGGTGAGATTTTTAGAGAGCATGATTTGGTTATGAATGTGTTTGATGTTAGCTGCTGTATTATGGAGGCAAATAATTATCATGACTCGGTAGAATTCTTATCAGCATGCAGGCATGTATGCGAAACCTGGATTTCTAGCATTTATTGATTGTGGATTAACTTCCAGAGTATATTTCTAATTCCAGTTTGATTTAGGCAAGTTCATTCATCGGGTTGCTCCCTGAACTAGGCATAGTTCATTTTTATGAAAGACGAGGTATATTTCAATTTCCACTTAGATTTCTTTTGTCCTTCAATAACTTGTAAAGTTCATCAACTTGTAAAGTGAGACTGAGACCCATGTAAGAGTTGAGTTGTTACTTGAAGAGCCAGTGGAGCAGATATATCAGCTCCGGTTACTTTAAACAGTCTGCTAACTTTATAGTCATTTGTTTGACGAACTTTGGAAAAGAAATGCTCTAAAGCAAAGTCCCCCACTAGATCTTTTCTTTGTTTCCTTGAGGTCTGCAACACAGCATGCACGCAATCCTAGATGGCAAGACCTCTTCTCGAAGTCCATTTATTTCGTGTGCTATGTTATAGAGCCAGACTGATTAGTGTCTTCTCCAACTATTTTCATCTTCCAATCTCTCCTTCCAAGCAAAGAGGCTGATTTCTTCTAACAAGTCAAGACTAGCCTTCATCAGTTACACTGTTCTCTTGATACCTCTCTCTCTCTCAAACCAAGGCTAATCATTTTATTTCCAACTCGGGGATCGTTTCATATCATTATAGAAAATCACATTAAATGAAAGATGCATATTGTTTAATTTTGGAAAAGTGTACAGATTTGTGGGGAAGAAGAAGAGAGGTGAGAGAGATTCTTAGCATCAATATGAAAAGTGCAAAAGTAAGAAAAAACCCTAATTTGGCTATTTATAGTAAGTCTAACATAACGTAGATTGCTATTTGACACATAAAGTGTGTTTTATCAAAGAGACTACAAAATACAACATTATACTCTAATATCCCCTACAAGAGGAACATGAATGTTGATAATGTTCTTCTTGAAAATGTAGTGTTGAAAATGTTGTGGTCAAAGTGCTTTTTTGAGGACATCAGCCACTTGTTCTTCAGAAGGCACAAACTGTAGAGAGACCACTTCTTGGAACAACTTCTCTCTAATCAAATGACAGTCTATCCTATGTGTTTTGTCCTCTCATAGTGGACTGGGTTCTTAGCTTCTGAAAGAAGTAAAACATGATAAGAATGAGCAATGTTTATATCATGAAGTACGAATATGAGCCACCCATTGAACTTCAAGAGTAGTGAGAGTCAAGGCCCTATATTTTGCTTTTGCAGAAGACCTGGTGATAGTGGGTTACTTTTTGGATTTTCATGAAATAAGAGAAATTCACAGAAAGAAGGCATTACCAGTAATGCTTCTTCTAATATCAACACACTCAGCCCAATCACTATCACTTTACCCTTTAAGTTAAGTCTGAATGCCTTGAATAAAGAATACCTTGACCAGTTGTAGCTTTTAAATTCCTGAGTACTCTATTTGTTGTAGATATGTGTTGTTGTTTTGGATAGGAAATGTATTGACTCAATGATTTAACACTATGAGTTAAATAGGGTCTTGTGATGGTCAAGTATAAAAGTCTACCTACCAGTCTTCTATATGCAAAAATATCTACATTAACAGAGTTTGTGCTATTATCAAGAGTTGTTAATTTTAAGTTTGGAACCATGGGTGTAGATGCAGGTAGACATGGCCAACTGTAGGGCCGGTTTAATGAACCAACGGTTCATTGAACCCCCAGTTTTCTTTAATAAAAAAAAAATTGTCAACCGGTTTTTCTACCCGGAACTGGCGGGTTAAAAAACACCAAAACCCGGAATCGGCCTGTATTGCCACGAGCCCGGTTCAAGGACCTGTACATACGGTCAGTTTCAGGCCATTTTAGGGTCGGTTCTAAACCGGGTTGCAGGTCCGGGTCGACCCAAGCCACCTTTAGAAGCAGGCTTACAATCCAAGAAGTCGATGCCTTTCAAAATGTCTAATGCATATTTTCTTTGGCAAAGATGGGTACCCTTATCAGAATGAGCTACTTCAAGTCCAAGTATATATTTAAGGATTCTTAAAATTTTAATGGTGAAAAAATCATCAAAATGTTCAATGGCAATAATAGCATAAAAAATGTTCCAAGTGGCTATTATATCATCTACATAAACAAGCTAAACAAGAATGAAGACAAACGTAGAATTAGATAAATAAAGAGCAATCAGAAGTACATTGTTTGAAACCATGGCTTAGTAAAAAATAAGTTAATTTGTGAAACAATTGCCTTGAAACTCTTTGTTAGTTTGCAAACTCTAGAATCAATTTCATCCAAGTATCCTGGGGGAGGAAGCATAGCGTGGAAGACAATCTATGTCGAAAGAAGTCAGGTTGGTTGCACGATTAGACCGTCTAATAAGGCAGACAAATGGATAATATGAAATAAATAGGATAAGAACTATGCGGGGATTGGACCACGTGGCCTAAAAAAATGGGGCAGTTCGGTTAGTCTTAGGCAACAAGGCAATACCCCTATAGGTATGTTAATTTATACTTACACACTCTAATATACTTACAAGCTTATATATCTACTGTTCATCATCTTCATCACTGTGGAGTAACTTGATCGTCGAAGTGCTAAAGTCGGGAACACCTCCCGTCCCATTTTGCAGGTCTTTGAACCGAACAGAGCGAATTCAAGGTTGTTCTACCCTGTCGAGGTCGTTTGTACACCATTTGTTAATTGAGAGTTAAACTATATAGATAAACATAGTTTGAAGAATTAAGGATACACAAGAATGAAATAAAAAAATAAAAAAAATGAAAAAAAGAAGTTAATTAAGAGATTGTATCGTAAGATATAAATTCAAGAAATTATGTTTGAACCTGATAAGAAAAGAAAACTATTTTTTCAAAATATAATAATGTTCAAAATTAGTCTTTTGATAACTGTTAGGGTTTAGGGTTTAGAAAGATTGTAAAATCTTTTTTCTGGGATTATGGGAAGACTGCGAAAATGGCCTATTGTTCGCACATCTGCAACATCGTGTAAGATAGATTTTTTTATTTTCTTTAGTTATGTCATTCCTATGCGACTGATCACATACATTACGTATTTTTACTTTGATTATGCGAATCGCATATCATGTCACATAATAATCGCACAACTAGGTAACGACATCGTAATGTCTTATTTAGACAACGGCGTTTGAACTTACGAACAAACTAAAAAAAATGCATGTATAAGAAATAACTCAAATAAAAAAAAGTGTCATAATTACAAATATGTTGGTGCAATTGTGTTAGTACTAAATGAATAAATAAAGTTATTGAGCAATTATCGCTCCTCTTCCTCTTCATCCACGGCTTTGTAGTCTTTTTAAGAGGCAACTTCCCAGCGCATCCCAAACCATATATAGAGCGCATAAACCACATGTTGTAGAGTCATCCTGCTACAGTACACTTGAATAATTGGACACCATGATGTTCAAAGAACTGGCATTCCACCCCCTCCAGCCCCGTATACAGTGCAATTAGTAGAACTAATTCCTGAAATGATCATAGTGCTCTAATGCTACTTTGTAGAATGTGCTTATTCTCTTCAATTTCATAATATTTTTGTAGGGGGTCAAGCACATCTATCATGTTCTTTTCTAGAAAGATATGGACAATTACGAAGTGACCCACCACATTCACGACTCCAAAAATATGTACCTTTAGAGAACAAAATTGTACTATTAACGTATCGGAATCACTATTTAAGACTTTAATAAGCCCCCAACTCAACCGATTCCAGTATTTAATCTGCCCTCAACCCTACCGATTCCCCCAACCGATAACCCTCTCTTTCGCATCGCAAATCGAAAAGTCGAGAGCAAGTGGGTTCAAGTCCGCCAGGAGCTCCCCTTCTTCTCAACCTCTGTAACCAACTCCTTCATAGTCTCCTACACATTAGAATAATACTACTACTAATATTATTATAAAAAGAGAACTGACAAATGAGGAAATGGCTAAAATAAACTCACAAAATTAATCGACACGAAGGTATAAGTGCCCAACAATTCTTCCTTTAGCTTAACCCTCCAAAAGAGAGGATCGCTTTGCAAAATCCTTAGATAACCATCCACGTGTTGTTTTACAAAACCAAAACAAATATCATCCATCAACCCCGATATAGCCATAATATGTTGACTGAATTGTTACAAGTGTAAGGAAGTGGACTAAGTGGAAAGACGACCTAAGCATGTCGTCTTTAATAAAGACTAACGATGACAAGACGACCTCGAGAATAAGATGACTAAGTAGCTTAAGACAACCGCCTAGAAAACCCTTAAAGATGACTTGAGGGGGCAATGACTTGAGGAAAGAAGACGACCTAACCTTTACAAAAAGTGTCAGGTGAATTGACCTTCTAGAGGGTATAATACGGCTCAACCTCTAGAACACTGACTAAATTCATTCAATAGCTCGAGGTAGACCATCAGATCATGGATTAGGTGGTCTCAAGAAGAGCCATGACCTAAGGCCATCAGATAACAAGGATAAGAAAAAATCTAAAGGTTACTAGGAGATGCTAAGAGATGATAAGGATATGGATAAGAGTCAAATTCGGGCAGCCAGGCAGGCTGCTCGCGGGCACCCGAGCAAAGCATTTCGGGTAGGTATTTCCCTATAAAAGGGACTAAGGTATCACCAAACCCTTTTTTTTTTTAAAAACATTCTCTACACATTATATGATGCTATTATTAGAGAACACCATCATCATCTTCCTACCACCGACTTAAGCATCACATGCTCTTTGCTGAAATCTCTTATGACGTTGAGTTCTTGTAGGTACACATGTGGCGGTTCAGGCAGATCGGAATTCATCTCAATCGGTTTTACCAGATCTGAGTAGTGACCCATCAAACACACTAAAATATTTATACATCAAGATATTACAAGAAAAACATATACATAACTCGTTGTCTTCTCCTTCTCTAGATCTTGCAACGAGGAAAACTTGTCCTTATTCACCCTATAAATTTAGACAACATTCTGCTTATTTTAATAATAATCTATTTTTTAAATATGTATATGCTCATTGGATATATACATCAATCTCGCTAAATACATATATATATATATATATAATGTTTTTTATAAATATAAATATGACATCTTCGGATGCCATAAAATTCTTAAACGTCCTCTTATATTTGGCATTGGCATACCGTCTAATCTCCATGGGTTGAAATGGGCTTCTAATACCACGTCTTAATTATCTTATTCGATCAACTCTATTTGACAAATTTGTGGACGGTTGAGGAGAAGTGGACAGATGAACTTGCTGAAGACAACGGGGCGACGAACTATTGATGAGAGGGTGCCAGATGTCGAGGAGGGGTCGACTGTTGTCTCAGTGTGGGTGGGGGTCTGCCATAGGGGAGATGAGGGGTCAGATGTCTCAGTGTGGGTTGGGCTCTACTATCAGAGAGGGGTGGAGGGGTTGGCTGTCTCAAGGTCGACTGTTGGGGAGAGGGGGAGGTGCTGTCTATCTCATCCTCGGTTGGGCTTGGTTGTTGGGGAGAGGAGGAGGGATTGGTTGTCTCAGGGTCGACTGTTGGGGAGGGAAAGAGGTGTTGGCTATCTTATCCTCGGTTGAAGGTTATTTTTTTATCGAGTCGATATATTTTATACCTCAAAAGGTGAATTTACAGTGAGTGACTCGGGCAGCTACAAGCCTAATGAATCCACCTAGAAAGTGGATAGGGCACTCTAGACACACAACATTAACCACATGAATAACGTCCATGCACCCCCGACAACACTTTCATAAGTTGAACCCGACTAGCTGGTAACCCCATCCCAACAAAAAACAAAATCTAACACTCCCACATAAGAGAATAGCTAACTCTAACAAAGAGAATAACAAACTCCACGAGTGGAGAAACACATCTAAACTACAACAAAAATATACACCTACACTTCAATAGAACAACAACTCCCCATTTACACGCGGGCACCCAACAACAACGACCAAAGCCAGCAAACGAACTATTGTCCCAAAACCACCGAAACCCCCAGACCGAGAGCAAAGGGAGTAACAGAGGGAGGCCCCAAAACAACAAACTCCACGGAAATGGCTAGTCGGATCGGGCAAGGAGGAAACCTCAGCCCATATCTGCGCTCTCTAAACAATCGACCGAGTGAAGACGCCTAGGGAAACGACTCAGCAATACACACCCGTGGAGCACAACTAGAAGCCTAGTGGGTGCTACACCACACGTCCGCGCACATGCGGACACTGAAAGGGAAAACGACAGGCCAAAGGGGGCTCCAACGGTCGACTAGGGGCAGAAGGCAACGTGGAAGGGCCGTGCCCAACCCAGGCCAGAGAAAGAGGCTGCAGGCCCGAGCTGACGCCATCGTTCTTTAAGTATAAGGATTGAGAAAAAAAAGGCCTCTGACCTTCGGCTAGCTTGGAACGGCGCAACTGCTATGCCAACAGGAAGGAGGGGGGGCGGCGCAACAGACCGAGAAGAACCCTAGGCGAGCGAATTGGGCGAGGATGAGAGATAAAGGTTTAGGAAATAAAAATAAATAAAATTGAGCGTGAATACAATTCATCTACTACTAATGTTACATTTATACAAGTATCTTTATATGTAATAGTAAAAATCTTTATTATGCTTTTATTATCTATGTACATGTTCATATGAAGAATTATTTATTTCAATTATAAAAAATTTAAAAAAAATTTTTAACATTAGGTCGTGCAACGCGCTGGTGCTGTACTAGTCACCTTATTAATCCACGTGGTGAATTTTGAGGGGTGTAAATAACTCTTGTTTTATTTTTATAGCAATGGGTCGTTTTAATTGATGGTCCTACTCTACTTCCCACTTGGTAGTCCTCGCTGTCTGTGAAGCTGCATTTGGCTTTCTTCCCAACTGACCAATCACCTTCTCTTTCTCTCTCTCTCTCTCTCTCTCTCTTTTTCTTCTTTAATTAATATTTTCCTTTCTATCTCCACCCCACCTAGTTTCTCTGTCATCAAGCACCCCATTTGACTCTGCCTCTGTGCGTGTGAGATTTTGCTTGTGCCCCTTCTCCTGATTGTTGAAATCGTAATCTGGGGATTGGAAAAAGGAGCAATCTTTATCGAGCTGAACCCCTTTTCTGAACTATTTTTTAACGGTGGAGGTGTGAATTCTTCTTGTATTTTGTAATAATTTGCGTCAGCGTTCTGTTAAATTAAGGATTCTGCTTGCTGTTGTTTACCAAGTGAAATTGAATCGGTATTTTCTCGGTGCTCATGGGTTCTGCTTGAAATCCTTGAATTTTGACCCAAAAGGGTAGTTCAGGGACCACCATATATGTATATATTTCCACTTCTTACTGAGTTCTGACTTGCATTTGGCGATTTTATAATCCTAACTTGGATTAAGATACGATGGGGAGGCTTATGTGGTGGTTCTTGATGCTCTAGCATTGGCTACTTGATAAATTAAGGAGAAAAAAGAGATGAAAAATTTCCTCAGAAAACTTCACATAGGATCCAGCCACTCTGAGGATTCAGAAGGTCCCACCTCATTATCATCATCATCATCAAAGGGTAGTAATAGCAGGTTGAGTGATGGCTCACCAAGCGTGAGGCTTTCGGTTTCCAAATCCGATCATCATAATAAACCCTTTTCGGCTATTTCTGGATGGTTAAATTCTGTCGCAAAGAGAGATAATCCAAGCCCACCGTCTTGTGCTAACGTGAATAGACGTGAGAAAATAATGGAGCCTTCCGATTCGGGGGGGAGTAGTAGTTTGGATGCCGCTTTAGATGTAGTGAGGCATGATTCGGGGTCCAACAACTCAAGGGATCACGATATAGAGGAGGAGTATCAAATTCAGTTGGCCTTGGAGTTGAGTGCGAAGGAGGATCCTGAGGCCGTTCAGATTGAGGCTGTGAAACAGATTAGTTTGGGATCTTGCACGTCTGAAAACACACCGGCTGAGGTTGTGGCGTACAGATATTGGGTAAAGTTGTTTTTCCTTTGTTCTTTTATTTTTCAAGTTATTTATTTATTTTGCTATTAGTATAATGTGCTTTGTAACTATTGGTTGAATGTGTAGTTGGTATAGTGACTCATGAATGTGTAATGAATTAGGTCTGAATTTAGCATTGATTTATATGTCTTGTGTAGTTTGTTTGCTAACATATTCACGGTGTCAAGTGCTTGTGCTGTTACTGATTAATATTTTTTTTTTCCTTGATCGGTTTCTAGATTTTGGGCCTTTGGATGTTGTAGCGCTCCTTGGTTAATGCTAGGGATTTAGGAAGTTGAATAAACTTATGCTCGAGGACTTTAACAGGCTTAGTTCTGGTTATTAAGTTGAATATGAATATTATTCATTTATAGGTGAGGTGGAGCTACAGATGTAGATGATACAAATGAGACATTTTTAAGAAGTAGACATCATGCTGAATCCTTTGGATAAGTTTTTTTCGCATGGTACAGGAAATCAAGTTATATTTCAACAAATCCTGTAAGGTTTGGAATGCAAATTGGTTTAATGTCTTCTATTTCATTTGCGACTGGGTGGTCGAAATTGGAATATTCATCTTGAGACTCAAATAGACGCCTGATGGAATTATGACATCTTCTGAAGTATGAATCATTGTTTTACCAAGAGCATAATATATATGAGCTAACCTAACCGTCCTCAGCTGCTGAAAACACTCATATCCAGCTAATGAAATTCATATTTTAATGTTTAATGCAGGATGTGCTAGTGAGACACAAACTGCCCAGAATAATTTTATTCGATCATAAGAACTAAAAATGCCCCAGGTGTTAAGAAAGCAATTCATAGATATCTCAATCATTTGATGTTTAGACAATTGAGTTGATTTTCATGGTAATGATGATAGGCCCAGCTTTTCCCACTTTAGAGCGCAAAAGACTTCTTATAATGCTGTGAAGCTAAATTGATATATCTCACAGTGAGGATTACGATATATATATATATATATACATATTATATATATACACACACACAAGCCAAAGGAAGTGTAAGAAAGGAAAATAATATAAAAAATAGTCTACCGATTCACCATATAATTGATATAATCTAATCTATACCATATTTACTGTAACACTCCACTCCACCTCAAGCTGGAACATATATATCAATTATGCCCAGCTGGACAAATATTTTTCATTCACTGCTTTTGTAAATATGTCCCGAAACTGATCCTCGGACATAACATATCCTGTAATGACGAAACCTTTTTCGACCTTATCACGAACGAAGTAGAAATCTATCTCGATGTGTTTGGTTCTTTCATGAAATACAGGATATGATGCTTTGTGGTTGTTGCTTAATTGTCACATCCAAGTGTTGCTAGGAGAGCAAATTCTAATCCATGCTCTGTATCCATACAATTTCTCATACTGAATTGGCCATCGATCAACAAGAAACAACATTTTGCTTCTTGTTTCTCCACAAAACTAGATTTCCTCCCACAAATGTACAATATCCACAAGTCGATCTTCTATCATCCTTGCACCCTGCGTAAAAAAAAAAAAAA
>CACSLK010027833.1:14983501-14995552 GCA_902706635.1 Striga hermonthica
TTGTTTTTTTTTTTTCTATTTTTCTGTTTTTTAAAATTAATAGCTGTTTTTTATATATTTTTTATTTTATTTTGGAGGTAAGTAAAAAAATCAAATTAATTGTGCAAAAACCTGAATCACAAAAGATGGTAATGAATACAAAATTCAAGCTTACCATGAGAACATAAATTTAGAAAAATGAAACATAAATGTGTGAAGGGTAAAGTAGATATTTCCTTTTTTATCATCTCATTTAGTCCATGATAGTAAACATTAGACTAAATGCTGACGTGTAAAGTGATTGTCTAATCCCATCCATTAAAGTAAATGAGACCTTAAAGAAAAGAGAAAATTACCCCTCAACTAACTAAAACGTAAAATATTGCATATATAATATTATTTGCAAATTTATAAAATTTGGCACATATTTTTTGCATAAATAAGAGATTATGCATAATTTTTGCTTATCTTTTTTGAAGATAATTATTAAAGTAGTTGTATTCAAATGTTGACTGATCGAAGTTAACTTGATTTTAAATTTTACTTTTTGTAACTTCCTAAAATCTTGAAAAATCTCCACGTCTCAGGCCTCTTCAATTTTTTTCATTCTTCTCTTTCTCTTGTTTTCCTTGATGCATTTGTCACACAATTATGCATATTTCTTTCACACTATTCCTCTTCAACGAACTCTAGCACAGGAAATGGTGAAACTCGATGCCACACCCAAACTCTAGAAGATGAAAAAATATTCAAAACTACATCTTGTCCGAACAGTCATAGGACTGCAATAATGAAATGAACCGATCCTGACAATTCTTTGTCTTTTGTACCCTTTGGCCTTCAAAATGTTGTTTTGGCCATTTTAGCTACATCACGTCGTTCGTTGTCATTCTTTTGCAGCGGCATCGTGAACCATGTTGACTGTTGATACCCACTGATGTAGGCAGAAGCCTACGATGACAAAATGAAGTAAATCATAAGAGATTTCTGATATATTCGATAAAAGCCAATCGACTGATGAGGAGATACATCCCAATAAATAGAATCCTAGTCTAACTACTTAACTTGCTAGGCAAGACATTAGTTATTCTCAGTGACGGATGGAGCATTGGCTTGGGCTGGGCTGAAGCCCAGGCCTTTCAATTTTTTTTTTAAAGTATTATCTTTGATTTTGTTTTTGAATAGTGACCTTAATACAACCCAATATATCGACCCACTTAAAATTAACTCACCTTATGTACTTAATTATAAAATACCAACCTAATAAATAAGCCCACTTAAAATTAATATACATTATATACTTATGCCCAATACACCACTCACCAAATAATATATTATATGTCATTGATCTTTAAAATACCATTTGATCTTTTTATTAACCTCTTTCCACTTACTATGTTACCCACGAGCAGAACAAGAGCATATATATGTAAACTGCGAACATTAGGATTGAAAAATTCTACCAAACAATAATTTTTTTCTTCTTTAATGGTAACTTTATATTTTTTAAATTCCTATTAGGTGTTTGTTCTATTTGTATAATTGGCATTGTCACTCTTTTTCGATTAGACTTTAGTTGATCTATTTAGGATTTTAATAGGGCTTGTTAGGATCACTTAATAAAGTGATATTAGATTGTTAAAGTTTAAGAGAATCTGATTGAGAAGAATTATTTTAGGATGTTAAAGTTTTTTACTCAACAAATGGTATTGGTGTTCCAAACATAGATGCTTTTTATAAGGTTGGTCGTTCTTGTGGACATACCACAAATCAACATTATTACCACTTTGACATCTTTACTGAAACGGTTCAGTTTATTTTGATGGAGTTACATATATGGTTTAATGATACCTCTATCGAACTCCTTTCTCCCGTTGTGGCTTTAAATCCTAATTTTTTTTTTGAATCATTTAGTAGTGATGATATTTGCAAGCTCGCAAGAAAGTTTAATTCAGAGGATTTTACAACTCAAGATATATTGTCACTTTGGAATATGATTTGATTTACTATAAGCATGATGTGGTCATGAATTTTGAAGCATCTACTCTCGTTGAATTATGCCAGAAATTGATAGAAAGTGGTAGATTGAATGTATATGTTATGCTAACTAGATTGATCCATTTAGTATGACGTACAATTTTCTACTTATGCAACCGAACTAGCTTTCTTATCCATGAAGCATGTGAAGTCAATATTTCGTAATAAGATTGGAGATGATTTTCTCAAAGATTATTTGGTTCTCTTCATCGAACGGGAATTTGCTAGTAGTATAAGTATAAATTCTATTATTGATGAATTTTACTCTGTAAAAGCTCATCGAGCACAATTTCACTGATACAAAAGTATTATATATTATTATGAAATTGAGTTATCAGATTTCTTGCCCAACCTACTCTTTTTATGGATTCGTCCCTAGTTATTCTCCTAATAAAGCAAGAAAAAGGAAATAAGATAAATAATTGATGTAGAGCGTGTATATGAACGGGAAGAACACGATAAAACACGAACAGATCTTATTCAATTCATCAATAATCTGCTCTCAACTGCGCAGAAGAGATTACATAAAGGAAAATGAGAGTCCCATGCTCATCCATTACTTAAAATAAAAGGCTACTAATTATTTTAATTCCACTACCCAAAATAAGATGCAAAATAAAAGACTACTAATAATGACCAAATAAATAAACTAGACACGCAGACGAACATATTTATTTAAGAACGCTATCGCGGTCTCGTCTCCATCATCCTCCCCGGTCGGGAAGGATTCGCCCTCGAATCCAAGCCGGTCTCGTTTCCGTATGAATTGTCACCAATCAAAGGGACTAGATGTTTGACGTTAAAAACGTCAGAAGTGCGAATGTGAGAGTGGAGGCAGAGACGATAAGCGTTGGGATTGACCTTCTCCACAACCTCAATCGGACCAATTTTTCGAGCCGAAAATTTATTATAATCATGAGCAGAAAACCGGTCTTTAGTTAAAACAACCCACACAAATCACCTACCTCGAACTCCATATGGCGACGATGAGCATCGGCCTGCCTCTTATAAGAGGCCGTGGTGGCCTCCAATCGCGCCCGAGCCGCGGCATGGGTCGTCTTCAACTCCGCTACGAGGTCCGAGGCCCGCCTATCGACGCCACCGAGTGAGGAAAGCGCGCCTAAATCACAAGGGCTCTGAGGCTGCACAGCATACACAATCTGAAAGGGAGGGAAGCCCGTAGCCCGGCTAATCGCCGAGTTATGTGCGAACTCAGCCTGACATAAATGTTGGTCCCAACTCCAGATGTTATCGCCCACCAAACAACGAAGGAGAATCCCCAACGACCGATTGACCACCTCCGTTTGGCCGTCTGTCTGAGGGTGATAGGCACTGCTGAAGTTTAGACGCGTGTCAACCATACGCCCTAAACTCCTCCAAAAGTAGCTGAGGAAGCGAGTATCGCAGTCTGACACAATAGCCGAAGGCAAACCATGCAGACGGTACACCTCCCGAAAGAATAACTGAGCCACGTGAACAGCATCAGTGGTGCGCTTACAAGGAATGAAGTGCACCATATTTGAAAAATGATCCACCACCACGAAAATGGAATCAAAGCTCTGCTGGGAACGAGGCAAACCCAACACGAAGTCCATACTGATCGCCTGCCACGGCTGAGATGGAATCGGCAGGGGTCTATATAATCCCTTGTTAGTCGCGACCCCCTTCGACACTTGACAAACACGACAACGCGCGACAAACCACCCCACATCACGCCTAAGGGAGGGCCAAAAATAAGAACGACTCGCCAACTCAATGGATCGGTCGCGGCCCACGTGTCCGGTACCATGCAAGTCGACAATAAGCTTCTGGCAAAGACTACAGTCGGGCACACACAATCGAACACCGCGAAACAAAAATCCATCCGAAAGCGTGTAGTCCTCATAAGGACCATCCCGCACACGTCCAAAAATCGGGCCGAAGAAATGGTCACCTGGGTAAGCATCTCGCAGAACCTCAAAGCCAACGACCGCTACGCGCATCTCTGACAAAACAAGTGCTCGCATACTCAAGGCATCCGCAACCCTGTTCGAAACCCGAACAGTGCCTCAGTACAAAACTGAACTGCTGGAGGAAGGCAGCCCAAGAATCATGTCTCGCCGAGATATTATCCTGAGAAGCAAGGTGACGTAAAGCCTCATGGTCGGTGTATAGAATAAACTCCCGATGAAAAAGATAATGGCGCCAATGCCGGACAGCCCGCGCAACCGCATAGAACTCCACATCATACGTACTATAGCGCATCCTCGGGCCCGAAAACTTCTCGCTGAAAAATGAAACCAGGCGACCGTCCTGGCTAAGTACGGTACTTATTCCCACCTTTGAAGCGTCACTCGAGAGCTGAAACGGGCGTGTGAAGTCCGGCAAAATGAGCACCGGGGCTGTCGTCAGCTTGCTCTTGATAAGAGCAAAAGCATCGTCAGCTGCCGACGTCCAAACAAAAGTCTTCCCTGTGAGACAATCCGTAATAGGTGCCATGATGGAGCTAAAATGTGAGATGAACCGTCGATAGAACAAAGCCAAACCATGAAAGTTGCGCGCCTCGGTGAAGGAAGTCGGTGTCGGCCAATCCCGAATGGCTGCCACTTTGCTCTCATCCACCTGGACTCCATGTGCCGAGATCACAAAGCCTAAGAACATAACTGACCCCACCATGAACACGCACTTCCGTGGCGCCGTGAATAAGGACTCTGCTTGCAGAATGAGCAACACCGATCGCACATGCTCCAAATGATCCTCTACGGTGCGGTTGTAGATAAGTATATCGTCAAAATAAACGACGACACACTTGCCAATAAGTAACAAAAAGTCTGGTTCATTATGCGCATAAACGTACTGGGCACATTTGATAGCCCAAACGGCATCACCAACCATTTGAAAAGCCCCTCGTGAATCTTGAAAGCCGTTTTCCACTCATCCTGAGGCCTAATCTGAATTTGGTGATAACCACTACGGAGATCCAGCTTGGTAAAGACAGTTGCCCCATGTAGCTGATCTAACAAGTCATCTAGACGTGGAATAGGAAAACGATACCTAACTGTTATCTTGTTGATCGCCCGACTGTCCATGCACATGTGCCACACCCCGTCTTTCTTCGGGATCAACAAGGCCAGAACTGCACAAGGGCTCAGGCTCTGCTGGACTACCCCTCGCTGCAGCAGCTCTTCTACCTGCCGACGCAATTTCTCGTGCTCTACCGAGCTCATCCGATAATGCGGTCTATTCGGAAGAGAGGCTCCCGACACGAGATCAATGTGATGTTGAATATCCCGCAGAGGTGGCAATCCAGAAGGGATCTCAGACGTAAAAACGTCGGCAAACTCCGACTGCAGAGGTTAAATAAGGCTAGGTGGTTCCAGTACGCCCTCGATTTCCGACCCAACAAGTAAAAGAACCCACGAAGCAGATCGCACAGCAGCTACAAAGGTTGCTCGCGAAAAAGAACAGACGATGAACTCGGCGATACCATGGGTCGTGGAGGAGCCGGATGCAGCACGACCTTAACACCTCCAAAAAACAAAATGATAGGTATTAAGTTTGCCATCATGACTGACTGCTCGATCGTATTGCCAAGGTCTGCCCAACAACACGTGGCACGTGTCCATAGGAACAACATCACACCACACTTTATCTCTATACGTCGCCCCAATTGATAATGAAACAAGAGCACGCCGGTCCACTGTAATCGCATTGCCCCGTTGTATCCACGCCAAAGTATATGGTTGAGGATGGGGTTCACTCGATAGTCGCAGTTTATCAACTGTCTCCTGGGCTACAACGTTCTCACACGAGCCCGAGTCTATGATAAATCGACACACCCTGTTACCGATGGTACAAGTCGACTCAAAAATATGATGGCGCTCCATCGCTTCAGTATTCATCGAGCGAGGTGTCAAACACGAACGACGAAGAACAAGGGTCGTGCCAACATCCCTTGTATGGTGTTCCTCAGTCAGACCCGCCTCAACATCATACACTAGTGGTCCTTCATAGTAGTCGGCCACATCCTGATCACCACTCTCTTCGAGAGAAAGACCGCGCGAACCTGGGCCACGTGGACACGCCGCCTGGCGATGTCCCAGCTCGCCGCAGCCAAAACAACGGAGGCCCGACCCTGTCCGCGGACCGACTGTCGTGGTTTGCTGGCCCCCCGAACCTAACGGACGTTTTGGCGTGCCTCCTGTCGCTGGAAAATGACCCGATGTACCTAATGCATGTGTGAGCGTCCTGGTCCGGTTTGGAGTAGATCGATTCTTGTCCTTGCCGGTAGAACGCCGGAAACCTGCAAATAACTCTCACACTGGGGGTTGTGTCCGGTGAAGAGCCTCCGATGCTTAAGTTAGTATGTGTATGAGTATAATGGAGTTGAATAATGGAAAAATCGTCTTAAGGTAAGAAAGGCTCACCCCCTTTACATAGGAGTGAGATACCTGACCTTAGGCCGGATTTGGTGAATTAGCTACCCAAGCTACCCGTTCGTACTCTGACACACCGCGCGCACGTCAGAGGTGGCGCGGGACGTTGGGAGCTGTCAGAGGTGGTTGTCGCTATCAACCAATGTATTCTCGACACGTGTCCTTCTGCACATGGAGTGAATATTCTCTTGAAATTCCGTTAGAGGCTCTTACACGCGCATGTGACTAGACCGATTCATAAAGCGCTATGTCCGCGAAGTGGTCGACCTGTTGAGGTCGACTAAACTGCCCGATCGTTTACCTGGTCGAATGATGGATTGGTCGACCGCTTGACTGGTCGACTTATTGGCTGGTCGATTTTCCCACCACTCGGCTCGGTTTCTTCACGGTATAGCCTCTTCGACCGGTTCAGCAGACCGGTTTAGCCTTGTGGGTATAATATTCTATATCAGAGATAGTGTTGGATGTGATAGTTGATATAGTTGATTTGCGGTGTATATATTTTTATTTGCAAAAAAAAAAAAAAAGCCAAATGGATTATACTCCTAGCGTTCTGTCCACTAATGTAGTGGATACGAGCAATGAGTACAAGAAACCGGTCTAGAAGACTCGGGCAGAAAACCCAAAAGTTAAACCTAGATAAGATGTCTAAATGGTTTTCACAAAAAAAAAGAGAATAAAAATGAAAAAAAAAATCCTAAAAAATAATATGCTTGGGAAGTATGTTGTTCTTGGAGTCAGTGGGAGGAACCGGTTGGTGGCAACTAGATGAGTTTATTGTTATGGTTGGGTGATTGAGTAGAGTTGTTATATTTTGAGCCACTTAGCCTATATTTATCCTACCCGGTCCAAATAGCATACATTACAACCCTTTAAGCCCTCTTGATTCAAATTTGACTGTCTTAGAGTAAAGGTTAGACGATAGGCAAATCTATGATTGACTTGACTGACGACCAATTTGAGTGCACCTCTCTCATATTTTGCAAAAGAAATTAAGTGAGGCGTATATATACACTTTTTTACTCGAGAGTCTTAGTTCTTCAATACAGACGAGTTAATGATTGAGGTGTGTTCTTATGATTATTGGAATTCTTCTCAGTTCGATTGATTGCTTGGAGATTGGTCTTGCTTGAACTGTTGTCCTTGCTCATTTATTTCTTTTCTTTTCTTTTTTTTTTTCTTTTTTATTCGGGACCAACAAAGGTCTTAGTGTGGGGGAGTTGTTTGTCCCATTTTTGTGTCTATTTTGGGTTTATTTTCTTTTTATTTTCCCCACTTGTAGGATTTTCGTAGCTTATTTGGTCCAATTCTGTGGTTTTGTGTTTTTCTCTTTAGTTTCGTTTTGTGCATCTTTTTGCTTTGTTATGCTTCGTGTTTTCTCCGCGTTTGTGTTTTCAGGAGGTAGGTTGTGCCGGTCGATGATGGAACTACTTGAGCCGAAACCGTGATGTCGAGAATACCCGTTGTGGAGCTCTCAAAGCTGAAGGAAGGACCGAAAAAATGAATTGAAGATGTGCCCAGAATTTCTTGCAACTTGTGAGATGGTCGCGATTCGCGGGTTTCACAGAGACGAAAGAAGACACTTGCGAGCTCGAGTCGCAACTCGCAAGTCCATGTCGCGACTCACGAGATGGAGTCGTGACTCGCGAGACAGGTCACGAATTTCTCTAGAAATTGAAGATATTTGACGACGCGCGACTCGCGAGATGTCGCGACTCGCGACCTGGTATTTTGATAAGTCGCGACTCGTGACTTGCCCGGCGCGAATTATGAGGCGCGGATTTTAATATCAGTTTTGGACCTAGGGATCAGATATTCACTTCCAGACTTGGTCTTTACGATTTTTCTCTCTAGAAACTCATTCTGTTTGTTACTATTTCTCTTTGGATTGATTTTGGAGATTAAAAAACTCATTTTTCTTACTTTGGATTGGATGCTTTTGAAATCAACATTGAATTATTTTACATTAATCGTTAGTTCCTCTTTTCTCAATTGTGTGTTGAAGAAGATGGCTTCGGTTATTGAAAATTGGGATGTTGAATTCATTATGAGTAGATAAATCCATTCGCTAGGGATAGGGGATGATTGATTAGGTTTGATTATGATTGCTTGTTCTTGATTGTTCATATCTATTCGAGTTGTGTTTATTCTAGGGTTAGTAGATTGATCACCTTTCTAACCTAGCTAATCAATGTGTAGAACCGAGAGGGGAGACGTTGGTCGATTTAGGCTCGTTTAGGATAGACTTGTTCGGAGACGTATTGTATATGTGTTGTTGAAACTGATAGTTGATCGTTTACATTCATTCTCTTGTTACGAAGAGTTATTGAGAGTGAATCTCTGAACAAGAAACGATTCAATTCCTTTAACCGAGCAATTGATTGCCCGGTAATTGTGTTAAAACCGAAAGCAATTATCCCCGATTCTCTAGCTTTTTAATCATCGAGTAAATTAGTTTGCTACTTTAATCGCTTTTCATTTATTTTAAAGTCATTAGTATAATTGAAACCAAAACCATTGAAATAGAGTGATTAGGATTTTTTTCTTTTTCGTGATCGAATAATCTACAATTGAATTCGGCTAACCTTCCTTGTGATACGACCCGGGGAACGAATCTTTCGATTCTACTCCGGTAAAAATACTGACAAGACCAATATTCACGAATAATTCATGAACATAATCCGACAATCAAAACGATTAAACAAACAGACAAACGAATCGAAAAATCGTTCAACTAGCGAATAAACGAACGACATGATATACTAGCACAAAAAAAATAGTGAGAGGGTTTGAAATAATTTACCCGTCTTTGAGAATCTACGAGCTATTCTGAAAACGGGTCGGACAACAAGCCACACGCGCGAACGCACGGAGCCTCCAAATTCATCGAAAGCTCGGACTGAACTCGATGAAATTCTTAAGAACTGGACTGCTGAGGGGTCGACGATGGTGGTGCTGCTCGAAGGTGGTTTCGCCGGAGAAGAAGGTGGTCGCCGAAAACAATGGCGGATGGCTATAGCTGTTCAAAATTTGAAGTGAACGTCGGTTGTAGGCTCGCGATGCGGGTTGCTGGGGTGGGACGAATATTGCTGTGCGACTGATAGAACACCAACGAGTATGGGAGGAACTCGCCGGAATCAATGCGTGTAGGTTTTTTTTTATAAAAAAAAAAAAGCATATTTCAATTTACATGAAAAAAAGAGAATGAGTGAACGAGGGAGATAACGTTGGTAAATATACACGAGAGAAGGAGATCGTGCGAGGAATCTCATGTCTCAATCGGAACCAAAAATTCAAATAGAGGATAAGGGAGGACTCGATCGCGAGAATGAGAAAGGAGAAGGCCGTGATTTATTTCTTTATGGGCCAAGATGATATTGGCTAGATGAATTAATCATGGAGTTTAGGCCAACATTAAAGAAAATGGGCCAATTACAAATTTGGGCTGGAATTTAGTAGCACATAAAGATCAAAAATAATTCGACTTGGGCCGAAACAAAAATTTATTCGAAAGGACCGAGAATATTCCCAGATATATTGGTCGATTATCAAACTCAAGAACCGCTCGAAAAATAATTCGGATAATAGCAACACGAATAACCAAGGATTCTGAACTAATCGCTTGTCAAAGAACAATTAAAATATAATGCGACTTATTAAATTAATTAGACAAGAACATCTAATTAATTAATAAAAGTCTAAACGGGAATTATGTCGAGCAATAATACAATATAGACTATTAAATCAAACAATAATAAAAATGAAAATAAATAATATTCATAAATTCCAATATTTGAACGGGGCGCTACAGTCTACACACCTTAAAAGGAATTCTGTCCTCGGAATTCGAAAACCAAACTACTAGAATACAATAGAATATAAAGGGGAATCAAAACATGAAGTTTGGGTATTTCCTCCTGATATCGGCCTCCGTCTCCCAACTCGCTATGGACACGTCATGTCGGCTGCACTGCACCTTCACGAGAACAATGCTCGGTTTCGAAGCTGATGGACCTTCCGGTCAAGTATGGCCACCGGTACCTCCTCATAGTTAAGGTCTCGCTTGACCTGCAACTTGCCGAAGTCCACCATAAGGTCTGGGTCATGCACGTATCTACACAGCATCGAGACATGGAACACGTCTAAAGCTAGCCGATAAGCAAAGTCTCTGACTTGAGCAAGGATCTCAAAGGGCCCGATATAGCAAGGCTTAAGTTTTCCCTTCTTCCTGAAGTGGACCACACCCTTCATGGGTGCGATCTTCAGGAAGACATGATCACCAACCGCATACTCGTGCTCCTCTTCCTGTCGGCATAAACTTTCTGCCTCTCTTGGGTAGACCTGATCCACTTCCGGATCTCATCAACCTATTTTGAAATCCTACAAAGGAATTCTAGACCCATGATCTTTCTCTCTCCGACCTCATCCCAATATAAGGGAGTTCGAACCTTTCGCCCGTACAAAGCTTTGTACAGTGCCATCTTGATCGAGGCATGATAACTATTATTGTAGGCCAGCTCGACCAATGACAACAAACTCTCCCAAGTTAGGCTACGATCCAAGAACAAAGCCCTCAGAATAACCTCCAAAGTCTAGATTGTCCGCTCCGACTGGCCGTCTTTCTCTGGATGATAGGCTGTGCTAAACTCCAACCTTGTCCCCATGGCTCGGTGCAAACTCCTACAGAAGTGACCCATGAATTTCGAGTCTCGATCGGACACAATCTCCACGGGCACTCTGTGGAGTCGAACAATCTCCTCGACAAACAGATCGACATAGTCACTAGCCTTCATAGTCGTCTTCACGTGCAAGAAGTGCGCAGACTTCGTGAGTTGATCCACAATCACCCAGATAGAGTCGTTTTTGGCTCTCGACTTTAGTAATATAACCACAAAGTCCATCGTGAGGCACTCCCATTTCCCCATGGGAATCTCATGTGGCTTCAACAACCCTCTCTGTTTCTGGTGCTCAGCTTTCACTTGTTGACACACCAAACACTGGTTCACGAACCTCGCTACTTGCCTCTTCATTCCTCGCCACCAGAAAGTGTTCCTCAAGTCCTGGTACATCTTTGTGCTACCAGGATGGACGGTGTATGGGGCACTGTGAGCCTCTCTCAGTATCTCCCGTCATAGTTCTCAAACCATTGGCACCCAAAGTCTCCCCTCGAAGTGCGAAGCACCATCGGCTGTCACTGCGAAACCACCAATCTGTCTGGTTGCCGCTAATTCCTTCATTCAGCATAGAAAATGATCGTTCGGCTGCTTGGCGACTATTCTCTCCTGAAGAGTCGGACCCACAACCAAAGCGGTCAACATACCACCGGCCGTCGATATGTCGACTCCACTACTTATAGTTGTAGCCGCTCGAACTCCCGAACTAGGACATCTTGCCCGGTGAATAGGCAAGACAGGTTGCCATAACTCTTTCGACTAAGGGCGTCCGTGACCATATTAGCTTTCTCGGGATAGTAGCTAATAGTGCAGTCGTAGTCCTTGACCAACTCTAACCAGTGTTCTAAAAGTCGCTAGGCGCCCGCTAGGCGCTCGACCAGCGCCTAGCGCCTAGAGCGCCTAGGCGGGGCCTAGTCGGGGCCTAGAAATTAATATTAAATACCTTA
>CACSLK010027833.1:15014169-15029715 GCA_902706635.1 Striga hermonthica
GCTCTTCCGTTTGTTGGAAACTATCATCAATGTTATCTCTCTTGGGCGGCATCGTGGATCGTCGCTGGTCTCTGGATACCAACTGATGTAGAGCGTGTATATGAACGGGAAGAACACGATAAAACACAAACAAATTTTATTCAATTCATCAATAATCTGCTCTCAACTGCGCATAAGAGATTACATAAAAAAAATGAGAGTCACATGCTCATCCATTACTTAAAATAAATTCCTACTAATTATTTTAATTCCACTATCCAAAATAAGATGCAAAATAAAAGACCACTAATAATGACCAAATAAATAAACTAGACACGCAGACGATCATATTTATTTAAGAACGCTATCGCGGTCTCGTCCCCATCAATAATAATGGCAATTAGTAATATATCTTCTAAATCCGGAACTTTTCATATTTCGCCAGATACGCTAAGGCGATCTCATCGCCATCACTAGACTGCTTCTGAAGTGGTGGGATCGACGCTCGCCATTTTATGTGCTTGTATTTTTTTCTCTCGAAGAGTGATGGAGACGAGACCGCGATAGCATTCTTAAATAAATATGACCGTCTTTGTATTTAGCTAGTTTATTTCTCTTTAGTTGTCTTTATTTATTGTTGCGCTCTTTTTTTTATTATTATTAGTGTTGGGCCCTTTTTGTTATTTATGGAACTTTTAAGATTAGGGATTTATCTGATGCATTAAAACCCTCGTCTTCTCTCTTTGGGGAGCAGACTTTGATGAATAAAAATTGAGATTTCTCGTAAGAATTGTGTGTGTTCTTCCCTATTCATACTACGCTCTACATCAGTTGGTATCAGAGCGGGTTGTGCTTCTTATATTGCGGGCTGAGTCCTTCTTTGCAGCACCTCATAAGTGCTTTTTCCTAGTCGGCTCGGTCCTGTTCTTGGGCTTCCTCATTTCGGCCGAGGGTATTCGTGTGGATGATAGCAAGGTGGCAGCTGTGCGGGATTGGCATACACCGACCTCCTTCACGGAGGCTCACAGTTTTCATGGGTTGGCCTCATTTTATCGTCGTTTCATTTTGCATTTTAGCACATTGATGGCCCCGATTACTGACTGTCTCACGGGAAAGACTTTCTCGTGGACCGAGGCATCTGCTCAGGCATTCGACCTTATCAAGAGGAAATTGACGTCGGCTCCGGTTCTTATCTTACCGGATTTTTCTCGGCCCTTCGAGCTTTCGTGCGACGCCTCGAAGGTGGGGATTGGTGTTGTCCTCAGCCAGGATGGGCGTCCAGTCTCTTTCTTTAGTGAGAAGCTTTCAGGCCCGAGAGCAAGGTACAATACTTATGATGTTGAATTTTATGTTGTTGTTCGTGCGGTTCGCAATTGGCGGCACTACCTTTTTCACAGGGAGTTCGTGCTTTACACTGATCATGAGGCTCTTCGTCACTTAGCCTCTCAAGATAACATTTCGACGAGGCATGCTTCTTGGACTGCGTTCCTTCAGCAGTTTACTTTTGTCCTACGCCATCGATCAAGTACTTCTAACAGGGTGGCCGATGCGTTGAGTCGGCGTGCTCTGCTTTTATCCAAGTTGCGAGTGTCAGTCGTGGGTTTTGAGGTATTGAGGGATGTGTACGCCGAGGACCCTTTCTTTGGGCCGCTCCTTGCTCGTTTACGTGACGGGCCCTACGAGGACTTCACTTTGCTGGATGGTTTTATTTTTCGTGGGGTTCGCCTATGTATTCCGGGACTGCAGCTTGCGGCAGAAGATCATTGCCGATTTGCACGGGACCGGTCACGTGGGACGTGATAGGTCCGTGGAGCTGGTGGGTCGCAGTTATTTCAGGCCTTCCCTTCAGCGTGATGTGGGCCGGTTTGTGGCCCGTTGTCGGATTTGCCAGGTCTCTAAGGGGGTAGCTACTAATGTGGGCTTGTACAGGCCTCTGCCGCTACCTTCCAGCCGTGGCAGTCGATCAGCATGGACTTTGTGCTCGGGTTGCCTCGGACCCAGCGGGGCTTTGATTCTATTTTTGTCGTGGTCGATCGTTTCTCGAAGATGGTGCACTTCATTCCATGCAAGCGCACCACCGATGCTGTTCACGTGGCCCAGTTATTTTTTCGGGAAATTTATCGACTTCATGGACTACCGTCAGCCATTGTGTCTGACCGTGATACTCGTTTTCTGTGTTACTTTTGGAGGAGTTTGTGGCGTATGGTGGACACTCGCCTTGATTTCAGCAGCGCTTACCACCCTCAGACGGACGACCAGACGGAGGTGGTTAATCGTTCGTTGGGTAATTTGCTACGTTGCTTGGTGGGTGATAATACACGTACTTGGGACCAGCGGTTGTGCCAGGCTGAATTCGCTCATAATTCAGCTGTGGGTCGAGCTACGGGCCTTTCTCTTTTCCAAATTGTGTATGATGTCCAACCGCGCGGGCCTTGTGCATTGGCGCCGCTGCCGGCGGCTGCCGGGACTGACCGTCGCGCGTCGGAGCTTGTGGCGGATTTGGTGGCGACGCACGCCGCGACCCGGGCTCGCTTGGAGTCTTCTACAGCGGCGTATAAGAAGGCCGCCGATGCCCGGCGCCGCCACGTCGAATTTGAGGTGGGTGATTTTGTCTGGGCTGTTTTAACTAAGGACAGGTTTCCCGCGCACGAGTTTAATAAATTGTCGGCTCGTAAGATTGGACCAGTTGAGGTTGTCGAGAAGATAAACCCCAATGCCTATCGTCTTCGACTTTCTTCTCACATTCGCACTTCTGACGTGTTTAACGTCAAGCATTTGGTTCCATTCGCGGGAGACAATTCTGACGGAGACGAGACCGGTTCGGATTCGCGGCCGAATCCTTCCCAAACGGGGGAGGATGATGGAGACGAGACCGCGATAACATTCTTAAATAAATATGACCGTCTTCGTATTTAGCTAGTTTATTTCTCTTTAGTTGTCTTTATTTATTGTTGGGCTCTTTTTATTATTATTATTAGTGCTGGGCCCTTTTTGTTATTTATGAAACTTTTAAGATTAGGGATTTATCTGATGTGTTAAAACCCTCGTCTTCTCTCTTTGAGGAGCAGACTTTGATGAATAAAAATTGAGATTTCTCGTAAGAATTGTGTGTGTTCTTCCCTATTCATACTACGCTCTACATCAAAGAGGAAATTAGTAAAGAAAAACCTTGACATTGAAATAATGATGTCAATGGTGAATGAATGAATAAGAACAAAAGAAGTTAGGTAACTTGAGGTTTGGAGGATTTTAGTGAGTCAAATTAGAATTGTGGAAAGTCACAAAGTAAAATCTTATTAAGTCGGTAACTTGAGGTTTGGAGAATTTTAGCGAGTCAGATTAGAATTGTGGAAAGTTACAAAATAAAATCTTATTAAGTCTCGACAGTTACCAAGTAAAGAAAAACATCATTATCAATTATATTTAAAAAAAAGTAAGAGAAATATATGTAAATATTGTATATATATACACAAATAGTTCTACCATATTTTGTATGTTTGCTAATAAAATATTACGTTATTATATATACAATATTTTATTTTTTTTAGTTGATTCAGAGCTGATTTTATCTAATATCTAAATCAAATTGTGAATGTACCAAATATTTTAGAGATAATTAGGTCCAAACGTTATGAATTTAATTCGATTCAATTTACATTCAAATTGGGTTCCACCAAAAGAAGTAAAAAAACCCTGTCAAGTTGTCAACCAAAAATTACCCAAAACGACAACCCCATTAGCATAAAATGTGTAAGAAACAGAGGAACCCCAAGAATCCTCAACCACTCCTCCCTTATCAATCAAACTCGCTCATCTCACTCCCTCAAATCTTCTTCTTCTTCTTCTTCTTCTACCTTTTCGCCGGAACCCTGGATTTTAAGTAAGACCTTTCCGTTAATCTTCTTCCGTTCAATTGCGAGGGTTAAGAACCCGTGGAAGACAAACTTGCGGGCATCACGGCTTTATCAAGAGCAAATCGGATTTTTGTACATGTCCGGGCGGTACGGCACAAGGGTTGTGTGACCGACAGCAACCCTTCGCCGCACGGCGGACGTGGCGCCCTGCCCTCCAATGGCGGAAGCCCCTCCGATCTGCTCTTCCTCGCCGGCGGCGGTCACCTCTTCTGTTAGCTCCCAATAGTTTCGAGTAGATTTTATATTTGCTTGTTATTTATCATATATGCCCGTATTAATTGTTCTAGTAAACGATTGGCGATTCATCTGATTTTAACAAGAGATTGAGTATAGTTTCATTTGTGAGAGTACTGTACGTCTTTTACGATGATGCTGAAGATTAAGAGGGTTCCTACTGTGGTTTCAAATTACCAAAAGGAAGACGCGGAGGATGGCGGCCACCATGCAGCCGGCTGCGGCCGCAATTGCTTCAGAAGCTGTTGTCTTTCCGGTAAAATTTCTTACTTTTTTCAGATTTACCTGTTTTTCCCCCTTTGTTGTATAAATTAAAATGTACTCTTGATTAGGGGCAAAACTACCTCTGTACGAGTTTAAGAGTGAAATTAAGGTTGTTTCTGAGAAGAGTTTGATTAGCTTTGAGAACGAACAGCCTCCGGTGGAGTTCTTGGATTCCCTTCTGCTGGGGGAGGTAAATAATAACTCAGTCTGAAATAAGTACTTGATATGTTTTAAGTTAATTTTGTGATGGCTGTCTTGAATTTTATTGAGTCCATTGCAAATGGAGCTGGAAGAGTCAGTGTTGACAATTCTTCTGGCATCTTGCAAATAATGGACTAGATCAAAGTGACTCAATTAAATTCTAGTGCTTCTTCTATTAGTGAAGTTTCTAGAAAAAATATATCAAACGACGCAACGCACCTTGGGTCGCTATGGAAACAGCCTCCTTGTATAATTACAAGGGAAAGGTCTGCGTACAACTGACCCCCCAGACCCCTCAGACCCCAACCTGTTTGGGAGGGAATATACTGGGTATGCTGATGTTGTTGATGTCTTGAATTTTATTGGGATTTTTTTTTTATGGTAGTGGGAGGATCGTATGCAGAGAGGACTCTTTCGTTATGATGTCACTGCTTGCGAAACCAAGGTTTGTTTATTTTTTATTGTTTGGCATCTCATATATGCTCAGCTTAACTTTTCACTCTGAGGTTTGTTCATTCTTTGTATTTTGTAATTACTTACTCTCGTCTTATATAAGAGAGTACCGAGTGACACTTATGTTGCCCCAACTGTTAATGAAAGATAATGTGGCCCACAGGCAATTCCTGGGAAATACGGGTTTATTGCACAGATAAACGAGGGAAGGCACCTGAAAAAGAGGCCGACAGAGTTTCGAGTTGATAAAGTCTTGCAGCCATTTGACGATAGCAAGTTCAACTTCACAAAGGTCGGCCAAGAAGAGGCACTCTTCCAATTTCGAGCTTCCTCTGAAGACAATGTTGCCCGATTTTTTCCAAACGCACCAATTGATGCTGAGAACTCGCCCAGCATCGTCGCCATTAATGTATGTGACCCATACCATTTTTTTACTTCCAATTTTCATCGAATTTTATTTTGAGTTTTGTGTGCTATTTCAGGTATAACATATTGAAAGAACTGTTAAATGTTGCACGTTTTTTCAGGTTAGTCCAATTGAGTATGGGCACGTACTGCTCATCCCCCGGATTCTCGAATGCCTGCCTCAGATGATCGACCATGAGAGCTTCTTGCTAGCTCTTCACATGGCCGTTGAAGCTGGAAATCCTTACTTCCGCCTGGGCTACAACAGCTTGGGTGCGTTTGCCACCGTCAATCACCTTCATTTCCAGGCATACTACTTGGCCGTATCTTTCCCAGTTGAAAGAGCTCCTTCGAAGGAAATAATCACCACGAGTGGTGGTGTGCGAATCTCGTACATCCTCGAGTATCCGGTCAGAGGCTTCGTCTTTGAGGGTGGGAACACTCTGGAGGATTTATCAAGAGTTGTATCGAGTGCCTGCATCTGCCTACAAGAGAATAACTTGCCCTACAATGTGCTCATTGCTGATTCTGGAAAGCGAATTTTCCTCTTCCCACAGGTGAGAATATATGTATGTATGTGTGACTGTGTGTGTATGCTAAGGCTGCGAAGGGAATGGTTTCACTAGCAAATAATTCTTCGACTGGTGAGTAGTATGAAAAATAATTCAGAAAAAAATGAGACATTTTTGTGGGGTGTGTGAACGATTGAAAATGGAAATATATATTAAAAATGACGTGGTAATAAAATTTTGCAATAATGATTGGTCACAAATATGCTAGCGGATGATAGTAAATTGTGTAATGATGATTGTTTTATATTTTAAATGTAGTGTTGATAGGATTGTGGGGAGAGATTGAGATAAGTGGTTAACCAATTGAAACTTTATTGGGAAAAATCTCTAGCAGAATGAAATAAGAACTTCGGTATACAGTTATAGCCAAACAACTTCATCGTCACTCATTTTGCATCTGAATTGTTTTGTCATGCCGTACTGAAATTTGTGGCTCAAGTGTTATGCAGAGAAACAAGCTCTGGGTGAAGTGAGTGCTGAGGTACTCGAAACTCAGGTTAATCCTGCTGTTTGGGAGATTAGTGGGCATATGGTCTTGAAGAGAAAAGAAGATTACGAGAATGCGTCCGAGGAAAATGCTTGGAGACTCCTGGCTGAGGTTTCTTTGTCTGAAGAGAGGCTTCAGGAAGTGAAGGAGCTTATATTTGAAGCCATATGCAACTACATTGTGGAGAATAAGGCTGTGAATGAGACGACATTTGTTGAGGAGGTGGCTTGTGAGGACGTGGATGACATCAAAGGCTCTCAGGCTACAGTGGTGGTGCCAGTGTAGGTGAGTATTGCCTGGATATTATGCATGTACAATGATATTAGAAGTGCAACTCGGAAGTTTTCCATGGTTTCACTTCAGAATTCGCGTGAATAAATCTCCAACTTTGTTTGCCCAGTTGGATTATGTATAGGGTATGCCAGCTTGCCCGGTTCAACATGCGCATGTTATGGTTTGTGTATAATTATTGTGTGTTATTAATATTTTGTTCAGACCTTGAACAAGTCCGAAATTAATTTGGTTTGCATCAAATATGGTCTCCCCTGTTTTAAATTCGTTGTCCATATGCTATAGCTATAGCTATAGCAAACCAATATGCCCGATAGCTCTGGGTATGACGGTAAGTGCATTATGCTTGATGCATCAAATATGTACAGCTGTACCTCATGCAAATATCAAATGCAAACAATGACCAGATTTTTGTTTGTTAATTTAGAACATCTCCAGTGCTGCGCGTTAGAGTGGAGACATAATTGCTCTCCAACGCTGCACTACATCTTTGCACTACTCTAGAGTTATGAAGTTGCACTACATCTTTGCACTACTCTAGGGTTATGAACAGTATCTCGATGCATCTGGCGTGGTACTATTCATTATTCTACAATTTTTATTTGTTTTTTATTTTTTTATTATATGCAATTGATTTATCTTAAAATTCATTGTTTGACAAAGTTTTTACCATTAAATTTATAATTTAATTTGAGAATTATTTAAAATTATTATTATTAACAAAATATATTTTTATATTGAATTACTATAAAATAAATCAAATATTATATAAAAATAATAATTCTTTGTGGAACAATAATTTGAAGACCAGCCAATATCATGATATATTTTATTTTATAAAATAATATGTCTAATTTAATAATATTTTGACATATTAAATAAATTAAAATAATATGAATAATATATGTAGAGTAGAATGTAGCGCAAACGGTTGGCGACCGAATTTTATTTTCGGTTAACTCTATTCTAGAGTAGAGTAAACTCTGCACTAGAGTATAGATAAGGACTAGAGATGGTCTTAGGGTCTCTTCGTTAGATAATCGTTAGATAATGACTGTCTGGCAAGTTTAGTGAAAATGTAGTTATAAGGTTATGTTTGATAAATTTTGATGATAAACTAGCAGATTGTTCATAGATCATAAGTGAATTTCGAGCTTATAATTGATAATTTATGGTTTATGGCTGAAAAATTAACACATACGACAAAACTGTTTGGTATAATTAGCTGATAAGCAGTTTCAACATATTTATTTGAAAAGCTACCCAATGAAGATTGACCGTCAAAAAAATTTCGAAACAATGCCAAAAAAATACCATGACATCGGCAAGACATTGAAGATTGACCATGTATTTTTTTCTTTTACTTTGTAAATAATTTTTTTAATTTTTTTAATTTTATTTTTTTGGCGCGTCCGGACGCGCACGGTGGCTTCCTACCGGCGCCTCGCCGGTAGGACGCGCCAAAAAAATTAAAGAAAAGAAAAAATAAAGTAAAAAGAAAATACATTGTCAATCTTCAATGTCTTGCCGATGTCATGTTATTTTTTTGACATTTTTTTTTTAAATTTGTTTTACGGTCAAAAGAGTTGTAAAAAATCGAGAGGGAATGAGTATAGGGAGAAGGGCCGGTGACTAGTAATAAAGGCCGTGAATAGTAATTCCCGTTCCTTGTTCATCTCTATTCATCACCTTGGCTGGCGACAAAAGCTCTTCTAAAAGGTCCGGTCCTACAAAAGGTGTAAGGTCAAGGCAAATAAGGCTCAATACACGACTACTACTACCTCTCCACCGGTGTCCTCAGCGGAGATGACGGTGTCCGACACAACGGTTGCCGATGTTCTTGTGAGTTCTATGGCTCTCTCGCCTTCACCGATGAAATTTGCGGCCTCCACTGGCATGTCTCCACCACTACCACCACCACCACCAGGATACGACGAAGCTATCACAATCCCTTTACCTCCGCCTCCGCCGGCAGTCCCCAATGAAGTTCCATCACCCATGTCACCGTCTAAGGGGAAAACATCAGCAAT
Organism: Striga hermonthica; assembly: GCA_902706635.1. Lineage (NCBI taxonomy): Eukaryota > Viridiplantae > Streptophyta > Magnoliopsida > Lamiales > Orobanchaceae > Striga > Striga hermonthica. Next base: position 15,023,000 of record CACSLK010027833.1, read on the forward strand.
TCACACTCTTGTTGCCACCGTAACCAAGACCACTGGTCTGGTCCTCTAATAAGGCTGATGGCGGCTCCAGCCGCCCAAAGGGCAAGAAGAAGTTTGTTCATGATGAGATTCCCGACCAAGCTTAGATTGATTCCTATGATCTTTCATTCGCCTACTCTAATCGGTTCAATTCGTCTTGAGTCTTCGGCCTCCAACTTTGAACCATTTTGGTCTCAAATTGTGAGGGAGTTTTATGCTAATTTGCCACCTTTCGTGTTTGATCCTGAAAGCCCTAGGTTCAACTGGGTGTTCTTACACAATAGGGTTATTGATTTCTCTCCTTCTCTCTTGAATACTCATAAGGGTTGACCTAGTATTGTGTTTGTGCCTTCTGAAGCTGATTTGAATGTTTTTACTTCTGTTTTGTCTAGTGATTGTTTGGAAAAGTGGCCCAGTTCTAATTTGCCTGTTAATTCTCTATGTCCTATTGCTAATTTGCTGCACGAGATTGGTGCTTGTCATTGGACTCCTACCACGGACAAAAATCAATAGATTGAGCTTCAATGCCAAGTCATTTATTGGGTCAGATAGGGCAACAAGTCAATCTTGGGGTAGTTGTTTTTTATTGCTTGCGTTTCTTTGTTCCTAATCCTGATTCGCGTTGTACTCTTTAACTTTCCGTCTCATATGGTCTTTCTTGAGCTCTGTTGGTGTGTCGGTTAATCCTCGTTTTGGTGATGCTATGTTCAACCCTGGTCGTCTCCTTACCGTAAGTGTTCGCACGATGAATGAGCATGCTACTCCGAAAGACAAAGTCCATGTTGAAGTTGTTGATGTTCCTACAAGCTAGGATGACTTTTTTACGCAACAACTGGGTGTTTGGGATAAGTTGGCAAAGGAGGTTGCGGCTCAACAAAATTACTTGAAGCTGGTACTCAAGATGGTCAAAGGGCGCCGCCGCTCGTCTCTTGGGACAGGCCCTTTGGCATTCAAGAGTTCGAGGCTGTAGATGAGATCATAGACGGAGATTCTGACCGACTTGCCGCTGGTTGTGTTAGTTTTATTTTCTTTCAAGTGCATGGAGGGGTATAGTGAGGTCTTTATGTAAGAACCTCGTAAACAGTTTGTTGGTTGCTTGCTTTTACTTTATTTTAGTTTTCAGTGTGTTTCGTGGGTTGTGTGGATAGTAGGTCATTTGGTTTGGTTTGTTTTTAAATGATGCTTTTGCATGGTATACGTTGGATATTCAGAATTCTGTTATTACACAATTCATTTTATGTTCTTAGATTATATTGTGTTCTTTGGTGGGTATTCGTACTTTACAGGATGACATGAGATCTAACACTTGTGTGTTTGAACATTTGATATATTTTTGCTTGTTGTTTTTCTTAAATGTGTTGTAGGTCTTCTTCAAGATACGATTTTCAAACTGAATGCCAAATGGGGAGATTATACATTATTTTGTTGCAAGAGTTCTAAAATTATCTTGATGGTTTTCTTGCAAGCACATGAATTAAAAGGGACGATCCATTCTCTCTCTTCTATTAATTTATATATAGAAATAGATACTATATTTATTTTATAAAACATTGAGTACATAGGGATTAAGTAGTGTTTAGCATTGAGAGATCTATAGCTATTTCGAAGTCCACATGTTGTTGCCAGAGAAGTAAGAAGTAGTTAATTGATGTTTGCTAGATTATATGAAGGAGTCTGAGTTATGTAAATCCAAGTTGTATTTTGTGTGCGCAAATCAATTTATTAATGAAAGAACTCAGAGAGCTAGTGAAACACTCTCCGAAGAGGCTCTTAAGTTTATTATTTGTTTCGGTTTTTAACTTTTGTGTTCGAACACACATTTTGCGTACTCTAAACTCCCACCTACGTTTCAGATATCTTGAAAAGTAGTTAAGCAGTTGATTGGTCAGTTTCATTCGACTCTGAGATCCATGAATACTATTACTATACAGAATAATAGTATAGTTCCAGTTCTGTTGTAGCCATTTATCATTTATGTCCCTCATGTTTTCCACTCATAAATATGAAGGAACGTACACTGTCCCATGGCCCTATTTGAGGTTCCATCCCATGTGTGCATGTCATCAACTCCTTTTGCTATTTTTTATCATTATTGAATATTCCACAAGGGAGGTATTTACACTGTCGGTGAAGTTACTTGCATAATCTCTATACAATTTCCATAACATGAAATGGTTGAGACAATATAAGTGAATCATGAGTAGAAGTGGATTGATTCTTTTGTTGTAGTGCACTAAGTCTAGCAAACACTCCGACCAACGGGGCGGTGTTATACGTGCAAGCCTCGGTTTGCATATAATTTCCCCTCCTATCACTAAACTCGTCCTTCATATCCGGCCCACCGACCAAGGCTCCAACCAAAACGTTTGGGTTGGGGTCCTGGCGTCCATACCACATGTCATACCCCTGAGTACACCCTACAAAAACCTCGGTGCTGCTATCTCTGTACGATGCGCCCCTGTGGTGCACCTTCTGGGGATATACCGGCCCGTACCCAACCAAGTAGCTGAGTCCCATGGGATTGGAGCCCAGAATGTAGGCCACCTGTGACTGGACGAAAGAGAGGATCTCAGTGGGTCCTACAGAACCCGCGTGGCAGCTGAGCGTCTGGTTCGTTGAGGTGAGGTGTTCGGAGTAGACGGTGAGTAGGAACACTGCAGTGGATACGTACTGCATGTTGTTCCATTGGCGGGTGTAGAGGAGCCCACCCGGGGTGCGTCGCACGTTAGCGAAACTGTTCTTGTCCAGGCAAGCACATATGTAGTGTTCTGCTTTCGAGCGGTACTGCTTCAGGACTTGCTTTTGTTGCTCGGTTTTGCCTTCCGTTGCCAACTGATGAAAAAAAAAAAAACATGTAGCTTTGTAGTAGCTACAAAATGTACCGAGGGATGAACTAAAATGCACGATCGATGAATAAAAATTTATTACCATAGAGGCAATGATTTGGAGACCGGCATATTTCACGTCCCAGCTGAATTCGGAGATGGCCCAAGTGATCCCACCGTGAGAAACGGCATTGTCGATGGCATAATTCAAGTAACGTACATTGTCGGTGGCCTTGTACAGCCACAGAGCCGCCCACAACAACTCATCCATGTACCCGCTCACAGACGAGTAATACCTCTTCGCTCCCGATATACTGTCGTCATACTTGCCCCTATACTTGTCACCAAACTCAAATAACTGCACCACATGTTGTCAATCAAATTACTACTAAATTAATTAGCATCACTTGATTACTCTTTTTATGTAATTAGGTGATCAACATGTGCGTAGTAAGTAGCTATGTTGTGACATAAATATCCATTAATTAGGTACATCTACTGAGTTCTTCATTCCATAAATTTCATGCCCGCCAAATATTCTTTTATATATTAAAAAAATGAGGAAATGACCAAACCCCACAACTAAAAATACCTGCTGCGCGTGCTCCAGCAGAAGGTGCGCGTAATGTGGGTTTGTTCTCCTAAACACGATGGCCGCGGCTGCCATGGCTGCTGCCGTCTCCGCGGCAACCTCCGTGCCGGGATTTTCCGGGTCGAGCTTGTAAGCCCGCCGGGATGTGGTCATGTCCTCCGGCCGCTGCCAGCACAGGTGATCGGTGTCTCCATCACCCACCTATATTTATTTATTCAAAAACAAATCCTTAATTCTGCAATTAAGCCCATGATTATGTCCCCCCTAATCGCCGCACAAAGCACGAGTTGACACGTGGCTTTAGACATCGACCGGACTTTAAAATTTCAACTTTGTGGACCCCACTCCGGGAAATCAAGAGGGGCCTTTTTTTTATTCTCGATTCAAAATTTATCCTGCCGGCGTGATTGAAGGATTATTAAACAGTGCTCAAAATTTCAAATATTTTTGAGCTCTAATTTTGCTACCCGAATTTATTTTCTCAAAAAAATAGAAATAAAAGGGAGATTCTACGGTCCGTTACGGAATTATCCCGTCGAGGTATATAACCGTTAGATCAACTATCCACGACGATTATATGATATCTAAGGGTTACAAATCCCAATGGAATGATTTCGTAACGGGACTGTAGCATTTCCCGACAAAGAAAAGAGTACACATCGTGGTAATTAATGTATGTACTGAACCTGTGCCCAGAGAACATGGGGACTAGTGTGCGCCTTAATGAAATAATCCGTCCCCCATTTGATGGCTTGGAGAGCATGGCGGAGCTCGCCGGCGGCGGCCATCTGATCACGGAATTCGACCACTCCCCACGACAGCATCGTGATGGTGAAGGCCATCGGTAGACCAAACTTCACATTGTCGCCGGCGTCGTAGTATCCTCCCACCAAGTCCACCTGCGCACACGCAAAATCATCACTCACGTGGCACAAAATAATTAAACAGCTCTCAAATATTGAATAAGTAAATAATTCAAGTGACATAACCGACCCCCTGCTCGAGGCCATCGGTGAGGCCAGAGTGGTGGCGCCACGTCACCCGGTGGCTGTAGGGCAGGCGGCCGGAGCGCTGTGCCTCGAAGTAGAGAAGGCTCTTTGAGAGAGCGTCCAAGTAATCTTCGGATAAGGAAAGAGTTGGAAAGAGGGAAATCATTGCTAAAAGTAGGCGCCATTTGGGCTTGCATTCCCTTGCTCTTTTATCGCCCATTTGGTGTTCTGTAAATAAAAGCTTGCCTCTCTCCCCCTTTCTTTGAGACGGGAGGTATCCCTCTTCTTTATATAGCCGTTAGGTCTCGTTACGCAACCATTCCCTCTGGATTTGTAGCCGTTAGATCAACTATCTCTGACGGTTACATGATGATCTAACGGTTACAAACCCGACGGAATGGTTCTGTAACGGGACCGTATCATCTTCCCTTTATATATATATAGCATGCTTGACACGTGATATCTCGGAATTTGCATGTGTCATTTTCACAATTACTCTTTTTTTTTTTCTTCTATTTAACAAATGAATATATCAAAATTAGAACATTTTTACGTGTGAGATGAGATCAATGTTTTAATACGGTGTACAAGTGATTGGCTCGTGATGGTGTCCAGGTCACCAGTCCAATCGTCGAATTATCTTATCAGGTGTTGAATTGCGTAATTAATTTTTTAATGTTTTTTTAATTATATTTATGTAATTTTATTTTTATTACGTGACTATATATAAAAATAACAAAAATAAATGACTTATATATAAATTTTATAACTCGAAGTCTTAATAATATTGCATCTCGTCGTAAACATCTACCGCAAATATAAGGCAATATGTTAGCTACAACTTGCAGTACCTGTGTTTTTTGACTATGCAATGTACAATACTTTTTAGTAGTAAAATGCAACTTGAACTTCATAAACATTCATAATTTGTGCATGTTCACCATATAGTACACCAAAAAGTATTATTGGTTGCAAAGTAAAAAAAAAAAATGTGCATATTGGAAAAAATGTTTTAACCCATAAATATACATGTATAATTTTATTTTTAAAAATTAAAGTAAAAAAGAAAACAAAAAATATACAAAAAGTATAATGGTTGGGTCAAACCGAGTTAAACCAACCGAGTCAATACCAGGGTCAACCGTGTTTTGACCGGGTCTCTTGTTACCCGGTCCAAAGGACCCACCTAGATCAGTTCATGCTCTGGGTTGACCCACTAGGCCGATTCGAGTAAAAGAAAAAAGCACTGCACAAGATAATGTGCACATAATAATTTTCATCATTTTTCATTTTTAAAAACTGATTGTAAATTATACCTTTGAAAATTTTGAATTTTTTATTTTTTTCACTTAATTTATACCTCTAAAAGGACGAATCATTATTTTTTCACTTAATTTATATCTATAAAATTCTTACCTTGATATATTTTAATGAGAAATTAGTAGTACACTAATACTCATTCTATCTTATATTTTAATTAATAACTAATATTTAATTCATTAATTAGTAACTAATATTTTAATTCATTATTAATAACTAGTACACTAATACTCATTCTATCTTATATTTTAATTAATAACTAATATTTAATTCATTAAATACATATACACGAACAAAACATTCCACATCTCATAAAAATCAACCACAATATTATCGCACCACTATTCCTCACGAATTTACTTTCTTCCACATATCTCCAAAGTTGTTTTCTTCCACATCTCCCAAAAATCAACCAACATCAACCCAAATAATTTTTTTGAGTACTCTTGCGGGTGTAATATAGAGTTGGAAACATAATACATAATGAATACTATTGAAGTGTTAGTGTTAACATGTTAGTGTCAGTGTTAACAACATGTACTGGTTGTATGTGGGCGAGGTAAAATGGTTTTTTATTTTAGTTTGTTCATACATTTTGGAACGCGGTCATAACCCTAAAAAATTTCAAATTTAATACTTAGGAGGAGACAGACACTCAGGCATTTTTCCGTTGGTACGGATTCCCTTGGTTTGTGAGTGTTACGTACGAGGTTTTTACCGAGCGCAACGCAACGACGATCGACTTGGAGGGCGAGCCTGATGTTTCGGTTGATGACCTAGTCTATGGGAAAGACATAGACGATGATGACACTGACTATGACGGTGATTATCAGATCCATCTGCCACCATCGCATGGGGAAGTCATCGACTCGACCTTAAGAATCCTCCGGAATAAATTGAAAACCACATGTAAATCAATTAACTTTGGTTATCTTATTTTGTTGGACTTTGGGGGACTACAACAATAACATT
>CACSLK010027833.1:15102470-15114819 GCA_902706635.1 Striga hermonthica
GTCGGTTTTTTTTTTTCCTCCGAGCTGCTCGACATTTTTGCGGACACAAAAAATGAAAAGGGCAAAATCGTCCAAGGGGGCGGTAAATAGTAATGCCCAAAAGAAACTGAAGGTCCAAACAAACCAAAAAAAATAAAAAAAATAAAAAAATAAAAAAATAACAAAGAGAAAAAGAAAAGCCCAAAGTTAAAAAACTAAGGATAGCCAGTAAAGAAACAACATGGAACTCCAAGGACAAGGCATGCATATCATTAGTAAGCACTGCCACATCCCAGTTAAAGTCTCCTTGGCTAGCCAACTTGCTTCTTAAGCCCTCATCCGTTATGTAAAGCTCTCCCTATGTAAGTTCTGCTCGACTCCCTTGGTTAGCCATTCTCTGATCTGAAGCAACGAGTCAAGATGGTATGAAATATGGGGATCCTTAGGAACAAACCATTGACCACTGCTCCTACAGAGTAAGCTATTCTTCTAGTCTTCCATATAGCATGATTTTCTTGCTTCTCACCACACCAGCAACACAAAACATCCTCTAAACTTTTTATACAATTTAGTTTTTGTTCCCAACCAGTTATACCAATATTTCCAAAGGAAATTTCGCACATTTGATTTTATTCATATGAACTAGATTCACACACATGTACTCCATAGATTTACACATACTTACACAACCACCCATTTAAATGCATCACTTACATTTTGTGTTTTTTTTTTGAAAAAGTATAAGTGGAAACATATTTTGAGAACTTTAAAAAATAACTAGGCTCAAGCTATCTAACCCAACAAAATTGTCATGATCTCTCAAGTTTCTCAAAACCACAAGCATAGAAAAACTTGTTGCTATTTCCCCTTTACATGAATCACAAAGAAAAAAAAAAAGATGTAGACTCCAATTTATTTATATGCTTAAAGACTCAGAATAAATCTTTAAATGTTTAAATTTTCTTAATATAATGCCAACAAACTTTATTTTATGACATAATTATGTGAATAAAAATATTATTATTTTTTATTTTTATTTTGCATACTTATAACAGAAAATAATAAATATCTCTATTAAAATTAACTTAATAAGAAATGCATCTATATAAATTACATTTATACAAAAGTTTAATAATAAAAAATTGAGAAGTGAATTTAAAAAATATGTAATTGAAATCTTACATTTTATCAATAATCAAAATATGTGATAAAAGTAAAAGTAATATTTAAATCCAATTTTTATTTTTTTTTTATTATTTCACTTTTTAATTTTGTATCTTTATTACATGTTTTAATTTATATTTTAATTTTATTAATATTTTAGTTGTATCTCCCTCGTCTGCGATGTTGGATTTGGCCATTCCGGCGGAGCTCCGCCTTTCAGGTGGGGCTTCAACCTCTGGTTGTTGGCAGGTTGTGGTGGTGTCGGGAGAAGTGCGCGTTTCGGGTGGGGAGAGCCCCCGGTGGCTGCGGCGGTTCCGTTGCGATGGTTGGGGTGGAGGGTTCGTTTTCCGCTCACCCACCCCTGTTCAACTAGTGTTGTTAGGCGGCAGGGGACCAGGTGCTATTCGCCTCGTCTAGTGGTGTTAGATGAGCTCGGGTGGTGCCGGTGTGGGGGTTGATCGGGGCTCTCTCGGTTAAAGACGGGTCGAATTCTGGGATTGATTTGGGGTTCAGTTTGTTCTACTGTATATGCCTTTTGCAGTTTCGGTAGCGGCTTCTGGGCCTTGAATCCTTCTTGATTTGATCGTTTTGCTGCTGGCGGGGCTATTTCGTTTGCCGGGGAAGGGCCTCATTTTTTTTTTGTTTTATTTTGTTTTGTTGTTCTCGTTAATGTTGTGTTAGTTGAAGTGTTTTAGGTTTGGGCCGTTGGCCTCAGTAGTGTGAACTAATTATCCTTTTGGGACCATACACTCGGGCATTACCTTTTTGGGGCTGTTGTAGTTTTGTATTTTCGTGTTGTGTGGTTATTTTCCTGTTAGGGTAGTCTCTAGGCAGGCTTCGTCCTGTCATGTTTATTCAGCTGGTGGCTGTGTGTCAGCTGGTGGTTGTATTTGCACATTTGTGTCTTTTTATAAAATTTTTATTCTTCCGAAAAAAAAAGATAAAACTAATATTTAAATTATATATTTGTAAATTCTCCTATCATTTTTTTTAAAAAAAATATTAAACTTTTGTAAAAATACAACTTATATGGATTAATTTTCTCATTTAAGTTAATTATTAAATATAGTTAACAATTTTGTCATAAGGAATGAGTTTCAGTGAGCATGATTATCATTGAAAGAAATAAGAATACATGGCAACCATAAGATCGAAAAATCCAACGAAAAAAAAGTCATAAAACTTTATACCCATTAAGGTATTTTAGACATTACTCCATCCACCCTCTATACTTCCGCCCCACTCCACCCACCAACTTGGATGCGCCCCTTTCTCCACCCTATTCTCTTTCACACACACATACAAAAATGCCCACTGTCCAGCCGACGACCTCGATGCAAAAAAATGCGCCCCACCGCCTCACCACCCACTGCCGCCGTCAACCTTGAGATCGCACCAAGCAACCGTTGTGTCTCTCTGTCGCTGCTGAAACACTTGATCAAATATATCTCGCAACCTTCTCCCCTCGCGGTACTAACCCTACTCGCGGCTGAGCAAAAGGAACCTGTTCAGATTACGCCGTCACCTTTGTTTTCTAGATTCTCAAAATTTTCATTCCTTTGTTCGTGGGTAGTGAAATTTGTAAAAGACTTTGCTGGAGTATTGATGCTGCATTGGCTTTCTTTGCCCTAGTGTGTTTTCATCTCACTCTGGTGAATTCAGGTATAGTGTCTATCACACATCTTGGTGTAATAATCAAATGTGGGCTCGAAAGCACTGGCGGCAGGGGACGCGTGACAACCTGGAGGACGAGGTCCTTGACCAGCGACATGAGAGAGGGTTTGGTGCGAATGGTGAAATTGCAATTTAGAATTGTGGGCTTCTCTTTGAAAATTTGATAAATCCCATTGAGTTGTAATTTTAAAAATTTTAAATATATTGCAATTTAGTTAATGGATTGAATCTGTAATTTATTAAAAAATAAATGTACGATAATGATAAGTAAAATGTACATTATTTCGTCTGGATATGCACATTAAAAATACTCGAGTTGCAGAATACACAATAGTGTTAGACTAAGTGCACATTAGTACATGTGAGAACGTACATTAGCGTAACAGTGTATTCTGCGCAATGAGTAAAATATTCCCGCGTGAAAAATTAACAATATCACATAATTACAACAATGCCAATGACCTTTGACCAAAGTTGGACCCTTTGACTCTACCGGAGCATTGATATATCCCATCTGACCGCTACAATCCATTCTTATTGCTTTGACTATGACTCATTCTCATTTGATTCTATTTTTTTGTCATAATATATGTAAAAGGAAAAGGATACTTGTATAATTTTTTTGTACAACATTCAATATGACTACATGATGTGACATATTGTGGGTAGTTGATATGCAAATAAATGTATGACTAAGATTTGACTTGATGATTTCTTTATCTAATGTTGTAAACTACATTTGTACATATAACATCACTCAAATAAAAAAGTTATTCTTCAATTGTAAATAATATATAATGTAAATATTTTAATTAAAAAAAATCACATTAAATTGATACAATTCTAAAAAAATTGAGTATTGTAATGAAATTCCCACACTAAGAGCTTGCGAGTACAAAATCACAAAATCTAACGACGTCGTTTCTTACACCTCGAAATTTTGAAAATATCTTTATCTTATCGTCTTCACAGAACTGACGCATATATTTCGCTTGCAGGCTGCAGCCACCTCGAAGGAACCTTCCCGCGAGAAAATGGCGGCCTGCTGCAGTAGAGCAACGCCTCTAACATTCTTTCACTTCACGCCCGCTTCCGTCGGCCCTTCACCCAATTCCGTTTCTTTTGTCGGAGCCCGTTGGCTGAAACCCATCACCAAAACTAGGCAATACCAATTACATTCACGCACTACAAAATTTACCCGCTTTTTAGCATCCGCGTCTCCGGCCACAGCTGACAACGCCATTGCCGACAAGCTTCCAGGTGACCTTCAAGTTACAGAAACGCCGGAACCCAATTCAAGAGTCAGTTTTACTATCTCCTTCACTTTTTTTTGCCTGCTTACCTTAATTTTGAATCGCATCATGTTGTCTGAATTTCGATTGGATGTAATTTCGTAGCTCCTTGTGGTTCTCTGGAAATATGGTTCTGAATTTTGTATCATATTAGTAGCATTAGATACCCAATAATGTTCACATTAGTATTGTACGTCATCTTAGTCTTTAAGTCTGGGGAAGTGGAGATACTTCATAGTGTCTCCAAGTTTTTTGGGGCTTAGAGGGGAAAGGGAGTTTCGGAATATTCATCCGTCCGGCTTAAAGTTTGTTATCATCTTCAGGTGAGATTGAGCGTGGAAGTTCCTGCAGTGGTATGTGATGATTGCTACAAAAAGGTCATCGATGAGTTTATGAAACGGTCTAAGGTATTTCCAGTTTCCGATATTTTACTACATAGTTTAATGTGGCAATGTGGTCAAGTTATTCGCTTATAACATCAAAATTTTACTTACAGTTACATCTGTAAAGTGAGTTGAGTTATGATAAACCTTTGTGATTTGTTTACAGGTTCCTGGTTTTCGTCCAGGAAAGAACATTCCAGAGAGTATTCTTGTTGGTTTTGTCGGGAAGAAAAATGTCCAGAAGGCTACTATAGAGTCAATTTTGAAGAGAACACTTCCACACGCCATGTCCTCGGTGTGCCTTTTATTTATTTGTATCTATCTCCTCATAACCTTAACGGGTCATTCTTGTGGATAAAGTGTGTTGGACTAATTATATTGTACCACTTCTAATCCTTTCTAACTGGTTCTTACATGTGATAGTTTAATGTTTCTATAATGAACAGCTGTTATTCTTTTTTGATGCGTAGGACATTATGCGTATTAATTTTGCTACAACATATACTTGTACACATTCAACGTCAGAATTAAGCAAACATTAAGATTTTATTTTTGTCCGCATTGAAGTATGATTATTTAGTCCAACCGTCCCAAAATGTCATACCTTGTGCTGAAGTTTCTCTCTCTCTCTCTCTCTCTCTCTCTCTCTCTCTCTCTCTATTCTCTCTCTCAAGCGACTTCTAATGCATGTCTTGCTATGAAAAATTCTCTCAAGCGACTTCTAATGCATGACTTGTTACTTCATAGGTAAGTGGAAGAGCCTTGGAAGATTCACTCCATATATTAACTAGATTCCCGGATATGGAGAGCACTTATTCTTCCATGAAATCTTTGAGGTTTGTTAAATGTGCATCATTTGCTCAAACATACAGTATCACACACTAGTTTAAGAAATATATAACTGTTTGCAAATTGAGGAAATTAGAAATTGGTTTGATTTAATAAGTATGGAATCATCCTTCTTTTCTTTTTCATGTGTGTGGGGGGTTTAAGTTCTTTACTGTTGCAATCAATTACTGGATGAAATAAAGGTGTGTAAAAAGGATGAGATGGTATTGCAGGTCTTAGAACAGACCGGACGGTACAGTCCCTACAATTTGTTTATTGTTAAAGTTATGGAGGATAAATATTTGTATTACTTAGATGAAAGTTCTCTATCTTGTCACCTTTTGCTGTAATTTATGTCTTCTTGACATAGATATGATGTGATTGTTGATGTCGCACCTGAAGTCAAATGGGTTCCTGAAGATGGGTACAAAAATTTGAAGATTGTTGTTGAGATTGATAAGGAAATAGATGCACAGACTGCAACTGAACAGGAACTACGTCGCCGTCACAAGGCCCTTGGCGCATTAAAAATAGTGGCTGACAGAGGTCTTGAGGTACATAAAATCATATGTTTCATCAAGAGTTATATCCTAATTTTTCACTTTTTAAAACCAATCCTTTATGAAACACCTGGTTTTGTCAGATTGAGGATTTTGGAACTTGGTGTGCACTATGTTGATCTTAAATTTCCTCAACTCCTTTCACTTTTATGATCTCTATGCTTTATCATTCTTCTGGAACTAAAAATGCAAATTATTCATCTTCGCTGTCACAAACACATAATTAGCAAGTTTGAGATTTCAGCTTTTTTCATTGGCACATATTCAGTTGACGACATCGAAGTTCCTGGGATGACTGCTGCTTATCTCTGATCATGTAACTGAATAGATGTACAGTGATTTTCGGTGCTCATATACGTTACTAACTTCAAAACCATGTGCAGGTGGGTGATGTTGCGGTTCTTGATTTATCCGCTACAACAATTGACCAGGACGAATCTACTGCTCAAAGAATACCATCTGCTGAGAGTAAAGGTTTGTGGCAAAGTACTCTTGTAAATTGGTCTATGTGTTCCTGATTCAAGCATGAAATGAGCATTTTCAGTTCTGGTCTTTTTCAATTACGTATTTGTTTAGCAATTAAAATATTTGGTCACATAAAAGAGACAGTGTGGGAAAAAGACATAGTATCTTGTACTGAACTGGGAATCATGCCTAATTTTCGTTTGATATTGTGGGTGAAATTTGTGTTAGCTTCTGCAAGGGGATAAATTCTGTGACGATTTGCAAGAACAATCTCCCTTTTCTTCCTTATTTGTTTGTTATGGTAAAATAGTTTGTGGCTAGTTCAATGAAGATCGTGGATACTCTTTGCTTATTTTCGCATATAGATCCTATTGATCCATACTCGTTATTTTGCAGGGTTTCAGTTTGACACTGAAGACGAAAATAAAGTCCTTCCAGATTTTCTGAACTCAATTATTGGAATAAAACGTGGTGAAACAAAGTCATTCCCATATGTGTTTCCTGATTCATGGAAACAAGAAGATCTTCGTGGTGTTCAAGCTCAATTCACTGTCAGTGCCACTTTCTATTCAAACTATGTCACAGTTATCTGTTATGCTCTCATGCTGGCTGCTCATGTGCATACAAGAATTAGTTATAAATCACTTACTTTATGCGAACAGTTTCCTTACTTACATGTCATCACCCATTTTATTGTGTATTGGTTACGAATTTGTTCCTTAATAAGAAACTAGAGAATGAACCACAAAGTTGTTACCCGGCCCTATATAAGACAAGCTTTAAATTTAACATTATATTTGCTTGTCACTATATGCTGAGGTTTGAGCAAACAATGTTGTCGTATCCTCCAAATATAAAGCTTACAGAAACTTATTGACAACCTCAAACTTTTAGTTGATACTGTTAGTTATGTTAAATGTTTTCTTGTACAATAAGTTAGGTTTAGGCGGCTAAGGCCTCTATGTATCTATATATATGTGTACATGTCTTGTGAATATCATATACCATATTTTTCCCAGTTTCTCACATGGTATCAGACTAGGTTTAGGATCCATTATAGATTTTTCTTTTGTCGGACGTCTCTGGCCAGCAACGGTTCTCACCTCCCGCGCCATCATCTCCGACGTGTCATTGCGAGTCATTGCCTGAAAGCCGGTCCCCGTCGCCGGCGCGTGCTCTTCTCACGCGCCTAGTCTTTGTCGCGACGCTGAGCCCTTTGGTCGGCGCGTGTGGTCCACCCCGATCTCCGATTGCCGCCGTCTTTCAGCCGCCGACTCCTGTCGACGTCGGCTACCTTGTGGTGTGCTCGGATTTGGTTTTGGTGAACTTTTTAATTTCGGCCTTTTACTGCTATTTTATCCGGTATGATCCAGTTCGTAATTTTCTTTCGTCTTGCTACTGTTGCTGGTTGCTGGTGCTTCTTTATTTCTTGGATATGGATTTTTTTATGGTGGTCTGCCACATTTGTCATGTTCGGGGTCATATTGTTCCATTTTGTCCTACGATGGTGTGTCACATTTGCCATGTTCGGGGTCATATTGCTACATATTGTCCAGCCAGATCGCACCGTTCGGGAGGTTCATTCTATCGACATCATGGGTCTTCCTCCACCGCCACTTCTTCTGTTACAGCGGCTGTCACTACTGAGCCTTAGCATCCGTCTTACACTCTTCAAGACATAGAAGCTATTCTCAAGCAGGTTATTCTTTCCAATTCTTCTATGTCTGCTACCGAAGGTAAATCACATTGGTATTTTGATTCTGGCTGTTGCAATCACATGACCTCTAGCCCACAGCTTTTGTCTTCTTCGTGTTTCGTAACCTCTTTACCTCCTATACATACTGCTAATGGTACTCTTATGAATGTTACTCACACTGGTTTGATTTCTTCCCTTTCCTTGCATCTTCCCGACACATACTGCATTCCTGACTTGACCTTGAATCTTATTTCTGTTGGTCAATTGGTTGACCAAGGTCTTAATGTTATATTTTCTTCTTCTGGTGTTCAGGTTCAGGATTCACAGACGGGACAGCTTCTCGGGAAAGGTCGCAAGACGGGCCGGTTATTTGAGCTTGAGTAACTTCATGTCCCTCGTTCTTACTCTTTTTCTGCTTCTGCCACCGAATGTAAGTCTAGTTTCCAGTGGCATCTTCGTCTTGGGCATGCGTCTTCGAATAAAGTTCGTTCTTTATATAATAAGGGTCTTTTGGGTTCAGGTCATTTTGAGTCTTTTAGTTGTCTTCATTGCAAACTTGGGAAACAACCGGCTCTTTCTTTTTCTGATAGTTGAGAACTGCTGATAAACCTTTTGGTTTGGTACATTCTGATATTTGGGGTCCTTCTCCTGTTGCTTCTCTGAGTGGTTTACGGTATTTTGTTATTTTTGTTGATGATTTTTCTCGTTTTACCTGGATCTATTTTCTCAAGAATCGTTCTGAGTTGTCTAGCATATATGTTCAATTTGCTAACATGATTCTTACACAATTTTCTTGTCCTATAAAGGTCTTGCGTACTGATAATGCTCTTGAGTACAAAGATTCTACTTTTTTGAAATTTCTTTCTGATCAGAGCACCTTAGTTCAGCGTTCGTGTCCATATACTTCCCAACAAAATGGACGAGCTGAACGTAAACACCGCCACATTCTTGATACTGTTCGGGCTCTTCTTCTTTCTGCTCATTGTCCTGATCGTTTTTGGGGTGAGGCAGCCTTGACTGCTGTTTATGCTATCAATCGGTTACCCTCATCAGTCATTAGTGATGTCAGTCCTTTTGAGAGGTTGTACGGTCAGTCTCCTGATTATACTCAGTTACGTCCTTTTGGTTGTGTTTGCTTTGTACTTCTTCCGTCCCATGAGCGGACCAAATTAGAACCCCGAGTTCGTCTGTGTTGTTTTTTGGGTTATGGGGTAGAACACAAAGGATTTAGGTGTTGGGATCCGATTTCTAATCGGTTGCGTATTTCGCGTCATGTTACCTTTTGGGAGCATACTACCTTTTCCTCCTTGTCTAAGTTCCACATTCCGTTTGATTCGGCGTCTCCTTTATTCATGTCTATTACTTCAGATCTTTTTCCAGATACAGATACAGGTTCTGACTCACAGCTCATTGACACGCCTGTCATGCCTCCGTCTTCTGAAGTGGCTCCACCTGTGCATCCTGAACCGACAGTTCGTACTGATCCCTCTTCTGATTCTGTACCTTTGCCAGCTATTCATCAGCGATGGTCGACTCGTGTAAGTCGTCCCCCTTCTCACTTACTTGACTATCATTGTTATTCGGCCATTCTATCTCATCATGAGCCTAGGTCTTTTCGTGAGGCGAATGCTGATCCATTGTGGCAAAAAGCTATGACTGAGGAATTACAGGCCTTAGAAAAGACTCATACTTGGGATTTGGTGGATTTACCTGCTGGCAAGACTCCCATCGGATGCAAGTGGGTATATAAGATCAAGACAAATTCATATGGATCTATTGAGCGCTACAAAGCTCGTTTGGTTGCTAAGAGTTACTCCCAGGAGTATGGCATAGATTATGAAGAGACTTTTGCACCGGTTGCTCGTCTTACTACTGTCCGGTGTTTACTTGCAGTTGCTGCTGTTCGTCGATGGTCTCTTCTACAGTTAGATGTCCAGAATGCCTTCTTACACGGCGCCTTGTCTGAGGAGGTTTACATGACTCCTCCTCCTGGATCATTGTCATCTGGGAAAGTTTGTCGTCTACGTCGAGCTTTGTATGGCTTGAAACAAGCGCCTCGTGCTTGGTATGCCACGTTCAGTTCTGCATTGTTTCAGTTTGCTTTCACTACGAGTGATCACGATTCTGCTTTATTTCTTCGGCGCTCCTCCTCCGGGATCATTATTTTGCTACTCTATGTTGACGATATGGTCATCACGGGGGATGATATTACCGGTATTTCCGATTTGCAGGATTATCTTCGTCAGCATTTTTAGATGAAGAGTTTGGGCCAGCTTCGCTATTTTTGTGGGTATTGAGATCTCTGATTCGTCTGATGGATTCTATTTGTCTCAAGCCAAGTATGCCTCTGATCTTCTTGCTCGGGCCGGTCTCACTGATTGTCAGACAGCTTCCACTCCTCTTGATTATGATGTTCGTCTTACTCCACTTGATGGCTCTCTTCTTGAGGATCCTACATTATATCGTCAGCTTGTTGGGAGTTTGATATACTTGACTGTCACTCGGCCTGATATAGCTCATGCTGTTCATATTGTGAGTCAGTTTATGGCTGCTCCGAGAACCACGCATCATTCTGCTGTGTTGCACATCCTTCGCTATGTGAAGGGCACTCTATTGCATGTTTACACTTCTCGCCACATTCTTCTTTGACGCTTAGCGGTTATTCTGATGCCGATTGGGCTGGAGATCCTACTGATAGTCGTTCTATTACTGGGTACTGCTTCTTTCTGGGTGATTCACTTGTCTCTTGGCGCAGTAAGAAGCAAGCATTGGTTTCCAGATCGAGTGCTGAGTCTGAGTATCGTGCTCTTGCTGATTCCACCTCAGAGTTATTATGGCTGCGTCGACTATTTGCTGATCTTGGTGCACCTCAGTCGGCGTCTACTGCTTTACATTGTGATAGTCAGAAGTGCTATAAAGATGTCTCATAATGATACATTTCATGAGCGTACCAAGCATATTGAGATTGACTGTCACTTCATTCGACAACATGTTGCACATGCGACTGTGAAGCTTGTTTCCGTCTCCTCTATAGATCAACCAGCGAATGTCTTCACGAAGTCTCTCCTTCCCGGTCGCTTTTGTTTACTTCTTAGCAAACTCAAGTTGATCTCCACTATACCACCTTGAGTTTAAGGGGGGTGTTAGTTATGTTAAATGTTTTCTTGTACAATAAGTTAGGTTTAGGCAGCTAAGGCCTCTATGTATCTATATATATGTGTACATGTCTTGTGAATATCATATATCATATTTTTCCCAGTTTCTCACAGATACTAGGAAGATGCACGCGTTACGCACGTGATATTTCTTTTTTCTAATTATTTTTAGTATTAGGTTTACATTTAATAGTATAATATAATTTTCTTTCAATTAGTTTAACAAAAAATGGTGTATTTTATTGAATAATGAAATATTGCATTTAATACTATTAACTAAACTCTTGATAAATTAAATTAAATAAAAAAACATTGGATTGAAAACCTAAAATAAAATTAATATTTTTTTAGTGAAAATGTAAATGCTAAAGAAATTTATATCGTCTTTCATTTTATTATTTAATGGTATCTTCATTGTGCTTAAAATAATGATCACTATTATTTATCATAATATAGTTTTCTAATGTCATCCTTTTGCATCATACTCTTTGAAAAATAACTCAAATTTGCTATAACTATAATTTATAATGATTATTTTTTATTTATTGTCGATTGAAAGCTAACAAACTATGTCTGAATAATTCGTTCTCAATTATTTTGATTACATTGATTGCAAGTTTAATTATATTTGCAAGTATAATATTTCATAATACTTAGATATATATAATTATTCCCTAGTCATAATGACATAAGAGACGCATAAATATTTGAAAATTCTTCAAAATCGTAATTATTTTAAAAAGAAAAATTACTTGAAAAAGTTTAGGAATAATAACATCTTTAGTGGTTAAATATACCCATCTATCTATACATCTTTTGCGGCATAAATTATTGTTGCATCTCCTAACATTGTCATACATCCATTATCTTCATTCCCGAATTTTCAAGATTATCCTTTATGAAAATTTACTAATTCCAATTTAAATGAATTATAAAATGATGATTCTTTCATATTTTATTTTTATCTTAACATTATTTTTATATCTTCGTCAACATTTTATATAGTTTTTTTCCCTACTTTTGCTTAAAATGATGATCATTAATATTGCCATCAAATAGAGTTTTCTAATGACATCCTTTTGCATCATACTCTTTGAAAAATAACTCGAATTTGTTATAACTATAATTTGTAATGATCATTTTTTATTGTCGA
>CACSLK010027833.1:15132387-15145664 GCA_902706635.1 Striga hermonthica
ATGTTATTTAATTATATAATAATATTGGAGATAGTGGGGTTGAGTTAAAGTTGAGTTAAATTTGAATTTGAGTAAAAAAAATTACTGTAGGGATGATAAACAATCATGCCATTCTTTTATATGGAACGAACTACCTTCCATATATTAGGTATGGTTTTTACATCAATTTTAAAAAGAGTCGTGTCCGACGTTTGCAATGATCCGATTTTATATCATAACGATAATTTTGGTAACCAGGTACTGCATTTTTTTATTGACATTATACCAAAATATTTCAAAAAAAAGCGTGAAATAAAAATCTAATCATATTGCTATTTGTGTAAATCAAATCACAATATTGCCCTTTTTTGACTGACATTTCTTAAGGAATCTTAAAGCTATAACGTATATTAATAAATAACTAATTAAGGCGTGTAAATAACATTGCTTTCATATCAGTCCATTTTTTTTTTTTTTTTTTTTTTTTTTTTTTTTTTTTTGAATTCTTATGGATAAGTCCATTAAAAGATTTGAACTAACATATATTTTATCAAAAAATTCATTTCAACTATAATTAATTAGAATTACCTCACTAAAAAGAATTAAAGAAATACGATACATTATTCAAATTATTCCCGAATTTGTAACCTAATTTGTAGGATACATCCACATCAAATTATGGTCGTGTATAAACATGTGATTAAAATCACCTAACAAATAAGAAAAGAAGTCGGATTTACAATGCATTTACATAACAAGATCTGACGATAATATTCCTATTCAATATGATACATCCACCCAAAAAATAACCAAAAATATTTTCCTATTCAACATCGCACAACCAATTATTTTATTATCGCTAAATCTATATTTTATTTTTAATCATCATTTTATAAAATATGGACATATTAAGTTTTTCCAATCTATCTATACTTATATTAAAATATATCTTGTTTACTAAATATATTAGGTAGAAAAGTCAATCTTAATTAATGAATTTCTAATTTTATCAAGTATTTTAATTACGTATTTTTTTTTTCTTATCTCATAAAATCAGTTTAGTAAGAAAACAATCTCATAAGATATGAGTCAAACTTAATTACTGCATTTATAATTTTATCAAGTATTTATTTTATTTTATTTTATTTTATTTTTGTCTTATCTTATAACATAAACTCCGTTTAGTAAAAAACAATCCTTCTTACCTTTACATAAAAAAAATCCCTAAAATCGGTGAAGTGTATTCAATCTATCGGTGAAGTGTATTCAATCTTTTTAAGAATTTGTGTGTATTCAAAATTTCTTCTTATCTTTTTACTAAGTGTATGGAAATCTGTTCTTATCTTTTTACAATTTGTTTATCAAAGTATTTTTATTACGTATTTTTTTCTTATCTTATAAAATCAGTTTAGTAAAAAATAATCCCATAAAATCGAAGTTAAACTTAATTATTGCATTTATAATTTTATCAAGCATTGAAAAGTCACGCGTTTTCTGTGTTTGGAATCTTTTTTAATCTAAATTATAGATTATTATAAATTATAATGAGATAAATATCTGATGTTAAAATAGATTTCACGCGACTTTTTCATAAATAAAAACAGATTTCACGCGTTTTTTTTGTGTATAATCTTTTTTAAATACAATTATAAATTATAATTATTTATACAAGATGATAAGATCGGTCAACATAGTTGTCTCCTTCCCAAATGAAAACATATTTCACACGTTTTAGTTGTTTGGATTTTTTTTAAATGCAATATATTTTAAATTATAATGCGATTAATATCTTATCTGATTTGTTACTACAGATAATGATCTGATTTTACTTGACATTATCTCTACATATAACTCAATAAACCAATTATAAATTAAAAATCTCCCAATACTGAATCAACGTGTTCCTCTCTTTCAATCTGCGAAAAAACAAAAAACAGACCAGTGTGTTATTTACAACAATGAATCAAGGATTTGGCTTAATCAAACAAGGTAATAGAGGGTCTTTAATAATGTTGTGTACAAGGAGGACTTTAATAGTATATGATTTTTTTTTGGCAAATACTATTTTATTGTACAATTTTCCTGCGTATTGTAAAACTTTTATTGAATATTGCATCTTATAATATAATATTTCTCAAATAAATATATCTCGTGCCTCGTACATCTCACGTACTATAAATATCTCGTACATTTTTCTTTATTCATTTATATAATTGTAATTGATAAATGACATTAAAATTGTACACCCCGTGCATCGCACGAGCTCTGTACTAGTTACCTACTAAAAGAAAAAATAAAAAATTGGATTATGATATGCAATTAATTCAACGAATTTGTTACCAAATCTATAGCATACATCAAAAAAAAAATAAATAAATAAAATTTCAAAGAGTTCACATATCAGAGGGGTTTTAATCATCAAATCTGCAAATTTATTTTTTATTCTACAACACACGCCGACTCATTCATAAATTGCTATAACAAGGATCAATAACTCAATCATTTGACACACTTCTTCCACAAATTTTAATTCAATATTTTATTTGCTGCAATATCTACAAAATATCAAAATATCGCTTGTGCGGAGTTCTCTTAAGTTAGTTTGTTGTACCGATAAACTCTATTTGAAACTAAGGTTATCCGTGTATTTGAATGCAAAATTTGATGTCAAATACAAGAACGTATTGGAAATTACTTTTCATGACGAAGAGGTAATTTATTTTCTATAACTAAGTATATGACATCGTTGAATTTGTGTGATGGCCATATGTACTTAGGTTCTGATAGTACTTTCAAGTCAGACTATAATAACAATTTTATCTTTGATCTTCACACGCTCGAGTTCTTGAATAGTATCAAATGTTTGAGAATTCTAAATCATCAGTTGTATTTGAAGATTGGAACTCCCGTCATGTTATTGTATAACATGGATACACTACATATCAACTAATTGATATATGAAAGTTTCATAAAAATAAAATTTATATAGTAAAACGCTTTGTTCAAGTTATTTATTCTAAAATAAATATTATATTTTTTTATTTGATTCATAGATTATTTTTTAAATAAATTAATTTTTCTTAATGTCATAGTAAGATCCCTTAAAAGCATAAGCAATTATTTTAATGAATTTAATATTATTCAGTAAATTAATTGGTCACAATCTCTCAAAGTTACAAATATTACATTATTTATTACATTTTATGCAATCAATATAGTGATTCATATGCAATCAAATAGTTACGTACTATGTATTTAACAAGTGCTCAAATTTTAAAATATAATATCATTATCTAATTTATAGTGTTAATATTATATGCATAAGTATAACTCAAAATACTCTATGTTTAAAATTAATATCATTATCTAACTTATAATTTTAAAATTATATGTATTTTATATTTGTGCAGATGCACATGATTGAATACTAGTTCGAATCTTAAAAGCAATTGACGGTGATAAAGGGCATTTATATATATCAATCTCTCATCAGAGAAAATCCAAAATATGTGGTTCTAGTGGTGGCGAGGGTCGGCCCAGCGCGCCGACCTGGCTCGAATTGGCTTGGTGGCCCGGATCTACGGATCTTGGTATTGGACCCGTGGTAAAACCGAGCCGATTTCGAATTCTAGTTTTTTTTACCCGTCAGTTTCGGGTCGGTTCTGGATCGTAAGACAGGTCCGAGTTGTTTTTTATTTTTTTATTTTTTTTTTTTATTAAAAAAACCGGCGGTTCAATGAACAGACCCTTAGATGTAGCCGGGCTGGTTTCGGTCCAGCTTTTGAGGCCCGACGACCCGTTGGGCTGGGCCAGGTCGGGTTGTGAACTGGTCCGCCTAATTGCCACCCTATGTGGTTCTAATTTTTTAATTTATTTTTTTTTTTAAAAAAAAACATAAGATGAGTTTGTTATTTGTTGCTCAATTAATTGCCATTTTCCAAAAAAAACCAACACAACACAAGTTATATGACATTTTAGTAATACAATGTCCTCTAGTTTATTGGTCATGAGTGATGAGAGGAGGTAATTAAGTTGGGCCATGTAATTAGTATGCTGCCTCATAAATCCACACGAAAATAGCAATTGTTAAAGGAAGTGTGTTCCTTTGTTCACCTACACGATTTAAATGACACGTTCGAAACGGGAATCATATTCCGGGAATAGAGGACTATTGTAAGTAAGTTATCAGCACGGTTCCAGTTGACCATTTGACTTACTATTTCATGGATGGTATGGGATGTGAAATTTTGGTGAGTACAAAATTTGCGCTTATACTAAAAATATTGTAATTTCATGTAAGTTTCAAAAATTAATTGCTAAAAACGAACTTTTAGGAGAGCATCCTACTCTCCATCATAACTCTTTGATTAAACAAGTGTTTGGCCTACAAATATAAATAGGTCGAAAATCGAAAGACCTGACGCCACCTTCAGGTCAAAAACCGAATGACTGTCGATGAGGTAAAGAACCGAATGACCTGCCATGCACTAAGGTCGAAAATTGAATGGGCTTCCACTGAGGTCGAAAACCGAGTGACCTTCTACTGAGGTAAAAAAAATCGAGTGACCTGCCGATGAGGTAGAGAAGCGAATGAACTGCCACTGAGGTCGAAATCCGAATGACCTACCATTAAGGTCAAAAATTGAAAGTCCTGCCATCACATTCCAGTTTAAAACAAAATAGCCTGCCACTAAGGTCTAAAACCGAATTACCTAACGCCACATTTAGGTAAAAAACCGAATAGCCTGCGAATAAGATAGAGAACTAAATTTTTATGGTTGAATGTTTGTAATAATTATTCTCCCGGTGGGACACCAGATATATTTAATTATTTGTTTAGATGAACATATAAACCCATTTGTGGGTATAGGGTCAAAATATATAATTTTTTTGTTTAATTATATTTTGATCGTGATCGTGTGCGGACGAACGAGAGATCACCATGACCACGGACCTCGATATTTGAAGGGGTTCGGGCCACGACAACGGAGAGGATCAGATGCGTGTGTGCGTGGGAGCAAGATAGCACGCTACCAGTTGCCCCAGGCGCGCGACACACGGTGACCGGGAATCGCACGTTGCATACGATGGCCTTGGAGTTTCATCGGAGGAGCCCCGGGCACGGCGCTGGAAGGGTCAATGAACGGGTGCGGCGAGGCGCACGGCAGGCCCAACGGTCACTATTATGGCCCTATCATCATCGTCCGGTTCAAATGACGGTTATTCGTCCTAATAAATGCTAATGGCAACACCTTTTCAATAACAAGTCGACGTTCCTAAAGTCGACATGCCCATGAGTTATCCAAAGATCGCAGCCAACCCGATGGCGGCTCCAAGACGATTCCCTTAAGTCGACTTCTTAAGTCGACTTTCCTCAAGAAGACGAGCTTAAAAGAAACCTCATGGATTTGACATAAAACAAGCAATCAATGATCTCCATTTCAGATGAATAAAATAAAATGCATACAAGGGTTTTTTCATGTAAACAAGCAGACACAATTTTTTTTACGTAACCCTAACACATGTTTTCTATTCCATTTATATACAAAGGTTGTTTAATGATCAATGGTGGAGATTTCATCTTGTTCAAGGACCAATCAGAGAGGAGACACATGCTCTCATCTTCATTGCTTTTACACTTCTCCCATCTTTGTCTTCTTGCATGAGAACTCGTCCACGTATGCATGCAGTTCCTTTTGACCAAGTCTGATGTGTCCATCTTTTTCTTTTCCTTGACATCACTGCTAACATGGCATGACTTTTCACACCCCCTCTCAATTCGATCGAGCCCTTTGAAACAATATTCAATTTTGGTCTGAGACGAGAGAAGAATTGCAGACTTAAAGCTTTTGTAAAAATGTCAGTTGTTTGTTCTTTGGTTGGGACATGATTTAATTGTATGCTTCCTGCTGTAACTTTATCTCTCACAAAATGTAAATCCAGTTCTATGTGTTTTGTCCTAGCATGTTGCACCGGATTTGAAGCTAATGCAATGGTACTAAGATTATCAACCCATATTGTTGGTACACCACTAACTTTCACTTGCAGCTCATTTAGCAGGGATAATATCCAAGTGATCTCTGTTGTTCAATTGGCTAGACTTCTGTATTCGACCTCAGTACTAGATCTTGAAGCAAATGTTTGTTTCTTTGAGCTCCATGAAACTAGATTTCCTCCAAGATACACACAAAAGCCACTTACTGACTTTCTGTCATCTACATCGGCTGCCCAATCTGAATATGAGAATCCCATTATCATTAAGGAATCATTGCCTTTAATAGTCAATCCATAATCACAAGATCCTGCAAGGTATCTCATAATCCTTTTCAATGCCTTCCAATGACTGTCCAAAGGATTGCTCATGAACTGACTTATTTTGTTCACTGAAAAGGATATTTCTGGCCTGGTAATAGTCACATATTGTAACCCTCCAACAAGGCTCTATAAAGGGTTGCACTTAATCCATTTTCCTTGCCTTCAACTTATGATAACTGAATTGAAGTGATCATTGGTGTAGAGCATCCTTTAGCATTTTCCATTCTAGCCCTTTTGAGTAGACTTTTGATATATTGCTCTTGGCTCAGAAATAATCCTTCTGCAGTTTCAGTCACATTAATCCCAAGGAATTGTTTGACATTCCCCAAGTCTTTCAAGGAGAAAAATTTCTTCAATTCATTTACTACCATCTGAATTTCCTATTTGTCACTTCTTGTTATCAAAATATCATCCACATAAATCAACAAGTACACTTGAGTTGCTTTGTTTATCCTGTAGAATAATGATGTGTCTGCTCTTGACTTTACAAATTCAAGGGTGGAAAGAATGTTTCCTATTTTCTCAAACCAAGCTCTGGATGCTTGTTTCAAGCCATAAATGGCTTTTGATAGCTTGCAAACCAGCTCACTGTCACCTTTCTTCCTTTCAAATCCTAGTGGTTGTCTCATGTATATGTCTTTATGAAGATCTCCATAAAGGAATGCATTGTTGATGTCCAAATGCCTTATGTTCCAGCCTTTCTGAACAGATATGCTCAACATTATTCTGATGCTTGTAGGTTTCACTACAGGGCTGAATGTTTCATGAAAATAAAAACCATCTTGCTATGAATACCCTTGTGCCACTAGTCTAGCTTTATTCCTAGCCACAGTGCCATCTGAGTTCTTCTTCACCTTGAAGACCCATTTGCATCCTATAATATTTTTTTCCTCTGGTACTGGAACTAGAGTCCAAGTTTTATTTTTAATGAGGGCTTCATGTTCAGTACTCATTGCTTTTCTCCAGACATCACTTTTTAGTGCTTCTTCTGAATTTCTTGGTTCCATGTCATAAAGAGATGTCCAAACTTTTGGTTTGAGGTGACCTGTTCTAGATCTAGTGACCATGTGATGTTTGTTGGTGTTGACATTGTTGTCTGACATGCTTTCATTTTGATCAGCTGTCTGAGTTTCATTGATCAACGGCAATTCAACAACCAAAGGCACTGTGCTGTGAGAAGAGGTCACTGTTTCTGGTGAGGACCTTTCTTTGATCATAATGTCCAATAGGTGAAAAGTGACCTGGACTATGTGATTCTTGGGCTTCATTGTTTGTGTTTTGACTTTGAAAATGTTCATGAACTGAAGGATTTGGAGCTGGTTGATGTGCATAAGCATATCTCTGGTACCTTAGACTATGGAACATCAAACTTAAAAGTATTCAAAAGTTGGTATATAGAGGACAAATCGGTCCACTTTCGAGTCGTGTTGGAAGGTAAGATGGCTAAGAGGTTGTACACGGCCAAGGGGCGTAGGTGCGAGAATGTGCTAGGATTGATTCGGTCCTATGTCAATCCAGGCTAGAGGAGGCTTTGAGTATTTTATCACTTTTATTGCTGATTACTCGAGATTTGGATACGTCTATCTGATGCGCCACAAGTCCGAATGCTTTGAGAAATTCAAGAAATATCAGACATTTGTGGAGAAGCTTTACAATAAGTGTATCAAGTCACTTCAATCTAATTGAGATGGCGAATACCTCTTAGGAGAGTTAAATACATACTTACCTGAGGCTAGAACTGAATCTCAATTGACTGCATTCGGCAGGTCCCAGCAGAACAGTGTTGCAGAACGAATGAATAGGACTCTTATAAAAATGGTTAGGTTGATGATGAGTTATTCAAATTTACAAAATTTGTTTTAGGGAAATGGCGTTGGATACATCATCATATATCCCGAACTTAGTTTAATCGAAGTCCGTGAAGACTACCCTTTATAAAGTGTGGAAAGGCGCAAGCCCAGTTTCTTATATATTCGATAATATGGGGTAGCCCTGTGCGCGTTCTGTTGCAGTAGGCTGACAAATTGGAAAAATGTTCAAAAGTAAAGTTTTTTATTGGATATCCCAAGAAAATGAAAGGTGGATTATTTTATAGTCTCGAATATTAGAAGATGATCATTAGCACGAACGCTAGATTCTTAGAAGAAGACTATATTATGAACAACAAGCCTGCAAGTAGATTTTGCTCAACACTGAGTTAAGGAGTGAAGTCGTTGTGCCATACTGAGTGCACAAGTATATATACCACATAATACTGCAACACGGTACACAGAGCGTGTACCGGTGCAAATAGTACCTTGTTGCAGTAAGAGGGTAGTGAGACAGTTCGACTTATTTATGTTCAGAGAGTCATCAGACTCAGTGTTGAGTGAACTAGAATTGGAACTTTGGAAGTTTGATCAGACACCCTAGGACAAGGATACAGTATCATTGCAAGGTGCGATGAAATTTAAGATGGAGTCAATGGACTCCAATCAGTTCTGGGATATTGTAGAACCACCAAGTGAAGTATGACCTGTCAGATGCAAGTGGGTCTATAAGAGAAAAAGAGGATAAGATGGGAAGGTTTAGACCTTCAATGCTAGACTTGTTGCGAAAGTGTATATTCAGAACGAAGGGATAGATTATGAGGAAACATTTTCGCCAGTATCCATGCTTAAGTCCACTCAGATTCTCTTGGTTGTAACCACTCATATGAATTATGAGATATGACAGATGGATGTTAAAAAGACTTTTCTTAATGAAAGTCATCAAGAAGACATCTATATAGCGGCCAAAAGGTTTTATCGTAAAGGGACTTGAGAATCTAGTTTGTAAGCTGAATCGGTCCATTTATTGAAGCAGACTTTGAGGTCTTGCAACATCCGGTTCGATGAGATGATCCAATCGTATGGGTTCACCCAATATCTAGATGCACTATGTGTACAAGAAGCACAGTGGGAGAGTTGTGGTGTTTCTTGTGCTTTACGTAGATGATATACTTCTAATTGGAAGCAATAAGAAGAAATTGTCAGACGTAAATCTACGGTTGTCCAAGCAGATGTATATGAAGGACTTAGAAGAAGAAGGACACATTCTTGGTATCAAGGTCATTCGAGACCGTGAAAAAAGAATGTTGTGTTTATTCAAGTCTTCATACATAGATACTGTCTTGGCTAGATTCCACATGCAGAATTCCAAGAAAGGGTTATTACCTTTGCGATATGGAATACCTTTGTCTAAGGAGATTTATCCCAAGACAACTCAAGAGATACATGTCATGAAGATAGTTCCTTATGCTTCGGAAGTAGAAAGACTCATGTATGCAATATTGTGCACAAGGCTGAATATAAGATACGCCATTGGCATGGTAGTTAGATATTAAATTAATCCGGGTCCGCGACATTGGTCTGCGGTGAAGCATAAACTCAAATACATGAGAAGGACGGGAGCATATGTTAGTTTATTGTGCAAAAAAAACCTGTTTTCGCTGGGTTACAGTGATTCTGACTTCCAGTCAGACCGGGATGAGAGTATGTTAACCTCAGGTTATGTATTTAATTTGGTAGGTGTAGCTATTTCATGGAGGAGTGCAAAGAAGAAATGCGTGACAGACACAACCATAGAAGCCGAGTATATCGCAGCCTTTGAGGCAGCGAATGCGGTAGTGTGGCTTAGGAACTCATTGGTGGACTTGTAGGTGATTTCAAGTTTGACACAAAGTATCGTAGTTTACTGTGATAACAGTAGTACAGTAGCAAACTCAAAGGAATCACGAGCCCACAAGGCAAGTAAACACATTGAGCGGAAGTACCATATGATACGAGAAATCGTAGGAAGATGAGACGTCGAGGTTGCCGATTGTATCAAAGGATAACCTAGCTAATTTTTTTCACGAAGAGTTTGCCGGAGAAGGTCTTTGTCAAAGGCGTGGAGGAATGAGAGTCAGATGTTCGACAATAGGATAAACATAGATCTTAAGAATACAGATTGATATACATATACTTGTAAAATAAAAAAACGTTAAGTATAAGTGAGAGATTATTTGTGTATATACTGAAAGCTTGACTTTGAAAATTATTTACACTATTTCTATTGAATTAGAATCATGTTTGATTAAATAAGCTCTATGTTTTGTCATTTTGTACTTAGATAAAATGGTTCATCATGGGTGACTAGAAGATCATTTTATCAGTCACTTGCGAGACAAGAATGATTGGTTCACAACCTAGATAGAAATGAACAAACCATCAGAACGGTTGTAGTATCAACTGTACGGTTGATTTTGACAGAATAGTTGCACCAGTACATCTATGTATTGAACAAGATCCAAGAGATGAGCAGTTAGTTTTATACTAATCATCGTAAATGAACTAGGCGTTGGTTAATTACGGTGTTTTCTTAACCCGTAAGATATAAATTGGCATGTATTATTTTGATTCACCAAAAGCGAGATCCATTCTGTTGGGTCAATAATATTCGTGCTTTGGGTAATGGTGTTGCATGTATAATGTGTTATTAGAATATTTACAGTCACCATGTGCAAGTGAGCTCATGAAGGGTTATTATGTTAAACCCTGCAGGTGGATTAAGTTCCGATGTAATAATAAAGATTTGAGTGGTGTTAGCTTCGGTTAAAGATGTCAATAAATTCTTATTGTCAGCCAACGAATTAATTTATAGGCATTATATCTTAAACGTGTGGAGGTAATTCGAGTAATTATTATTGGAGTCTTAAATATAATTCTGGGATAATAATAGAGTGCAATAATGTTTCGGTAGTTACCTGATACATTGTTTAAGTTATTGAACCAAGTGGCTTGGCCCACAATTGGGCCCAATGACTTAAGATGCCCACATCATCACCTCCTTAGGGTCCTTGCTATAGCCTTATAAATACACCATTAAGCTCATGAGATTAAACACGCTTCATAACTCGCGCCTCACGCATACATACGTTCGTCAACCCTTATCCCGAGCTTTGTCTTCGTGTTTTTTTCCCCATCGAGACAACAAAAAAAGTGTTAGAAATTATAGCAGAAGATTCCGAGGTTGACAATTCTCCTGGTGATCACCACGCGAGCCCCGACGACCACCACGAGCCTACGTCTTCAGCCGAGCGTGACCAAGCATACCCGACAAGCCAAGAGACCCGGTGCAGCACGCGATCAAGCTGAGTTCTCGACGACCACCGTCCATGACCCAATTGCAGCAGCAACCCAAGTTCATCGCGCGCATCCCCAGCGACTGAGACAATCACGCACGTTGTCGCGTGATGACTCGGCAATCTCGTGACGTCCGAAGAGGCATTAATCTAGCTGTCCAACGAATTCAGAGATTTTAGACGATCTCCAATAGCGAAAATCTACAACGTCTCTGAGTCGACAACTTTAAAATTAAAGCCGTAAGTTTTTAAACTTAAACCTCTAGATCCGCTGCACATAAGTTTAGTGTTGATTTTTCGATTCGTGGATGGTACATAAACATATTTTCGTGGGTCCTAACAATAATATAGACTATAAACTTTAATAATAATTTTGTAATAATAAAGTTAACCGATAACTAAGAGTATCATAATATAATAATATTCTAATTTTTTTCCTCTCAAATATTTTGATAATGATATACTACTCAATAAGAAAGGATCTTTATCTTGAATTTAAATTCAAGCATTAGTATGACGCAAAAAGTTGGACAATAAAAACATTAAAAAAAATATATGGCGATATGGCGGTCGCTACACGCCCCAACGAATTTCTCGTGTGTTTCATCTCCATAGAACGGCTCGGTTTTACGTTGGCTCGCCAAACTTATCACAGCCCTCCTCCTTTACCAAGACTTGGGACCTGTTATGTTGAGACAACATAGGCGGAGTTTATTCTATCCCTACGAAAAATAAATAAATAAATCCTTCTCTCATAAATTTTAAAACTCTATAATATTTATCATGTTATATATTTAACATACATACATAGAAAATATATATATTCGGAACTATATAATAAACAAGTAAACAAATAGACAAACTTTCTTTTAAATTTATTTGCTTGTCTAATAAAAAAATAATTAAAAGTAACATGAATCTATATATATATATATATATAATTGCTGGTTAGTTTCATTAAATTTTATTCAACCAGCAATTAATAAAAATATAATTCAGTTAACAAAAAATTTTATGAGTCTTTTCAAAAGTTGTTACAATATGTTTTATTTATTTATTCATTTCTTTAATTTGTTTCATACATGAAAAATGCTACATGTACATAATAAATATACATAAAGGTGTACATAACACTCACATGGAGTAGGGTCCTGTCGCTTCCGGCTTGTCTTGTAGTCGTAGTCTTTTAGCTTATGTAGTCGTCGGCCTTCCAGCTGTTATTGAACTATATGCTGCAACTATCTTATCGACGAAGGAAGGCCAGCCTGGTCCACTTGATTTTTTATTTTTAGTGGGTCCCACTCAATTGAGTGTTATGTACACCATTATGTACAATATTATGTACTTGTACGTAGCATTACTCTTCATACATTTATTCATCTATTTTTTTTTTTACTATATTTAGGGTTTGTAACAGTTGCATGAGATTACCAATTTTATATTTAGCATATAATCTTATTATTATAAATATAATCATATACACATAACTTAAAATAATTTAATTATATGTGTGCACAGGATCAAATTACATTTGAATAATGCCAAACGAAATACTCTTAACAAGATCTTATGTCAGCTGTGTGTGTATATATAGTGACTCCCCCATCAGTCAGTTATCATCACATATCCTCTCCACATATATAACCCAATCCTTGTGAGTCAAAACTATTATATACTTAAAATTACATTCACATGGCTCCCATGACTGGCGAAAACGTTGTCGTTCCCAGCATGAACTTGGAAAGGATGCTAAGCATGAAAGGAGGCAAAGGAGAAGCTAGCTACCTTAACAACTCCCAGGCACAGGTGTGTGTGTGTGTGTGTGTTTTTTTTTTTTTTT
>CACSLK010027833.1:15190570-15206794 GCA_902706635.1 Striga hermonthica
GTTTGTTATTAATTGTGCTGAGTATATCAGTGTCGGTCCCGGCGGAGCACCGTTGATTCCTTTGTGCTCACGCCTCCCCACTACCCTCTTTTTCAGGTGACGGAGTCCCGCATGCAGCGTGAGCCGGATATGTGGTGGTCATCAATCAAGATATTTGTGTTATGTCATGTTTTGAATTGTTTGAATTAATTATGCTTTATTTATGTTTTGCTTATTGTCTGTTTGCCATTGATGTTTGAACCTATATTTGCTTCCGCACTCTAGAACTGTATTTTAGAACTTTAGATTATTTTTTCAGTATTTTAGAATTTCAGACTAGTCAGTATTTTAGAATTTCAGACTAATATTCAGATTAGTATGTTAGTAGTTCAGAATTTCAAATTACTATTTTAGTATTTTAGAATTTCAGATTTGAATTAAATATTTCAGGATTTCTGACTAGTATTTCAGGATTCCAGACTAGTATTTCAGTATTTCAGAATGTCAGTCTATGCATGCTTAAATCCTGAGATGTTCATGGCGCCTTAGAGTAATGAATTATACTCGGTTGCATGCCTAGTAGTTTATAGATATTAAAGATTAAAGATTTAAGATTAAAGTTGAGTAGCACCCCGTGTTTTAAAGTTAAAGTATTTTCGAAAAATTAATATGAGTTTTCGAAAATTAAAGCAGTGCTTTCCATTTATAGCGCGAAAAATTTACTCTGATTTTAGTAAGTTTAGGCGGGGTGTTACAACTATGATAAAGGATACCATATCGGGTCAGGTCATCCGGACCCGAAAAACAGGCAACTAAACCGGGCAGTCCGGCTGATCGAGCTGACGCTATCAGTCAACCTGAGTGTGGCTTCAGGTCGATGGGGTCTTTGACATGAGAAGATTAAACAGAAGAGTTCGGCTTGACTGAGGGTTATTGAAAGTGGAGGGACTCTGGTTGAGGGATCGACCTCTAAGGTGGTACATAGCCGAGGGGGGAGAAGTGTCTCTACCTGGTGATGTGGGGGTTGGTCTTAGAAATAGACCGTGTAACTAGGAATCCAAAGGATAAAAAGGAATCTTAGGGCAACAAGGACAACAACTTGGGCATCAGGGAACCCACTCCTATAAATATGAGTAGGATAGCTTCATTAAGACTCTCTCCACATTTACTATTATACTCTTATACTGCACTTCGTCTCTAGAAATTGCTGAGTTAGGCATCGGAGGCTCTTCACTAGAAATCTCTCTCCCCTCTCTGATGTTGAGTTCATGTAGGTTCAGAGGCCGTTTGAGGTAGAATAGGTCGCAATTCTTTGTATTATGTTGAGCAGAAACCCGAGTGAAGTCTATTTCACTATTAACCTCACTCTCCATCTTCCCCGGTGGTTCCATCTCAACCTCCTCATAGTACCTATTTCTTTTCAGCACTGAAGTAGATAAACTTTCTCCTATATTGATTTGGATCTTGAACAACAAGTTTTCCCTCCACTTTCTTCTTGTCTTGTTGATTTCTCAAGTGCTTTTTACTCAGTTTTGTGCCACTCACCTCAACAACCATATCTACATTTATTCCAACCCCAACTTTTGTTCTTCTTTTTTTTTTCAAAAAATTTTCGAGTGATCAAATTAGAAGAGCTCACTTGGGATAACATGATAGGTTGATTTGTTCTTGCACTGATTCCTCTGGTAAGTCTTGGTTAGCACTATACGCCCCTGCTTTTTCCATCCGCAATTCATTCACAATGTTTTCTTGATTTCTTCTACTTGGAGACATGATGAAGTTGTCTTTCCCAGAGAAGCATGGATTGGGATCTATGGAGTTTTTAAGTTGTTCAGAAGCATTATTAGAAGGGTTGCTCGAAGATTGTTGTCTAAGCCCATAACTTCCTTCATTTTCTTTTAACCAATCTCCATACTGGCCTCTTTAAGTTCCTCCTTAATAATGACTTCTATTATTTTTTCTACAGAATTTGTCCAGTGTCTTATTCTACTGCAATAATAGCACAGATTTACTAGTTTTTAATATTGGGAAACCCACCACTATAATTTGTTTTTGCAACTTCATGCTCACGCATCTTGGTATAGGTTCTGTCACATCGAGAGTAACAAGAAGTTGAATGTATCCGCCCCTGGGACCTCTTGTTGTAACCACTGTCACATTCTTAACCTTCTTGAAAATTCTACCTATTTTCATACCCACTTCTAAGCACATCCAATTCAGAGAAATATTGCTTACTTGCACCCATATACCAATCTCATAGAATCCCGGATGGGTTACAATTAATCCTTTTTCCCATTTTTTCTTAACAAAATAAAGATTCTCAAAGACCTAGTTTATTCTCGACATAACTTTATTCTTATCCTCTAAATTTGTAAAAACAAATTGGAAGATGTTAGGCCCTATCTCCCTTACCTCCACCCTAAATTGGACTTGCCAAATTAAACCCATAGTTCTCTGAATTCCTAGAGCTTTTCCAATCTCCAATTACTTTCCCAGAAGCTCATGCGGCATTCCTCTTCACTGATGTCATTCACTTTGTTTTTCGATTGTGATAGCTCAATATTCTTCAACGACTACCTAATTCCTCTGCCAAAACTTTTGAAATAGTAGCCCTGGTCGACTCTGGATCCATCCGCAATACTTGAAGCCAAAAAAAATAAAAAATAAAAAATAAAATAAAATAACGAAAGCACAAACATGGAGGAAGCAAAACCCGATCTCCGAACTACACTCCGACTTAACGCCCACAAGACGGAATGTACACAAATCTCCAAACTTACAAGAATTCAAGATTTTTCTACGAAGAGAATACGAGCTCCCATGAGACATAATAGATGAATTTATGAATTGAATACAAATTATTTTGGTCACTCCTTTGGAATGATTCCAATATGTACTTTTACAGGCAAGCGACCAAGGTCATTGGCCATGCGACCAGGGTCATTGGCCATGTCTTGTGACCAGATGACCCACCTATAGAGCTTTTAAATTAAACAAGCTACGCTCGATAAAAGAGCAAAGCTCTAACTTATATAAAGCTCATTCAATTAAAGAACTTATATAAAGCTCGTTCAATTAAAGATCTGAGCTTGACTCGACGATAAAACCTTGAAAAGATGATTTGTATTTTTCAATAGTTCAACTTGATTTTAACTCATTAAGGCTCGAACTCAGCTAGTTAATAATGATAATCGAGCCAAGCTCGATCTAAATTTTAAGCTCGTTAAGTTAACAAGTCGAGCTGAGCTCGACTCATCAAGAACTCGAGCTCGAGCTCGTCTCCTTACACCCCCTACACATCAATTTCTAACAATCACATACTCAAGCACAAGACGGGTAAATTATCAATTTACATGCTTCGAGTCCAAAATAAAATGCACTCACGTCTAAGTTTCAAAAATGTATAAAATCCAACCAAAATGAAGTTCACCACACCCTAGCACTAAAATTTTATTCATGAACAGAACCAAAGTTCCCCAAAACACCATCCATGCAAAACACACATCTACTCATCAAGCCATCCCGAGTTTCTCTGCTGAGAATACGAGCGGTATGGGCCAGGCGCAAAACCCAATGATCCTGGTTGGGACGATGCGGGCCTTGCACCACGAGGATGATACATTCCGCTACCGCCCGTCGCCTGACCGTGATTCATCTCGTCCAGACGAGATGCGTACCTCTGCATTGCAGATGTAGGATTGCGAGCTGGATTCTCCTGCCCGAAAGCAGACGTGTACTCGGGGCCCGCATAGGATGACGGACGAAAAGAGCCCCTTTGACCCAACAAATTGTGCTCCTCATTCATGTTCCCCATGTATCGAGACCCATAAGGATAACCATAATCGGGTCTGGGGCTGTGGCTCGGGCTGGGGCCAGCGCCAGTCGAGTATGTCTGACGATGTGGTCCCTCGACACTGCTCAAGTTGTACCTCCTCACCACATCGTCCAATGTTTCGTTACCGTTGTACACAGTAGCATCCTGAGGATAAGGCTGATGGTAAGTAGGGAAATTTGTCTGTAGTTCCAACTGCTGCTGATGACGATGCCTTCCGGAGTGAACTTGCTGTGGATATTCAGGAAGTTTCGGTGAACTTCTTTCGAGTGATCTACGATTGGCCAAATTTGGCGACACGTGGCGAGAGACGGGACGTTTTCTGGTGTTCACGTCCTCCCCGGACATGCTATCTGGACGATTTTTCCTTTTGTTTTTACCTCCTCGCTCCCGGTTATTCTTGTCTAATGTTCTATCAACTGGTGCATCCTCCTGGTTGCTTGCCATTACCTTCTCTGCCGGTCCAATATTGTCGGGATTATTAACTGGAGCTTCAGCTTTAATCACAAGAGACTTGTCAAGATCACGAAGTTCCATGGTAGAACTAGGGACTTGAATATATTTATGATTCTCCTCCAACTTGAGATTTCTTTGGCCACCGGACGAGTGCCCATGCTGCTCGGCAATGGCCTTGTGCTTGGAGGTCCAACTTGGATGACTCCAGAGATAAAGAACAGGTGCATTCACGTTCCAGTCCTCAATTTGTTTGTCATTTACATCGACAGATCCAGGCAGATAAAATGCCTGAGATTAAAAACACCGTACATTATACAATAAACACAGGAAAATACAGATGGAATCATGATACTTACGAAAGACCACCAACTTACCCTGCCAGCAAACATCTGATCATCCTCCCAAATCAGGTTATACCGACAGTCCTTTGCATCTAACCTGATCAGTACAAAGATAATAGAAACTCAGTTTTCTCAAAATATTTTATTTTATTGTCTTTTCTTACAATTTTCGAAGACAAGAAATCGAGAAAAAAAATATACCGCTCAGTCTCTCTTGGAACAATGAGGATTAGTAACTTCGGTTTGAACTCGAGAGCTTTATTAATAAATTTGTTGGCAAGCGATGCATTGACTCCAAAAGGTGGGTTCAGGCCCATAATCTACCAAACAAATCAAATCAGTATTAAATGAATAATAGAAAGGCATGGAATTTATATGAGCGCGTATAATAGTTAATCTCACCAGCTGCGACCCATTTGGCAACTCATCTGGTCTCACTTGCATCCAGTCTCTTTGCTCAAAATTAAAATCATTCTGAAAATATAAACATGAATTAGAAGTTGAAAACGAAACTGTATTTTTATTTCAGCGGCTGAACACAAATATAATTCCATCTAATACGTGCCTTGTCAGTAGAATTCTGGGAACAGCCAATGGTTCTGAAAGCATATTGAGTTTGATAACTAATTTGCTTACAAAGTATATGAGGCATTGTTATCTTTTAGACATGCAAAACATTGCATGGATGCTTAAATTTATTTATATATATATAAAGAACAAAAACAAGAACTCGCTCGTTAGCAAAGGTTTTGAAGATAACGAGAAATCAAAGTTAAATACTAAATATTGCTCTGAAAGTAGTATGAAAGAACAGATTTCATACATCCACATCAATGGTGAAGCCACTCAAAATTTATAGCAACAGGTACAAAGAACAGATATTTCATACATCTAAACACCAAGATAAATATTTGTAAGGACCATTAGACTGTGGAACGGGATGGTGTGGCTGTGGCAGTGATAAATTATTTCTTTTTGACTCCAATGTGTTCGGCTAAGCTTTGACTCGAATAACAATGCTTCTCTAAAAGAGTATTGACTATGGATCGATTTTTTTAGTCCCTCAAAAAAAAAAATAAATAAATAAATAAATACAATGATTTGGTTTTCACCTTTGGCTGTAGGATGTCGTAGTTTTTGAATGAGCAGTTCTTCCCCATTTCGTCAAGTTTCTTTTTCATAACGCAGCTGAAATCATTTGAACCGCAACAAAAATCAACAAGCTGCCAGAGGAAACAAAAAATGTTAGGCTCATATATCCATAAACAGATAATGGAAACACTGAAATCAGAAACCAATAATTTGGAAACAAGGAATGTCTTCAATGATTTAGTACAGTTCAGATGCATTAGTCATTATTTTTTTAAAAAGAAATGAAAGACCACTAGTTCAGTTGTATATCAGAATCTGTGCATATTACTTAAGGACAGCAAACAATAAATTCCATCAAACTTGAGTATCCTACACCAGCCCAGACAGTTGCCAAATAGACCTAATAGGTTACGTGAAAGGCCTGCAAGGTCCACTAAATTGTGAAAAACCTAGTTTGGATTTCTCTCAAATCTCTTCACCCAATTGAAGAGAACAATGACACCAATCAGAACGGGCACTGAAAGCTGAAAGCTTGAGATAAAGATATGTAAACATGAAACACTAGAGAAGAAAACGCAAGTCTGCTGGCTGCTATGGATGTGGATAAAAGATGAATTTTTTCAGTTAGTAGAAAAAGGAGGTCTCAGTTGAGAATAAAGAGAAAGTTATCGAATTAACAAGCAAGGAAAAAAATGGCAGAGTAAAGAAGCCAGACGAAAGGAATTAAACAGGTAATACTGAAAGAGGTGAAACAGCAAATAGAATTAACAAGTTTGACCAATAAGTTTTAGTAAGTAATGCTATCATTAAAAGAATACCTAATTATGAAAATTAAACCTCATTAGAAAAGAAATCAACAGTGTAGAAGTTGCATGAACTAACCAAGCAAATAAAAGCGACACAGATAGGGGTCAAGTACTAGCGAAGAAAGGTTTTCACATAGGAGGTGCAGAGAGAGAGGAAAAATGGGAGGAGCGTTATGTTAATGAAGGATTTAGAAAGAAGCAGATGAGTAATGGAGTAGAAAAATGCCAAATTCATGGTGTCGTACAATTCATTTTCACCCTGCAATATTTAAATTGTTCAGCAGCTTCTCATACTGTAAAACAGACGGAACCAGTAAATACAAGAATGGGGAAGAGAGATGAGGTCATCCTCAGAACGGGGCCGGGCAGGTCAATTTTCCCAAACCCGGTCAAATTCCTCGTGACAACATTCGCTAATTGTTCATTTCTGGAAGTCCTTCAACTTCGACAAATCCCACTCAATTGCTGATTCTACAAGACATCAATGCATTTCCTCGGGTGTTGACCGTGTACCGGGTATACTTAAATACTCCCTTTCTTGCAAGACGATACTTCAACATACACCAATGTAATAGATTCCTTTTTTACTATATGCCGTCACTTGATAATATTTTATTCCTTTTACCAAGGCTAAGTTGAATTATCCGGACTACAAGTGTAGATCACTATGGTCAAGATATAATATAAATAATACATTATATTTACCTACCAGTATGTCTACATTTTGAAAGAAAAATGTTGTCCATATGATGGTAAGATTCAAGTCACGTACACCACCCAATGTTCACAAAATATAATAAAGAAACACCAGCAGAACATGTAAAATAAGGGAGAAGGACTTGCATAATAAACCAAAACATATGCACTGCAATCCAAGGGCTAAATAAAATAGAGGGAACATAGAACACAAATGAACAAGTCTTTTTCATGAAAAACTGTGGACAGTGTATTACCATGTCCCCATCTTGAACATAGGAATGGAGCATATCAGCTATCTGCAAGTAGAACCACCATGGCGAGAATATGTTAATTTCAGATTTGACAAAATAGAAGGAAATGAAAAGTTATGATACAGTCAAAGAAGGTAAGAAAAACAGACAAAGAAGGTAAGAACAACAGACTACAACAGCAACACACTGGTTGTTTTGGTATGATGGGACCAAAACAAATTACTTGAATCTAACGTCATGGATATTACTAAGAAAGGCCACCATATCTTCATTGTTCTTGGAAACAAACATGACAGTGCTGATACAAAGAGTTACCAAAAGAAACTATTACGTATTTTCTACCCACATCAAATACTAATGATCAAATTTTGTCCAACTTCCACTACAAACATATTTACTGTATTCCGTGACTGTGTGCGTTAAATAAGATTGAATTTAATAGTTTCTAGCATTCAACACTCATACTATGTAAGAAAAATAAACTTCCACAAATGAATAATAAGCAACAATGGAAACCAGATGAAAATATGCCACGCATATTGGAAGATAGTATTTGTCTGCCTTTTTCTATCCATTGTGTTCCACAGTCATATTTATTTGTGTTGAAGAGCGATGCCCAAACTGGCATAAATCTGATAATTGTTCGGTAAAACATCTTTAAGGGGAATCATATTTTTCCAAAAGAGAGATGGTATGTATACAGCATATGTTTACATACATGAGAAACAGAACTATTAAAAGTTAAACACTTATCATAAGCACTCACTAGCATGTTGAGCACTTCTGTACACCCCTAAACAGCATATCCAATAAACAATCTCAAACCACATGTTTTGAGGCAGTAAATCTGATTTTAATCGAGATAGTTCTCTAACAAATAGTTAACTCATAAAATGGCAAAAACATAAACTAACCTCTTTTAGTTTATCCAATTTAGTGAAATGGCGACCAAATGATGTATAGCGCATGCCATATAAAAATGGAGCAAGATACACTTTCAACTTATCCTGCAGAAACAAAAAAAGCACATGATTATAACACATGCCTCAAAAGTAAGGCAATTCGCCCTCGCCAGAATAAGTAACAGGCATCCATCTCAATGCAACAAGAAAAGTAGAGCAGCATGATGAGTAGGCTATATTCAAAGGTCAAACTGCTTTATTAAATCTTTTTTAAGCCAGCTAACACTCAGGACGAATGTCCCCAAAGGAAAGCCATGCATGTCTCGGGCGAGTAATAAATTCTTTAAGCTACCCTACCACATAAGATTGCAGCCACGTGTATTATAAGATTACAATTTGAACGTAACCAGCCATACTACTCTAGACATCATATTTCCTGAAACCATAAACTCTTCTTATTGAAGAACCAGCAATGCATTGTGTAGTTCTAACACCCGACATTTTTGTCCTATACATTTGGTACACCGCAAATGCCTTGGTAGACACCATAGGAAAATCACCGTGCACTGCCCGGGGCGCCACAGGTTACTGAGACGGGTGCCTCTAACATGTCCTCGAGCACCCACGAGGCGCAGCACGGCAAAAAGATCTATAGGAAACTCTATTTAGGCAACTTTAGAGAAGTTCTAGGTTACTTTTTAATGCTTTTATGTGATCTGGAAAGTAAAATCTGAATCTTCCACCTCAAATGCATATTCCAGCTAACAGGGCGCAAAAATTATGGCTTGGGTTCAGGGGAAAAAACAAAATTTACTCGAGGAAGATTATCACCCACTGCTGATCGACACTACCAGACCTCAACAGATATATAGCCTACCCTGAATGGTTTAGACTTGAACCTTAACGAACTTTGTCCTTGTGTTTACTTTCGTTGGTGGTTACTGGTTTGTAACTTTTAGTTGGTTGTTGGCTCATGTATCAATGTCGTCTTTTGTTTGTGCTACATGCTAATGACTTGGGTGGTTGTATGCATGATCCATACTGGAAGTTCCTATTGCAATTTGAACTTATATATGTATAATGGATAATTTGTTTTAGGTTAATTTTTTAAAGTCACCTCATGTTGACTAGGCACGGCGTGAGATCGCCGTAGCTCAACTTTCGACATTAACAACTATGGTCCCAAAGTAATGTTATGTCAAGCTACTGCATTCCAAAGCTGACACCTTGCAAGAAGGTTTATTATCATCTTCCTTGATATCTGCTAGGACAGAAGAAATAATCTAGCGACAATACTGAAACTTTTCTATTTCACAATCTTCCCTGGATTTCTTCCTCAAACAGTTTCAAGTTTCACTCATGAGGTTGCACTAAACAGAATCCTAGTTTGCAGCAGGCATTCTCACAGTATCCAAAAACAAGGGCAACCTCGTTCGACAACTTTAATGATATGTCCAGGCACACTTCTTAAAATTTCAAAGAAATTCATTATGTAATTGGTCCCTTGTGGCATGTAGTAATTTAGACAATCTTCATAAATATACTTTTTTTGTAAACAGTTGAGACCTATATTTTATTACTCAGCTTCAAGTCGATATACCAATGGCATCCAAATTTGGTCTATAATAAAACACAATTGTTTTCACACTAGCACATCTAATATCCATCTTCAGAATTTTATCAGATTCTCTCTGGAAATAAATATATGTTCAACACTTAACATCCATGTCAGCATCAGCAGCCTCCCCAACCACTTCACAGATGAAATCATAGTTTTCTACATTGTTCAACAGTATCTCAAATTCAGCCTGGATCACCAGCTGAGTGAGACTGGAGGTTATGCAGGTAACTAGGGATTTAATGACTATTCTCAAAGAAGCTGTTTAGGTTCAAGTTTTTGCATCATGTTGTAGTTATGTAGTCAAGCCATTAAGGATGTTCTCAACAATATTAAAGGACCAAAATAAAAGAACTAAATGGATTCCGCACAATGCATTACCTGATGATGTATAAGTTCACAAAAATAAAAATAAAATGGTCCAATCAATAGAATCGGTTATGTGATAAACTACATAATAATATACCAAAGGGATTGAAATCCATTGTCTATAGACAAAGAAATATGCCAAAATGGAAAGTTCAGTTCCATCTTGAGCATTTACCTTCCATCTCGACATCTGGACGAGAAGATTATTCCCACAAATCATTCTGGCATCCTGAATACTGCCTCCTCCTTCTAATGTTTTCAATGCAGCATGTAAAGACTGCACGTTAAGAAGTATTAATTTCCTATAAGAATAAAATATCAA
The DNA here is from genome assembly GCA_902706635.1 of Striga hermonthica. Classification (NCBI taxonomy): domain Eukaryota; kingdom Viridiplantae; phylum Streptophyta; class Magnoliopsida; order Lamiales; family Orobanchaceae; genus Striga; species Striga hermonthica. The sequence continues at coordinate 15,201,238 of CACSLK010027833.1, forward strand.
CATTCCTGCAGAATTGAGCTAATACCTGAATAGAACCCTCCACCTTTCCCAATGTAACATTGTCCACAGAAAAATTTGAAATGTGAGTATGTGTTGATGGTGATTTATACTTTTCTTTAACTTGTTCAAGCGTCAATGACGATGAAGCATCCTTCATCAATTTAAATATTCTGCGAAAAAAGCACTAAATTTAAATATTTTTGCCATTTCCCTTAATGAAGCTGATAGATATTTTGTTCAATTTTTGCAGGCACTTGCTTAAATATTAGTGCTATAGAGAAGTTCAGGAGGACAGATAAACAAAAAGATGGAAGAATGGTAAGAAATCATGTACACTGACAATAAACTGCATCACCTTTTTTTGGTATCAGTGTCAATAGTGAAAGGATTATCGATTCTCCTGGCTGCAGGCTTAGCCTGAGTTTTCGCAACTCCACCATGAACACCACCCCCTTCACTGAATTTGTCTATTTCAGAATCCATTGCATAAAAGGTTGAATATAACTTGTTTCCTAGAGACATCTCCCTTTCATTAATCATATGTCCCTTCAGCTTCCCCACATCATTCTTATTTGTAGCTTTTTGCATTTTGATAGTTCTTCCAGCAAGCGGTTCCTCCGCTCTTCTTCTAAATATACCAGCTTGCTTTGAACCGGAAGACACCTTGAATACTTTGTTTAGTGGTTTCGCAGGTATTACCTTCCCTGAAGTATTTTCGAAACCAAGACTTCCTTTCTTCATTTGAGTCTTCTTAATACTACATTCCACTGGTACCTTGTTCATTTTCTTGCGCTGGGGACCTGGAAATTGGATATGGTCTCTGACAGGGGTAGAAAGCTCCAGATCGATCTCATGATCTCTGAAGACAGGGATAAGATCACGTCAGAACAATATTTAATATTCCAGATAAAATGAAGCTAGGAATAATCATGTCTCACAAGCAGTAAATTAGTAAACGGTTTTTAATCAATCCATCCCAAGCCCTTTGTACAATTCCTCGATCTTCCAGTTCAATTCCCCTGTCAACAGATCCAAAAATTCCAAATTAAAAAATTAAAAAGATTTTTTAAAAAAAAATCTAATTAAACTTACAAGAACAATATAGTGCACCTTGGCAAACATTTTCTATGGTATACATGCGGACAACGGCGGCAAACAGCGAATTGCAACTCATAAATATCCCTCACTTCTAATTCTTTACATACATGACACTTGTGAGCAGGGCAGACAAACTTTTCACCCGCAGCAATCTTTTGCTTTTGCTCCTCTGCTGCTGCCTCATTCCCAGGATGAAGAAGTTTTGCAACACAATGAGGATGATAGAAGTACCCACAAGCTCCATTAACACAACAGAAAACCTGCAGATGAGAGGCAAAATATTGCATTACGGAATGCACCCAACGGCAGTATCAGTCGTTAAGAAAATTGCAAAGTGTATTGTAGTTTTGCAAGAGAAAGAGAGAAAGAAAAAAAAAATGAACAGAAATGAAGATTAAGAGATAAAGGTAACTCAGGAATCAGACTAATTTAGAAATATTGAATTATGTGTAAACACCAAAAGTGTGGAAAATATATTAGGCACAACACTTTTAACTAACCTAAAATGGATCTGTGACTTCATTCATAGTACCAAAGGAATTGACAGAAACATCAAGGGGGCGTTTGTTTATAAATTTTTCCAATTCATACTCAAAATCTAACTCACAATATAACTAAATAATATCAACCAATCATTCTCACACATCAGATCAACTTTAATTCACTATTCATCCACTCACATAATTTTAAGTAACCATCACTTCACATCATTTCTTCCTACTTTTTCATCAAATTAAATTTAATTATTTTATTTTAAATATTATTTCAATATAAACTCAAAATCCCACTAACAATTAACCATACCAACTTCTTCAAGATTAACTCTGGTTAGCCAAAAAAACTCGTTTTAAGCTGATGCTTTTGTATTTAAGCATGCCCCAAGGGCTCTGTTAAGCTAGCCGATAACTGGTTGTACCACTTGATTGCAGTTTGCAAATGAGCATTTGGAAAAGAGCTCGAAGCTTATAGCTGTTAGGTTTCAGTATTTTTTGTGAATCCCTGCTACCCAAAAAGTGCTCTATTGACCTATTTCAGAATTAGCGTTTGGGCCCAAAAAACTAATCAAACAAGCTCTTTACAAAACGAGCTAATTAGCGGATTCGACAAGCCAATCCTCGAAATGATGTTCAATACGCTAATGTAACACCAAAAACCACTCCCAAAGTATTTCTTGAATTTTGTACACCAAAACAAATACAAAGAAAAATAACTTGAATCGGAAATTAGCCGAGACGAGCTTCATATCCAGTCTCATAAAAGTTGAATTGGAATGGATGTCTCTAATAGAAATTAGATACTCAGTGCTGCTCAGACAAGGATAATAGACCAAGGTGTCTTCCCCCACAATACAAAGAGTTAGTGAGCACTTAGTCAAAAAGCGTGAATGATGGATACCTCGGGACTAGAAGACTCATCAGAAGACCCCATTTTCCCGCAAGCAAAGCACTGATGCTGCTTATATTCACAATTCTTACAAATAAACGGAACATCTTTAATCGCCTGAAGTTAAAACACAGACGTCACCAGAGCCAATTGAGCTGAAGCAGAAACCACAAGGTAGTAACTTAAAACATCAGACATAACAAAATTGAACAACATACTTCGAGTTCTTCCTCAGTAAAACCCAAAGATTCACATTCTGACTCTTCACCAGCTTCAACAGTTGCATGGAACGCCCTCATACACTTGCCGTCGCAGCTAATTCAGATCACAAGCCATTTTACACAAACAAATCTTATTATTTAATTTCAAAAGACACCCCTAAAATACGTAAATGTGCCAGAACAGTTTATATAACTCAAGATGAACATGGGAGTAAGAGCGATACACATCTAAATAAGTTGAGCATGGAGAGAGGAGAGTGTACAAAATTGTGGCAAAAATTAAGAATGAAAATATTAATGGCCATCACTTTCCAAATAATTACCAGACATCAACATTATCAATGATGCATAATAAAGAAACTCAAACGTTCAGTAGAACTTGTCCAATACTTCTGACAAGGAACTGTAACTGATAAGACGCCATTCTCAAACAAAATGCCACAGAAAATTAGATGCAAACGGCCCAGATATATGGTTTCTAGAAATGTACTGTTTCTAGAAATGTTCACCATTTAAGCCATGCTTTCTCACATGGTTGAATAGAGTTTCCCAAATCAATGAAAAAATAGACATTTGACATAATAAAGTATATGAAAGAAACTGCAGGGTGGAAGTCAAACACTATCAATAGTGCTATACACTATCTGAACTCCGAGACTGTAAAATTTAGTTTGGAAGATATTTGAAGAATTCTTGGGAGCAATATTTAGTGGAATTGGAAACTGAGACATAATTAAATCTTAAAAAATTATGTGTTCTGTAACTTTCATTTCCTCATGTAAGCAATATAGAGAGGGAAAAGTGTGGCATTTCTGTGGTAGCTCAAAGGCATGGATTTGTAGTAGCAGCCAAAACCAAGACCAAGATACCTGGTTTATATAATTGTCTCAAACAAGGAGATTACAGTGCAAGAGAGACCTTGTAATGGTAATACTGACACAGACGAGGCACCTTACTTTTTTCTAGTGTACTTTCATTTTCAGTCTATTTAAAACAACTCTATATGTACTCTGCCTGTCCAGCTCTATGTATGTTTAACACAAACACCGCAATAAAATAACAATTCCTACATTTGCTGGGTCAATCCAGAATAACTGTGAAACTCTATAAAGTTAATGAGCAATTTCTATGACAGGACTAACGAGCATTTAGTTAAAAATAACGAAAGCAGATACATACATATATATGTTACCACCATTATCACAAATGGCACAAACAGAGTCAAAACAATCATCCTTATCATCATCTCCACTGTCATCAGGATCGTCGAAACCTTCCTGATTATCGCCATCCCCATTTTCATCAGTCTTGTCATATCCCTCCAAATTATCATTTATAAAAGGAGGCTTCACAATCTAGCAAGCAGCAATTTTTTTGATCAATAATACTATAATGAAGTGAGGTCGCTCACAATATATTATTACCCCTGTAATTGAATGTTCGTGTGTTATAGAGAGAAAGAGAGAGAGAGAGAGAGAGAGAGAAAGAGAGAGCAACCTCATTTATAATTTTGCTCTTTGAACGCTTTTCTTCGAGCAAAGTATTCACAATCTGTTGAGGGAAAAAAATGTTATCATAGAAAAATGTTACCAGTACATGCAGGTTGATGAGGAACCTAATTTGTCAAAATAAATCACTGTTAGTTCTGAATAATCATCCATCATAAAATAGACAGTCAACAATATAAATCTTTGTTTATGTTCTCCACTATAATGATATTACCTAGTGTTTAAACATTATCTAGATAGATGGAAGGATCAATATAATTAGACTTGACACAAATATATATACAATCTACAGGCTAACAGGACGTCTCTTCACCTCCACATCACACGCTCATACATTTTGACATGCGGGTAATGAATATTATTCCAATACACTTAATAATATTGCAAAAATATTGGCCTCACATCATCTAGTAGTATCATCTACTCCAATAATGATGAAGAACAGACCTTGGATTTCGCCAACGTGTCATCCCGCTTAACAACTTCTTTAATCAAAGACAAGTGGTTTACCAGATCATCCACAGAAGGCCCTTTATCGAACGTGCTACAAAATTAAACAAAAGTTTGAGAAGAGTGAGCAATGAAGTAATATATAAAAGCAAGTTTCATATTAACCTGAAAGCTCTATTAAGATGATCCCACAAAGCTTGTTGTGATTGCTGAGGATTCCACTTTGAAAAGTGTAGAAGTTGCAATGTGATAAGAATTGTTCTGATTATGCCCTCAAAAGGTTTCCGTGGCTTCAGAAGCGTGATCCAGTTATTCTCTATTGACAATACTGAGATCTGAGGCTTATCAAATGAAAGATCGAACTTCCAAGCAATAACCTGCTTATAAATTTTCCTAAGTCCATTATCAGTTCTGCCAGACAAAAAGATCGGATCGTTTGCTTTTTCATGCATCTCGCCTGAATTCCACTCCACCGGTAATGAGGCAAATGAAATTGACTCATTATCACCAGAAATAAATTCGTAGTCTGATACATTCTCTGGAACCATTTCACCTTCATCATCTGAAGATGCCATATTTTAGTTATGCTCCCACGTCCAAAATCACTTGTTCTCTCAACCTAACATATTTACAAGTTAAGAGAAATAGAAAGCACAACCTGATGTCAAATGAGAAGTAAAAAATTAAAAAAAAAAAGAGAGAGAGAGAAATAGAAAGCACAAACGATAACACAACAAAACAGAGAAAAAGTATGACAATACCAGAAGATTACAAAAAAATATTGAGAATTCAAGTCCTACTTTCAGAATTATGGGTTCTCTTATGCATGAAAACGATGGAGAAACCCCTCTTATCTTAATTTAGTTTCTAAAAAATCTAAAACAGATGACTAAGAAG
>CACSLK010027833.1:15222727-15240926 GCA_902706635.1 Striga hermonthica
AGGGAGAATCAAATGAGAAAAAGGGATTACAGGTTTTACGGTAAATTTCAGTGTAACTGAGAATTTAGTGGGTTAAAAATGTAGTAAATTGCAAATCTGTTGTTCAAAGGTCGGAAATTGAGAGTTTGGCGACGGAGACTAGGAAGATTGAAGGTGACAAAATGGGGATCTTGAAGAAATTAGGGATTTGTTTTGCGAGAGAAGATAAGAAGGATGCGATGGGAAATGGAGAGCCGACGGGCAGATGACACGTCATTGGGCCTCAGGCATGGACCAAAGGGGGCAATTACTTAATGGGCCTCAGTGTTTGTGTGCTGTTTACTTTGAGGAAATTCGCATGGAATTAAGGACACTATTCCTATTGGAATAGGGAAGAGGTGTTTCCACAATTACTCCTTTTTATTCTTATATGACAATTATTATTTTAAAGGTCATATTTACCCTTTAAAATATTCAGTTTTGATGAAACAATAGAAGTTACTATTCTCTCTTTTCTCCTATAAATTCTATGGTGCCCATATGGGCACCATAGAATTTCTGCTTTTCTCCTGTACACATATTTATCTTCATTCTTTCTCTTCGTGTTTGTTCTTTTCATCATAAATTTTTTATTCTATTCTTTTTTTTTTTTCATTTTGTTGGTCCTATGTCTCTATCTCCCTTATCTATATCGCTAATTTTGGCAGTCATCCGCTCAAAATTTTGGCAAGCTATCAACTTCCGTACAATCTGAAGCATTGTCATCCATTTCCGTGCAAGCCGATAACAGATTACAGAGCACAACCGAACAGCTCTCGCTTCCATGGCTCACCAAAAATCGGTGAGTCAATCCTATCCTGCTTGTCTGAGTCAAGTGTAGCCAGTATCCGTGTTTCATGAAATCTTTATTTTGTTGTTTGTTAAGAGAGATAGAGAGGCGATTTTCTTTTCATCTTTATTTTTCTATCCGTCTTCTGGTTGTGTAGATTGAAAATGTGATGTAATTTAATTGTTATGTATGCATATAATTTCACTGATATTTTCATTGTTTATAGTAGTTGTTTTTATGTTGTTTCATACAAGTTATTGTGTTGTTTTGATATTGCTTATCTTGGTTGTTATTTTTATAATATATATTATTAATTTTTTTATTTACAATAACAAATCTTGGTGTTGTTTTTTAGTTAATTTAATTGCTATGTATATAATATTGCTATGTATATGTCAATTCTTTTGTTTTTGTTTCGTTTTTTGTTGGGTTATTTTTTTCTTCAGGCATCTGTATTTGTATTTGAAGAAGAAAAAGATGAAGAAGAAAAAAAAAAGAGATGAAGATGAAGATGAAGTAAAAAAAAGGTGGAAAATAGAAGAGAGAACAAAAAGTGGAAGAGAGAGAAAAACTATAGATAAAAGATAAAGAAGTCCGGATTAGATAAAGAGGAGCAGTTACATATAGGTTGGGAATGAAATGAGTAAATTTGGAATTCATTGTAATTAGTATTTTTAATGGAATTATATTTCATTAGCTGGTTAGATATGTACTTTGGCCAAATTGCATGCCATGTAGTTATGCTTAAAATATTTAACACTTTTGCACTTGTTTTATTTTCTTTTTTAAAATCACCTAAACCACATAAAATATTTTCAATTATATCTAAAAATATGATTAACTGTTATGAACATTTTAATAATGGTAAAATTATATAATTAAGTCAAATTAATTATCCACTTACCAAAAAAAGTGGAATTAAAAGGTAAAGGTAATCTACCCCCTCACGTAACCCTTCATCTTCACAGATCAAGACAATTATTCAATCCTGTTTATCAGTTATCACCCACATCTCAAACCACCCACTCTCGTTCGAAGGTATATTTACAATCGTGTCTACTGACGACGACGACTTGGACGATGACGAAGAGGCTAAGGATCGGCCGCTCATGCTTACCAAACACCCTTCTTTCACGACCGACGCCCCCTCTCACCGCCACCAGCCACCCGCCGCCGAATAAGGTCCCCCTGCCCCAGCAACTCACCGGCAAATCATAAAACCTATCTATTATTATGCTTGCGAATGAATCTTGAAATTGAGTGAATGACAAAAAGAATCCATCTCGTGTTTCCTAGAATTTGCCCCATTTTTTCTTTCCTTTTTTTTTTCTTGTATGATTTGATTTTGCTTTTAATAATAACAGCTTTGAGCTTTTGTGGGTGTTTAAGAAGTTGTAACCTTTGCACATATGCGTTGAAAATGTATATAATTCGAAGGTATATTTATAAACCGAGTTAGGTATATGTTGCGTATATCCGAGTATATTCGAAGTAACTTTTATCTGGTTATCTGTTTAATAATTCCTTTTTTTCTTGGGTTATATTTGGGTATATCCGAAGTAACTTTTCTCTGGTTATCTGGTGGGTATATCCGAGGTAACTTTTCTCTCTATCCGAAGTATCTTTTCTCTTTCTATGTTATACACTTTGACACTGGCTTTCTGCACTTGTTACACATTTTTAGTATATTTGAAGTATATTTTTGGTGAATGTTAGTATATATCTGCACATGCGTGACTTATAATATTGCAACATACACTGAATATATACTAACATAAACTCAAAATATACTACCTGGCGGCTTTAATGCGAAAGGAGTTTGCAAACTTACTAAGCCGTATGAAGTTGTCGGCATTCCCTCCACTTATGCGGGGCTCGAACAAAGCCACAATGTCCGGTCGATAGTGTTGAATAAGGGTGGAGAAGGCTCCCCGGAAGACAGGCGAGCCTGCACCCTGGACGTTCCAAGTGAGAATATTCATTTCAAACAGAGATGAGACAAAGAGGGAGGCGATCTCCAATAGGCCAGATGCTAGACCTGCATGTCCAAGCACTCTTATGAGCATGTACGTTCAGTTTGGTTTACATCCAAATTCCCACAGGCATGATGGTACTCCGGCCATGGGTCTTGGCGTCTAATATTTTGCTCCCCCTCCAGCATTAGATCATCGTCGTCGGGGGTCATTGAGGCGCTATGTAGAGGGGGTCTTCCATGTTGTTTCATATCACTGTCCTCGAGATCATGGCGCGATGTTTGCTCGGGTCCAGTCGTGCACACGTCCGAGGTTGTACTAAGGTGGTCGGGAGATAGGTCTGAGCATTTGAAACGTGTCTCTTAGCTATTATTTTTTCTTTCTCCAGTCCAGGCATATGAGAGATGAACTTGGTACTAGATTTCTCTGAGGTCGTTCGTGGTTCAGCTATGTCCTCAAATCCGCTCGGTGCAACCGCTCTCGTATTAAACGTTGTTGCCCTTCCTTGGTTTTTCCCCTTCCCCGAAAACAGTCGCCATTCTTTCTCGCCCTTACCTCCGCCGCTCTTGTTTGGCATTGCTCTTTCTTCCCTTGGTTTACTGGCTGAGGATGACCCGAATTCGAAGGTGTAGTTAGGTTCATTCAGACTTTCTCTGTGCAAGATATCAAAACGAGATCCCAAGCCTGTAGACATGGATTGGTTGTGAGCTATATGAGGCTTATCCGTTCCTGTATAGCGTTTTCCATAGGCCGGTCGTGAGCGTTGTGGCACTTGGATCCAAGGCCCATATAAGTTGTCACCATCATGCTGTGTTACTTCTGTAGGGCCCGAAACTCCGTCCACTGTCTTCTCTTGTCTCATATTTGCTCCAGGTTGTGGGTCCTTTAGACCGTGTTATTTATCGGGCGGTGGCTGGTGGATACAGGTACTCCCTGAGTGGCCAATCCTTCCGCATTAAAAGCAAATAATGGGAAGGTTCTCGTAGACCACTCGTTGAGTACTCCCGTTAATAGTAAAGTTCACATATAGCGGTTTCGTTAAATCTACCTGAATCGCAAGCCTTGCATATTTGCCTCGGGTGAGGGCTGCAGTTTGTTGGTCTATCTTAACGACCCTACCAACCACTCGACCAATCGTTCAGAAAATCTTCAGGTGGTACAAATGGGCCGGCATACCGGGTAGCCGAATCCAAGCAATCGTTGCCGTTAGTTCCTCCTTTGTAGCATCAAAATCAAGTGACCAAGGTTGGACGTGCATATAGCTACTTCCGACCACATATGGACCGCCAGTAAGAACTTGAATCGTGTCTTCATTGGTGCGGAAGTGGATCAGATAGAAGTCGTTCTCTAAGTCCATCATATTGCAGCCGGACATGAACGGCCACATCTTAGTAAGCCGGTTGTAGAGTGATGCCATAGTGAGCGTATCATCGAAGGGTTTTACCACCACCACATTCTGCCATTCCTTGTTAATTTGTTCGATAAATTTCTGAGCAATCGTAATGTCCGGTGTTAAACGGGAATAGTCCACATACACATCGCTCTCTTCATCAGTTCTCGTACAGTCTTCTTCTAGTTCCAATTCCACGTGGTGACGGTGTTTGTTAACCATATCTTTAAAGGTCCATTTGCGTGGTGGGTGATCCTGCTCTGTTGCTGGGTTCAATTGACGAGGGGGATGGGCCTGTTGTTCCCATTCATCGGCTGCTCTTTTACGGGTTTTTGAATGCTTAGTTACAGACAACACACTCCGGTCTAGGACCGGAAACTCTGAGTCTAGGTTGTGACGACACAAATCGTCGCCTGAATCAAAAGTCGCGGTGCCGTCGGTGACTGCGTTGAGGTCATTACCGACCATCGTCCGAAGCCCTAGTTTTTTGGAAAAAATAATTGGTACTAATTATGTTAATTAATTAGTTGTTTTACTTGTTCCATAATCAGTTATGGAACATGCAAATTTGAAAAATCAATAATGAAATATTTTAAATATAAATAACTATATCTATAAAATAATGAGATGTTTAAATATTATAGAGAATTATATTTTAAAGTATAGCTACAGAAATATTTTAAACAACAAGCTACTCGGTGCATGAATCTCAAGTGATGCTACAATCTCCTCGGTTGCCGCATCACGTTGCTTACACACTACACACGCGTCTTATCTTTGAAAAACGAACGCCATGAGTCTTGTCTTGAAAATCGAAAGTGAACAATAATAATTGAACAAAAACAATGCGTCATACAGCACGGCGTAAGGCCATCTCCAACCGAAAAACCCAAACTAAAACCTATCTTGCAGTAATTATTCCATTTTGCAGTAATTCATCTCCAATCGAAAAACTCATTCTCAAACTCAAAAGAATATTCCCAGATTATTCTCTTTTACACCAACTTTTATAACTTTTCAATACTATCCACATATTTTACAACTTTACAAATTAAATCACACTATTATTTTAAATTCAATTTGGACTTTATGTAATTAAATTTAATTATACATAATAAAATCGGAGAAATAAATATTCATTAAAAATTAAAATTTCACCACACAAATAAAATTAAAAATTATAATTCACAAAATAAAAAATTAAAAATACAACACATAAGATGAAAAATTAAAAATTACAACACACATGATAAAATTAGAAATTACGACACGCAAAATAACAATTTAAATATTACAACACATAGATAAAATAGAAAATTACAACAATCACGTAAAAATAGATAGTCTTTCAAGTCTCGGAGTTGGTGAATTCTTCCCATAAATGATCAATTAGTGCATTCCGAAGTTCAATATGATCATCTTTATTTCTAATTTTTTTGTACCGAGATATAAATTCTTGAAATCGAGCACTTTCATCTACTGCCATTTCGACCTCAGGCGGCGGCGTTTCCATTTCAGTTTCTATTGGTGCACTTAGGTCACGTTCATCCTCGACAATCATGTTATGCAAAATTATACATGTGGTTATGATATCATGTAGCACTTCTTTTCGCCAATAACGTACTGGTCCTGCTACAATGCCAAAACGTGATTGAAGAACTCCAAATGCACGTCCAACGTCTTTTCTGCAGGCTTCTTGTTTCATTGCAAAATATTTTTTCTTTGGACCACGTGGCTCATGAATTGTTTGCACAATGGTAGACCATTTTGGATATATGCTATCAGCTAAATAATAACCCATGTTGTATTCTTTTCCTTGAATTATATAATGAGCTGGAGGAGCAATACCTTGGGTTAGATCCGAGAAAAGATGAGATGATTCTAGAACGTTAATGTCGTTGTTGGAGCTCGACAAACCAAAATAAGCATGTCATATCCATAGATCATAATCTGCTACAGCTTCAAGAATGATTGTAGGCTTTCCACTACGACCAGCATATTGGCCAGCCCACGCTGTAGGACAATTTTTCCACCTCCAATGCATGCAATCTAAACTCCCCAACATTCCTGGAAAACCACGTTGCTGGCCAATGTATAAAAGCCTGGAAATATCATCAGATGTGGGCCTCCGCAGATATCGCTCGCCAAATACCTCAACTATCGATCGACAAAAATTTTTCATACTTTCAATTGCAGTGGACTCACCAATTTTAACATACTCGTCTGTAGCATCAGCTGGAACGCCGTATGCCAACATACGAAAGACAGCAGTTATTTTTTGTATTGGAGATAATCCAAGTATGCCTGCTCGATCCACTCGTTGTTGAAAGTAATGATCATGATCTTTGACTGCGTCGACAATTCGAAGGAACAACGAGCGAGACATTCTGTATCTTCTACGGAACATGGGTCGTTATACAATGGATTTTCTGAGAAATAATCATTGTACAACCTACGATCAGCAGCCTCTCGATCACGATTGATAAAAATATGCCCAGGAACAGATCCTCCATGGGAGGCTTCTTGGTTTTGTTGATTGATAAGATGTTGAATGATGATGTTGTTATTAGCGATAGCTTGAGCTATCACTGCTTGTTTTTGACGAAGAGCATTCATAATTAGCATATGATCATCCTCAGAATCAGAGGAAGAAGATGACGAATTGCCAAAATTAAAATTCATTGTAGAAAGATAGAGAAATATGATAAATGTTTGAAGAGATTCAAATGTGTGATGGATTTAGTATATGTTATGTTCTTATAGTAGTGAATTTGAAAGGTGTGGTAACCTTTGTGGGGAGTGGTTATTTTCAAGTCAAAGCATTGATAGGCGTGACAGTCTTTGGTGAGAGGTCATTTTCGGGTCAGAACATGGATAAGCGTGATCAACTTTGCAGAGTGTGTCCACTTTCGGGTCAAAGCATTGAGAGAGGTAGGGGACATTGCAGTAATGTGTCATTTTCGGGTCAGAACATGGATAAGCGTGATCAACTTTGCAGTGATATGTCACTTACGGGTCAGAACATGGATAAGCGTGATCAACTTTGCAGTGATATGTCACTTATGGGTCAGAACATTGATAAGCGTGATTAACTTTGCAGTGATGTGTCATTGGTCAGAACATGGATAAACGTGATTAACTTTGCAGAGAGTGTCCATTTTCGGGTCACAACATTGAGAGTTGTGGACATTGAAGTGATATGTCATTTTCCGGTCAGAATATGGATAAGCGTGATCAACTTTGCAGAGTGTGTCCACTTTCGGGTCAAACTGTCAAAGCATTGAGAGAGGTGGGGGACATTGCAGTGATGTGTCATTTTCGGGTCAGAACATGGATAAACGTGATCAACTTTGCAGTGATATGTCACTTACGGGTCAAAACATGGATAAGCGTGATCAACTTTGCAGTGATATGTCACTTATGGGTCAGAACATTGATAAGCGTGATCAACTTTGCAGTGATGTGTCATTTTTGGGTCAGAACATGGATAAACGTGATTAACTTTGCAGAGAGTGTCCATCTTCGGGTCATAGCATTGAGAGTTGTGGACATTGCAGTGATATGTCATTTTCCGGTCAGAATATGGATAAGCGTGATCAACTTTGCAGAGAGTGGTCATTTTCGGGTCAATGCAGTGATATGTCATTTCGGGTTAAACCATGGAGAGAGGAGAGGGTCTTTCACTATAAAAGAAGATATCATATTGTAGTGAATACACCCCAACATTTTTATTCTCTACACTAAAGCTTTAGCACAACTAACATCTTGTAAGAATGTCGATCCGTTCATCTTCCTATAACCATGATGAAGATGTTCTTTTATGTCAAGTTTATATGGATATTTCTCAGGACCCAATTATTGGGGTATATCAATCATCTGATCGATTTTGGTCCCGTATTGAAAATGCTTTCAATGAAGGACGGCTTGAGCATTGGGAGGTTCGTACCAAGAGATATATGCAAGCACGAATTCAAACAATCGAAAAAGCAGCCAAAAGACTTCATGCATGCATAAAAGCAGTAGAAGATATGCATCAGAGTGGTGCATCACATGAAGATACAGTGAGTACTAAAATCTGATTGTATTTTTTATATATTAAATTTATTATTTATATTAGCTATGGTTAATTGTTTATGAAAAATTGTAGATGCTCAGAGCGAAAGTGTTGTTCAAAGAAGATTCCAAATTCAAATCCGGATGGAAATACGATCATGTTTGGGATATTATTAAAAATTTTGAAAAATTTAAAGATGGAGCTTCGAGGAGCAAGAAAAAACAGTCTGGTTGTTATCCATCTTCGGAGTCAGAAAATCCAACTCCCGAGTCTGGCCGACAAGAATCCGCAAGTATCTCTTCATTTTCTATAAATTTAAGCGACTCGGATCAATTTGCTACTGGTTCTCCATCTAAAAGACCTATTGGGGTCAAGAAAGCCAAACTAAAAAGAAAGGTAAATGATGATTCATCATCGCTCATCAATGCGATGAAGGAAGCAAACAAAAGACTTGTTGAGGAGATGAGAAATGCAAACGACCAAATAAAACAACAAATGAAGATGCGCAATAGATCCCACGCTTTAAAAGAAATTAGGGAAGAAAATAAAATTTTGTTTTAAGATGTCAATTCCATTGAAGATCCTAGAGTTCGAGCATACATTGAAGCTGAAAAGGCACGTATCTTGGAGAAAAGAGCTCAACAAGGCCAGCCGGATCCATATCCAACCAATGCATTTGGCCAATTTTTCAATGATCTCGGAGGAAGCGGTGCCAACTTGCCAGATTACTAAGTATTCGTGCTTGTTTTTAGTTATTGGGTTTATGATGTATTTTTTAGTACCGTGTAGATATTGTATTTCATTTCAGCACTAGTTATTTACATGTGTTTCTTTAAATTGTAATGTATCATGTTTTAATGTTATTGCTATTTGTATTAGTAATGTTGTTGTTGTTTAATGTTAGTGTTTTCTTTTTTTATAAAATAAAAATACCATAAATGATATGTATATTTTATATTATTATTGTGAAATATATAGAATCAAATGATAAACATAATTTTTATTATTTTAAAAATTGTACTATTTAATTTTTATGAAATCAAGATTTTTAGTATTTTACATTATTATTGTGAAATAATATAAAACTAATACGTATATTTAAACTACTATTGTGAAATTATTTCTTTTACTATCTTACATTATTATTATTATTATTATTGTGAAAAAATTAACATTAATATTCATTAATTTAATTATGATATATCTAAATTAAAAGGGTTGAGACTAAAATGAAAAAAAAAAGAGAAGAAGGTGAAAGGGTTAAAAAATGGAGGGGCTAAAATGAAAAAAAAAAAGATAAGACGCAAAATTTTACGTCTGACGCAAATTTGCGTCTGAAAGAGGAGAGAGAAGGTCATCAACGCATTTTGCGATTTAAATTGTCGTTCAATTGGAGAGAAATCTGCTGCGAAAAATGAGTTTTGCGTCTCGGTTGGAGAGGGTCTAACAACTAACACCGTAACGCATGCGTCTTTATCTTTCCAGCAACGTCGGTGCACTGGAGCGGTTACGCGATTAATGCCTTAATTTACGCAAATTACATTTTTTTCAATATCTGTTTAGTTAATTACTGCTGACAGCTAGGGTACTGAAACGGGTGGCGGGTGTTTTTTTATTTTTATTTATCTATATCTATATCTATCTATATCTATATCTATATCTATATCTATATCTATATCTATATCTATATCTATATCTATATAAAAAGGTTGTTGATAAAATATTGAAATAGAAAATTTGACTTCTTAATTTAATGGTTGACTTTCCTTTTAAGGAAATATTATACAAATTACTTTAATTGTTTTTATCCGCGAATAAAAACGTTTAAAATAAAACAAAAATCGAATCCTACCAAGTGGATTGATAAATATTTTTTCTTTTAAAAAATTCCGATTCTTTTTTTTTTTTTTTCAAAAATCCGCATTCACCTATTGAACTTTGAATTTATGGATGACAATGGAAAACTATCACATTAAAATAATTTGCGGAAACAAATTATTACAATATTTGATTGTTTGACATGATGTTAACAAAAACGTTATTCTAATTTTTAAAAGATGTGATGTTTAATAGTTAATTCAATATAACGTAATAAAATATTGAATAACTAAATTTTGATATGAATCAATTAGTTCTTTTTTTTAATATTTCATGTATACAGGTATGGTAGATAATAAAATAAATATTAGGCAATAAAAAAATTCCTTATTTTTTTTCTCAAACGATTGTGATTGCATTAGAAAATTTCTTATTCAAATACACAATTTGTTATCATTACTCTTTTAAAATATTATTTTCTTAAGCTTTTTTTTTTTTTATTTACATGCGACTTGATTTCTATAATTCAAAATATATATCTTCAGGACTGATCTTTAATGATAACGTAATATGTAAATTTTGGAAATCTTTACAAAGATTGCCTAAGCAACTTAGGCAAGATAAACGTGGTTAGTTATAAATTGATTTCTAAAGATTTTATACATACATATTCATATCAGTCATTTGAATTTAAATCCCTGAATTTTTATTATAAAATGATTTCAAAAAGATTTTATAAATCCCTGAATTTTGGGACAGTTGTTACCCTTACTCATATTTTTTCCATTAATGCAAGATATGTATGGTGATAAAATATATTTTGATCTTATCCAATTAAGAATATCGTACACTTTAGCTATTAAATATCGTAATGATCGTCCTAGGTATTCGAGACTTGCGGGCTAGGGAATGGAAAGTGGAAGTTCATAACATTCATCGCAAAGAGAACTTTGCAGCAGATTATCTTGCGTCGTTGGCCTCGACACTGCCAAGCGGGCTACACGCTTTTGACGTCCCTCCCACGGTGGTTAAACCGTGGTTAGACCATGATAACATGAAGATTTCTTATTCTCGCAATATTGTAGTCTAAGGCTTAGGACTCCTTTCTTTGCACCCAAAAAAAATATCGTAATGAATCTGTCCTACAAGATCTCTTTTACATTATGTCATGCATATCAAATCGTTCTTTGTTTGATTCTTACAAATACTTTGATGCATTTCAAATAATGTAAACGTTGCAAGGGATTGAAATTAATTTGCTTAACTATGGTAGATTTACATAGTCACATTGTTTGATTTGGTTTATAATAGATCAAAATTATATGTTGTTTTCATGCATTTCAAGAATGTTGCAAATTGATCTTTGATTGATTTTTTTTCTTTCTTTCTTTCTTCATTTATTTTTTATGTATTAATTATCTTATGCCACTCTTCTTTGTTTTACTATGTCTCTTAATTATTTATTTTTATAATTGAATTTTTAATCTTACAACTGAATTAAACCATGTGATTAATAAGAATCAAGATATTTTGAAACAAGTTTGGTTGCAAATATTAGGATAAAAAATCGGTTCAAATCAATTACACTTCATTTTATAAGAAAAAAAATTGTGTGCAACTTTTTAAAATATGATATCACCTTAAAATTGTGGGTTCTGTTTTTTTTTTTTTTCCTAATAAATTTACCGAGGTTTTCTTGTGTTAATTTCAAACCAATACCAATGCTATGGAATAAAAATCGGTGCATCTTTTATGTTTACATGCTATCTTTAAAAAGCATGTGAGATTTTATTGATTAAACCAGTAAGATTTGGATGACAATATTCAATTTATTTTTTTTTTTGGTAAAAATAAATTACAAATTTAGGAAAAACATTTATTCTTTTTACATTTACTTAACAAAATTTTTGATATTTTGGTTAAATAATTTCATATCGAATATTTTGCTATCAGTTCAATAATAGAATTGTGTATATCCAATAAATATGCTTCATAGTAAATCAATTATATTTATCTATTTAAGTAATTATTATCTTTATGGCATGATATTATTTTAAATTTATTAGCAACCTAATTTGGGACGTGTGATTCAAGTTTTTTTGGAGATTAATTTATTTTTCAATACTTTTTTTATGAATAAAAACGAACCAATCCGAGTGAATTTAGCTACAAATACATGTGAATTGGAGTGAGAAAAATAGATTTAAACCAATTTAACTTTATTTTTAAAGAAATAAAAGAGTGCAACTTTTTAAAAATTAAAAATTTGTTCTTACCCTAACATTGTGGATTCTTTTTACTTAACCAAATTTACCGAGATTTGGTGAATTAATATAAAATTATTTATTATAAAATAAAAATAGGTGCATCTTTGATTTACACGATATTTTTTATAAAGCACACGGGATTTTATTGTTTAACCCGTGAGATTTTGATGACAATATATATTTCAATTTTTTTGATAACAATATGTTGCACATTTAGGAAAACTCTTTTATTATTTTTACATTTTCTTAAATTTTTTACTATATTTGGTTAGATAACTTTATCTCGATTATTTTGGTATCAATACCATAAATAGAATCGCACATATCTCATAAACATCTTTTTTTCGTAGTAAATCAATCATGATTATCTCCTTCAATTATGTTTATTCTTTCAAATAAACCTTATCAAACTAAGAATGATGTGAATAAATAAGTGTTCAATAATATATAGACTTTATTTTCGTTATATTTTTTGTGTCATGATCATTTTTTCTTATTTAAGTGTCCAAGTTGGGATAAAACTTTTGTTTGATTTGAATCCCACACCATATGTTTTATGTGCCCATTAATGACTAATTTTAATAATTTATTTTTCATTTACTAAAGCAGTTTTGAGAAAATAATATACCACGACTAACTACTAACTACTGATAATGTACAATTTTCTACATAAATTAGACAATTTAAATACAAAGCCACCTTTTTAAAAGCATGTAGATAATAAATGCTCCCGTGCATCGCACGAGTAATTACTAGTTGTTAATCTATTAGTATGAAAAAATATTGATTGGCATACTTCTAATAGACAAGCCGAGTTATATAGCAATAAATTTTATAATAAAATAATAAATATATATATTATATAATTAACAAAAATAAGTAAAATATTAATATTTTCTTATATTCTCCAATTTTGAGACAATTATATAAAAGATTAATTATATTATGATCTTTTATACAAAAGCGTCGTCATTTTTAGTTATATGACGTCACATCTTGAAAAATGGATTAAAATATTACTACATTTTATTAGAAATGTCACAATTTTTAGTAATATGACAATATTTATTTTAATGTGTAATTAAGTTATGACACTTATACAATTGTGTCGGGAAGCTTATTTTTTTGAAAAAAAAATGTGGCAAAAAAAAAAATGTGGATATATGTAAAACAAACGGATTCTCAGAATCCGTTTTTCTAATTAAATTTTTATTAGAAAAATGAATTCTGGTAATCCGTGTTTATTTTATATATATATTTTTTTTAAATTAACGGTCGAAAAAAATATCGGTGGAATTTAATAATAAAAATAATTTTATAATAAAACGGATTTTAAAAATCGATATTTTTTATATTTTATATTTTTTTAAATTAACGGTCAAGAAAACTGTTGGTGGAATTTACTAATGGAAATAATTTTTTAATAAAACACGGATTTTGTAAATCTATGTTTTGTTTATGAAAATAAATAAATAAAAAAACGGATAATTTTTTTTTTCCGGAACGATAAAGGTAATATAGAAGAGCACAAAAGTGCAAAAGAAAGAAATTACAAGGCCCCAACGGGGTAATCTAAGGCCCCAACAGGGTAATGAGACAGGGGCCAACGACCCAAACAAAAAACACGCCTAAAAACAAACCGGAATAAAAACTGAGAGGACACGCACAAGGCGGCCTAGAGAACTCCAACAAACGAAAAATAAAGGAAGATGAAAAACAGAGCCACTGCACAATGTCTAGCCTGTATTCATCTCTGAAACGAAAAACACAATACTAAAACACAAACCCAAAGCAACACCAACAAGCATAATAAAACTAAAAGCAAAACAAACAGCCCTCCCTCAGACAAGACAACCAAAGACGATAGCAGACAAGGCTGACTCCGCGGCGAGGTCTTTAGTAGAAGAACCGCACCCGCCACTGCCAAATGCCTAGCAAAGACGAAGCTCCTACCTTCGAACCAAACCAACAAGGCCGACCCACCCTCCGGCCGCTATAAACCACAGTCGCCCCCCAATTCGTCTAACACCACTAGCCAAATCCGAAACCACCTCGAAACCGCCTATCACCACTAGCCAGTTCCGGTAGCGGCCGGCCTCCCTCGGACTCAGAGACGAAGGACAAGAGAGGAAGGGGAACGAATGGCGACAAGCCCAGCCGTGTCGACGCAGTCCGAACAAGCAACAAATATCAACACAGCCCAAAGGGACGAACCCAGCCCAAGACCCCTTGGCAACCGGAAGTTGAAAATCAACCCCAATTGAAAAGAAGAAACAAGACGGGTCATACCTCCGAGCCTGGTGAGAAAAGCCGCCCCGACCAGAGCCAACGCGAGCGACCCCCGCCCCTTCCATTTGCAGGCGCAACATCTCACCGAGCCCCTTAACCTCAGAGCGCGGGCCAAAGCACCGGACAGAAGACCTGCAGGAACCCTAGCCCACCTCTAGAGGCGTGAGACAACAAGAGAAATAACCACAACCCGAACCATGGAGGAGGAGCGGAGGCCGTCCACCTACGAACCCAGCTGACAACTGAGGGAGGCTCGATTCGGCGGAGATCGGCGAGCGACGGGAAGATTTGGTCGATTTGGGCGTGTTCTTTTTCGGCAGAGAGAGCAGACACACATTTTTACTAATTTTTAAAAAAACGGATTATCAAAATCCGTTTTTTGCTTTATATAAATACCTGCATACTCCTCTCCAATCCCATCACAAAGCCTATTCAACAATATATATATATATTTTTTTTTTCTGATCGGTTTTTGGCGATTTGAAGGCCAATAAAAAAAAAATCAACCAATCGTCGGAGAAGAGGTTAGTTATTATTTTAATGTAATGTAGTATCAGTTTTTGTTGTTTATGAATGTTTAATAGATATATTTGGTTAATTGAGTATTGCTTATGAAATCTTGAATGTTGGTTTAATAGTGTTGTTAAATGACTATAATTAGTTATTGTATGATGAGTTTGTGTTGTATGTTGAATATTTATCCCAATTATTTATGATTTTGATGTTATTGTTGGCTTATGGTGATTAATTAGGTTATTGGTGGTGATTTTGATTTTTTGTTGTATGTTGAATATTTATTCGAATTGTTTTAAATTTGATGTTACTGTTGAATTATTGTTGGATTATTGTTGGATTGTGGTGATTACGGTATTTGCTATTATTTTTTAGTTGGAGTAAAAATATGATTAATTATATGTTGTTGTTGGAAATGAGTTTTAATTTTAGATTGGTAAAATAATAATTGAATTTTTCTCGACTGTTTGATTAGCACCGTTTTCATGTTGTTGTAATTTGTAAAATATAATTTATTTTTGTGCAGCAAGTTATAAATGGCGTCTATCGGTCCTTACATTGTTAATGGTGCTGGAAAATTCCTCAGAGTGAGTTAGAAAATTTTTCGAATTATGTGGCTAGTCCGGATTGTTCATTTGTTGTTAATGGAATAATATCATAGGAACAATTGGTAGATATCATTTACGAAAATAGTGAATTTCGTGATAGTTGGACAATTTTGGATATTACTTTGATGGTCAAACAACCGGATGGTTCGTTTATTCCCGCAAGACTGAATAATGATAATGCTCTTTCGTGGATTTACTACTATCCTCCTATGTCCTTTGTGTTTTTGTATATTGTGTTGGAAGCAAACACACAGGTTACACATGTTGAGGATCATACGCAATCATATGGTTACGAGGGAGTGTTTGGTGGTGACAGTACATGGGCTACGCATGCCGGTAATTTTGGTGAAGGGACGAGTAATTTCAGCGAAGGCACAAGCTTTACCATGAGAGGACCGGACATTGAGGAATAAATTGTTGGAGATGAAGATTTCAGTCCCGGTAAAGACGATTTCACTGATGAGACCTCGGAAACTGAATTAAGCAGATCAATTAATGAGGAGAGCGAACAAGAATTCATTGAAGAACACCTTTTTCCAAATGTAGGCCTCCACGTTTATCGCGAGATGGGTGAGTGAGACTCGTTGTAGACAGGGACGAGTATGCCTTGCCACTCTGGGATGGGCATGTCCAGACTATCCGTTTGCATACAGTTTTTTCGTACCAAGGAAGAAGCCCATACTGTTGTTTCGTACAATAATATGTGCTAAGAAAATAAATGTGTCCATATGTAAGGGTTCCTGCAAGCCCAGGGACTTCTGTATGCTTCTCTGGCTGTTGGGGGCCAGCCGGTCACACAACAAGGGGCGTCGTCGGGGAAAATTCTGTCTCAAGAGGAGTACATCCCACCTCAGCAGACACTCTCCCAGCGGGCCACACTGGTGGAGGGGGTGGAGGGAAAAAACGCCGCGAACCCGCCGCTGCATTCCCCGGGACTGAAGAAGACGAATAAGGTTAGATTTTTTTTTACTTAACTACAACTATGTATTTTTTTTGTTTGTTTTTATCTATTTGTCCGGTCGAATTACTGATTTCTTTTTAAAAAATAATTAATTTGTTAAGCAAAAGAATAGGCAGTCACGCCTGGACCGACCGTAACATCGTCTTCTTCGATACCACAGTCTCCTTGAAAAGGGTCCCGAATACACAAGCCTAGGAATCCATATACTCCTAGTTAGTTAGTTTTTGTGACATTTTCTTTTTTTATTTTATTTTTGTACTGGATTTTAAGATATTTATTTTGATGGTTTTCTGTATATATTTTGTGGTTCACTTTTTTTCGTTAATTGTGGTTGACTTTTTTGTATTAGATTATTATTTGACGAATAAATTGATATTAAAGTGATATTGTTTCGTGTTCAAAATGTTAAATCACAATTTATTAAAAATCTTCATATTGAATGATAAAAATAAAAATTCAGCCAAAATAAATGGATTTTAAAATTTACTATATAACAATCTCAGTCAATATAGTGTAATCGAACTCGAATTAATACATAACATATATACTATGTTATAGTTTATACCATAGTTTTAAAGGCGGTAAGGCGAGGCGAGGCGAGCGACCCCCTTCGGACGCCTAGGCGAATATGGCGATCGCCTAGGCGACGCCATATAAACAATTTAATATATAATACCAATAAAAAATTCAAATGTCAATCCAACCTTAATATAGCTAATTATAGGCATAAATATGCAGTGCTATTATAGAGGCATAGGACACCACACAAAGTAGCAAATTACAACTATAACCATGTGATCTAGTACAAATCAAAGTGCAAGTAGACAAAGCAACAGCTGTACCCATGTGATGTGCTATCTGCTCTGTTTTATATGCAAACAAATAAAGCAGGGGACCACCACATGCAAGCAAAAGAAGTGGACTGCCGCATGGCGTATGGCGACCGCCTAAGGCTGGATGGCGACGCCTGCGACGACTAACGCAAAAGGCGGCCGCCTTAGGCGCCGAGGGCGGACGCCATATGGCACTTGACTAGGCGAGACCCGACGCCTTGATATTTTCATCGCCTGGACGCCTAAGCGATGCCTAGGCGACGCCTTTAAAACACTGGTTTATACTATATAATATATACTATATGGTATTATATAATATATATTATATTGTTTGTAATATACATTATATAATATGGTAACACGGTAAATTATAATATATATGTATATAGTATATATTAAAAAAACTATATACTATAAAAATTTTGATATTGAAGTATAAGAATAAAATTTTTGCAAAAATGATAGCGATAGCCTAGAGCGGCCTAATGGTAAGAGATGTGCCCAGAGAAAACAGACTCGCCAACATGTA
Organism: Striga hermonthica; assembly: GCA_902706635.1. NCBI lineage: Eukaryota > Viridiplantae > Streptophyta > Magnoliopsida > Lamiales > Orobanchaceae > Striga > Striga hermonthica. The sequence continues at coordinate 15,240,771 of CACSLK010027833.1, forward strand.
CATGGTTCGAGTCCTGAATCCGGGGTCCTTCTACCATTTAACTTTTTTTTTTTGGAACACGGATTCTGAGAATCCGTTTTATATTTAAATCAATTAAAAAACGGATTATCAGAATCCATTTTTGTTTTAATATTTATATATATATATATATATATA
>CACSLK010027833.1:15240940-15254123 GCA_902706635.1 Striga hermonthica
TATATATATATATATATAATAAGTACGGATCTTGAAAATCCGTTTTCTTGCTTAAAACGGATTTCTAAAATCCGTTTTAATAAAAACGGATTATCACAATCCGGTCTTTTATGAATTAATTAGTGTTAATTACGTGATTATCTTGCAAAATTAAGATACAATGAATTTTGAAAATTCGTGTTTCTCTAAAACACCTATTCTAAGAATCCGTCCGTTTTATTTTTTCTACATTTTATTATTTTTATTTTTATTTTTTTCCACTTATTTTTTTTGTTTTTTAAATAAATAAATGTTTCCAATTGTGTTAGTCATTTTTAAGCATATAACAACACTTAAGAAAAGTATAATTATTTATTAGTGACATTATTAAACAAGCGTCGTATTAATTTACAAAATGGTGACGTTGTTTTAAAAATATTATTAAAATATGACAGTTATACATAGTGTTGTTTTTTTTTGCAATATGACAATACTTCTCTAAAATACATAGTTATATATTATCGCTTTTAAAGATGTATAGCCTATTTACCAACATAATTTAGCGACTCTTTTAAAAAAAATATAAGTAAAACTAAATAACAAAATAATGAAATCTTATTAAAACTATAATTATATAATGGAATTTTTAAAAAATGTCAGAGTTACATTAAATATGAGGCTTTTTTTTAAAAAAAAAAAAATTAAATTACAACACATATACAAAAGGGTCGATTTATTTTAATCATAAGAAGATTTTTTTTTTAAAAAAAGTACATGTAATATAGTAATTTTTAACGTTATGAGTGTACAACAAGCTACAAATAATTTATTCCACGTAGCTAGGTTAATGAACCGAAAAATTTTGAACAAAAGCTTTTTCGAGCCTACTCGTGTTCAATAAGAGCTCATTATTTTGTTAATAAAGTCGAGATCGAATAGAAAACTAAGTTTGTCTAATAGTTGAACGAGACTCTGAGCTTGTTTGCAAAAGTTCAATATGTTCACATATTTAAATATATGATATTTTTAACAAAATATATAAAATATGGATTTATTTTTATTTAATTAGATTTATTTTTATCATAATTATATAACCTGCCTCACTGCATTATAAATAATACTAATCTAAATTCTCAGTTGTAATGTAAAAGATATGTTAAATTAATATATTGATTTTTTTACCTTTGCCACCATCCTTTACTAATCTCCTCGGTTATATATTATAGTACTACACACTACACACACAGAAAAACGATAAAGTATTTGGAAATGAGATTCCTTATTCTATATATTTTTTATTTTATTGGTAAGAAATGAGATTTTTTTTTTTTTTTTTTACATGGATGATCTTTATTTTTTTTTAATTAATTATTCTTTGCATCCACCACCATGTTTATAACTCTTATGACTCTATCAATAAATACGATAATGGAGGCAAATACGATATTAGGTTCATTTATCTCATTAGAAATATAAACTTAACTAAAAAATGAAATGATAAAAAATGTAGATACCCGGCATTATTACTATCTCAGTCCGATTATAGAAAATGGACCAAAAGTGATAATAAGATGTCAATTTAATGATATTATTTGATTTGACGTGGTCTCAAATTAATGGATAAAAAAAGAATTTGGCCTAACATGCTGGACTGAAAAAGCAATTTTGCCCAATTTATTAGTGTAATAACTTTTTAATTACATCTACCAAAACGGGTGATTTTTAAATTTTTTAGCCTTACCGATTGAAGTGACGAGTGACGATAGTAATTAATTATTATGCATATTGACTGATTGCTATGGGGACGTGGGTCCGTTCTAAGACCCGAATATAATATATTTTCACTTTACTATATGGTGCCAAAAATATCGGACCACATACACATTATTGTTTGTTGGATAAGGATAACTTAGAAGGTTTATTATTATTATTTATAGTATATGTATGTATGTATTTGAGATTATTTTTATTAAAATAAAAGGTTTATTTTTAATTACAGGCTGGCCAAGGTTTGGTTGGTCAACTACACCTATATAATTTAATGCACCCTACATTATTGATATATATGTTCTACACTGCAATCTATCATCTATCATATCATATCAGAAAGAAAAGAGAGAGTGCCTGCCTAGAGGTTAAATCCAGCAAGCCTAAACACTAAATGTTCGGAAATATGAAATCCCCAAACCCTAAATGTGAGATATAATCGGCGCAGGTAGTTCTTCTTTCCATTCAACTCCAAAATATGTCTCTTCCAGAAAACGGCCTAATAATTGAAGATACAGATACACCTGAAGCTACGACACCGCCTGGACTCGAAAGATCTGAGAGCTCGGTAGCTAGATAAGGCCTTATGCGACTCGAAGGAGATGAGATCGTCGAACGACTACAAGCTCCCTTATGCGACTCGAAGGAGATGAGATCGTCGAACGACTACAAGAGCATGTAGTTGTTCGACGATCTCATCTCCTTTGAGTCGCATAAGGCCTTATCTAGCTACCAATAGCTATTGTTTTGTGAAGTCCTACTTTTTTGTTTAATTGAGAATTGTTATTGACCTATTGTTTTGTGAATTGTTAAGTTCTTCCTTTTTAGTGCTTGTTGTCATGTTAAAGATAGCTATTGGTTAATTTACATTATCATGTTAAAGAAATTCAACAATTGGGTTGACTAAGCAAGATATTTATTTGTTTATGTTATCATGTTAAAGAAGTTCAACAAGGTTATACATATTATTTAATAACTATATATACAAATATCTATAAGTGACATTTTAGATGCATCTCCAACAGTGAGGTTAACATGTCTGTGAATTGTTTTAAAAGACCAAGGGATGGAATAAGAAAAGAAAATAGTGAAAATTACTCATCACGACACTTTTATATTTAAAAAATGATACAAGAAAATAGTGAAAATTACTCATCTCCAACAGTGAGGTTAACATGTCTGTGTTGTTTCTTTATCGTGTTGATGTCGAAAAGTGGACGATCAACCGTCGAATATAAATTGAATTTCTTATATCAAAAGTGAAGAAAAGAGATGAAAAAATGGGTGTTTTTTTTTTTTTAGAGTGCTTCTCTCTCTCTTTTTTGTTCCGTCGAATATGAATTGAATTTTTTATATCAAAAGTGAAATAAAGAAATGAAAAAATGGGTGTTCTATTTTTTTATTTTTGGAGAGTGTTCTTCACTCTCTTTTGTTGTTGGAGGAAGGAGAAGAAATGAAGAGAATCTCCCTCTCCTCTCTCTTCTCATATATATATATATACTAGATTGGACTCGGCTGTGCACGCACAGCCGACCCTAGTCCAGTCTATAATTATATCTAGTATTTGTAAAAATTTTAAAACACATTTACCCACATTTTCAATTAAATTTTCCACACATATTTTTTACAACAAAATATTTATATTTATTAAATTAGTATTTTTATCGCATCAACTTTAATTATTATATTTTATTTTTTGTTTGTTCAAAATGTTTTTTTTTTTTCGGAACGATAGAAATATTATAAATAAGGGCACAAATGTGCAAATACAAACAACTGACGAACACAGCCACCAGCCGAATAAAAATGAGAGGACAAGACGAAGTCCGCCTAAAGATGACCCTAACAGGGTAATAATCACCCAACACACGACTCAATACTAAACACTAACACGGCCCCAACAGGGTAATGCTTGAGTGTGTGGTCCCAAAAGGATAATAAATTCACACTCGAGCTGTTCAAAATGTTTTTCACAAATATTTTTTTTTTTTTTTTGCAACTATTTTTTTACCATTCTTTTGACAAACGCAGCCACGCGATCCTTGGGTGGTTCGTTCGGCGGCTGGTGGTACATCACCGAACATTTCATCAAAAATACCTGAGTAGATCACATATTCAATAAAAAATCTCAGATAAAACAAATATAGTGTAAGAGAATAAACCATGGAATGACAAGTGATATAAAAAAGTAAATCATTTCTAGCACTCATGGACTCTTAATGATTGGATGAAGACAATTAAGATCAAACAGGATGCTCAATAACAGTTGCATTGAATATCTGTCTCAATCTCAGAAGCTGAAGAATTTTCTTGGTTCTTGGGTGCATAGCATTAATACTGAAATCATATAAACATACACGTAAATAATTTTTTTTTTTCTCTCTTACATTGATCTAGATATGGCGTAAATTGAGCATCAAGGTATAACCTTACCCACACATCCTAATTACGAATAGAAGCTTGGCTTCTGGGTTCACGTAAAAGCCACCTTTCAATCTAGCTTCGCGCTTCAATTAGATCAACTCCTTCTCCTAGACAACAAAATTACATATTGAGGATGTTGTAGTAGCAGTAACATTTATTTATCTTATCATATGGTAAATGAAGTATCATTAAGCCATATTAGATTATATCGGTAAATAAGTCGCTTAATCCTTATAAACAATAATACTATGAAAGAAACTATTAGCCGATAAATAACTATGAATTGCTATATACCTTGTGCCCATATCACATATTTAAACCCCAAAAGAAAAAACCCATGAAAATACAGTTTTCTACTATGAACTGCTATAAATTTTCGCGAATCAAATCAGCAGCCACCTTTTTCCTTTTAGAAGCATACTTGGGACCTTTCGTTATTGAACAACCTTTCCAAATCCTTGTATTTAAAACAAAACAAGTTAAATCATAAATTTGAGACCTCAACATGGAATCTTCAAATATATAGTAAATATTTATAATGATATGAAGTATGAAAGAAACATAAGATAGTGATAGTTACTGGGAACTATTGAGCTCTCTTCACCTAATCCTGAAGTTCTGTTGCACCAAGCAGCTCGTCAGCTCCACAGGAACCACAGGTTAAGGTAAATCAAGGAAAAACCAAAAAGAGGTTATTGATAGTCAAAAAATCTAAAAGAGTTGCTGTTTTGATCTCCTTTCTGCAAAAGCATGCACCATTTTACCAAATTATTATCTTTCTTTGAGGCAAAGCTTTTTATTCACTTAATTATTACACAAAAAAAAATCTAACAAAGCATCATAAATAAGGAAATATTTGACAGGGAGATACAACAAGGGGATCAAAACAGCAACCCTTGAATGTCTTTGACACCACTCTAATATTGTTTTCCAACACAGTTTGCCCCTTGAAAATACAGTTTTCTACTACATTTTATTAGTATTATTCTCCAAATATTTTAAGTTTTGGCCATTTTAGTATTTCCCAAATATTTAACAATAATCCAATCTTCATCATCTAATCAACCAAACACCCCTTACACATACACAATCCCAGTGGCTTTTGTTCTAAACGTACCACTCATCATCCTAAAAAACATCCCATTATTCTCATAAAGAAAAGAAATCATATTGCCAAAAAAAAAAAGAATGATACGATCTGAAAACGTCGGGAAGAATTGGGAAAATACCAACTCATTCCAGACTCTAACGATTATATAAAACGAACAAGAAACTGGTAAAACCACCTTGTCATAAGAATACAGGGGAAAAGAGAAGCTAATCAACAGAAAATAAACCTGTTCAATCGAAAGAAGTTTAAGAACTTTCTTGTTGGCTTCTCTCTTACTACATTAAAGATAGTTCAAGCTCAGTGACAGATCACATATCTGCATAACATCATCCAAATGCGTCAAATATATTCCAATTGAGCAGAGGAGTCCATATATTTCAGTCAGATTTCTAAACATTGAATCAAATTAAAAGCTTCCCGAAAGATGATTAACAATCAAATTTGAATCAAGAGATACAAATTCCACTAACTAATTTGGCCCGACTCCATCACAGAGATCAAAGTCACCAGGTCAAATGATCTTTCCTACAAATAATTTCAACCAATCCAAAAAGACCAATTAACAGGAAAAAAAATGATAAAAGCAAACATGATATATAAGAGATTTTATACAGGCACCATACATAACAAAACGACAATGCCCTAACATTGATCGAATTTCTTGGGGAAAAAAATAGTTTGCTTATGAAACCAGCCATGCCATTAAGTGCCAACATATCCAAGAATAAAAACAATTATAGGTTAGAAATCCAAATTATTGCACACATAGCTGAGCGGTATTAGATCTGAGTACTCAAAAAAGAAAAAACAAAAGATCCCAACAATTATCATGCATTGGAAAATATGAATGTATTGAGAAAGAGAACGATACCCACAATTCAAAGCCTCCTCCACGGAGGATGATGGGCTCGAATACCCTGTAGTGGAGGATCTCGGGCTGGATCGGCTCAATTTGGACGCCTTTGATTTGGTCAAGCCGCATACGCACCTGTAGTGGGTGACCCTGACAGACGTTTTCTGACGACTGAAGCAGTGGATGGATTCGGATGGCACAGCTATGCTGTTTTTCTCCCTGGGGCAAACTTGATTGTCCTGCTCTAAATAATAAACAAAAAAAAAAACATAAAAAATACCTTTTTGGGTTGTTATCGAACATAGTCCTCGGCATCTGTAAGTTCCTCCTCGGGCCTTCATCATCCTCACCCTCTCTGACCCACAACAGCAGCATCGCCAGAAGTACAAGACCATCGTCAGGACCAAGGCGACGATCAGGCACGACAAGGCGATGCAGATCCACTGGCTCTAGAAAAAACATGCTAATGTGGTACCAAAAAAGAATATTTAAAACAAAAAAGGCATTCTCAAATATTTATTAACATGATGAAAAGGAACAAACATATGTGTATTCAGGATGGAGAAAGTTGATCTTCATGTTCTGCGTAGTTTTTGCCTTCCGGCTGGTGAAAGTTCAAAGAGTCATACTTACATTCCATTTAGCACCTTGATGTTGTCGTATAAAAACCAATGCAGACTAAAAACAGTAACCACAATTGCAATCTGAACAGGGACTTCTAGTAAACAATTTGGCAACCCCATTTTTCTTCACAACCTGGACAATAGACCAATGGGAAAATGAGACTCTTCACAAATGTTCAATAAAAGTGTAAAAGCATGACCTCGTTATCAACACAGTACATGCAGTATTGTTTCAATCTTTTTATTGTAAAGAATGTATCTCAAAGTGCGTCACGTACATCCTCTTGAATTTGTCCAGGAACTCGAGGTAAAATTGCATAAACCTAGGTGTTATGACAATGCAAAACATTAAAAAAGAGTTGCTTTTTACAGAAAATTGTTATGTTTTACATAGTTCGGACAGAATTCGGGGTGTCTTTTAGAGCTATATTCTTGTTGTTGCTTATCAGAGAAAGTTAGAATAAGAAAAATGTTTTTTGTGCAAGCGCCCAACCGGACCTTCTGAGGAAAGTGTTTCTTGTCCAAAAACAGGCTTCGTTGCCTGGAAATCTTTCTCGATGGTATTATTTGCATATAGCTGGGAATACAAGAGAAAATTTGAAGAGATTGTATTGGGGAAATATAATTTCAATTTGCAAAAGAAAAATGGAATGCCTGAACCCAGTTGAGGAGCTTGGAATGATTTCAGAGAATCGAAATTCAGGTCAAACTTAACAGGTTAGACACATCAGAGTGGTCCCTCCAAGTCAATCCCTCACCAATGGCACTCATATATTAAAGCAGAAAATGTGGCGTATATTAAAGCATAAAATGTTACGTATAATCCAGTATTAATACTATTGGAATGTGCTTAACCAGATATTATGAAGAAACTTTGATATGTCAAGATTTAGGAGAAAACTTGTCTGTAACATTCAAAAAGAGTGTGATGCTAATGTCTTACATGTCAGCCACCAATTGGATACCCTCTCTTTACCTGTCTATTATGATGCTGTCTGTAGATATATATCTGGCCTTCATAATATATCCAGTTAGATTTGGAGTCAAAAGTGTAATGTATGAAGAAGAATCAAGCCATTTGATAATGACTTACCGATATTACAACATGCTTTCTTAATTACCATCAACCCATTGAACAAATGGTTCTTGGATTTTGGCATCCTTTTCTTCTGCTTCCTTTGTTCGAAGCCCGCTTAAGTAAAAGAACATGGAAACTTTATCGTCATTCAGTTCGCGCACAATCCCTCGTTGCCCACTACATAAAGTCCTGAAAATATGTTGTGAACAAATGCTTTTCAAGAACATCCTCAAATTAAGCAAACAACATGAACAAAATTTGTATATCACTTAAACTATCACTTATATACACACACACACACAAACATACCTGTTATTCTCTTTAATGAAGTTGCTCTGTCCTACATATTTCACTGTCTCCTGGCAATAAAAAGGAAGAAAAAAAATGTTGTGAACAAAATAACAAATAAGTAAATAATTCTAATTTATTATCTTGCATATTACAATTGCATTCCTCAACTTTCGTATAACAATAAGAAATTGGGCCCTCAGTGAAATTAAGCCCACATTTAGCAGCAGAATTAGAAGAGATATGTGTCGCTTTTTTATCTTGTTTCAACTGACAGAATTTTTCTTCAGAAGTTTCCTCTTCTTTTTCCTCATAAGTTTCCTTTGAAGCACACTGTCAAATAGGAAAAGGAAAAAGGAAACAATTATTTCTTTTGAACACCCCAAAATTGCTTAATTTTGAACTTAACAAGTTCAATTATTTGAGTCGTTCAAAAAATGCTTAACAAGTTCAATTATTTCTTTTGAACACCCCAAAAAATGCTTTTGATAACTTAACAAGTTCAATTATTTCATTACTACACATTTTTTTCGTTTTAATTTGTTTTCATCTTTTTATTTTTACTATCAAAAATTGAAATTGGAGTCGTTCGATAGGCTTTTTTCCACAAATAGTGATTTTGAACACCCCAAAATTGCAACTTAAAGAAAAGTATTTGTCCCCCTTTTTGAATGGCATTACCTTTTCGCAAGTTTCGTCATCATCTTTTTGTATAATTTCTGCATCTGATTCTTCTTCATCAATGATCTGAAAATAACAACATTTCACCACAAGTTAGACCTGAAAATAACGACATTCAACAAGGGGAGAGTCGGTTGGTTAGGTCTACAATCGTATCGGTCGTTTTCAAACCCGCCTTCTTCCACCGCGCCACCTCTCAGGTTCTAACCGCCGCGCCGACCGGAACTGTGGTGTCTCCGTCGGCTTCGTCGTGTATTGTTTGTTTCTTGTATTGGAGAATAGAATGAGAGAGTAGGTTAATGTTGCGTGGAGAAGGAAAACATCAGATTTTCGGGGATAACTTGTCAACTCGTCCAAAGCAGAAAAAGTGTTGACGAAATGATGTCGAGGACGTGGGTTGGCAGAACAATGTCAGAACAAAACTAAAATTACCATAACATCTCAAAAAGCACAATAAAGTGAGGGTAATTTAGTGAAATGGCAGACCAAGAACAAATCGAAAAGAGGGGCAGCAAGTGAAAAATTAGAGCCAAATGCGGGGCATTTTTGTCCGAATAAGACACGTGTCAGGCCCAAAACAATCCCTTCTTGTTGGGTTATATGTATAGTAGAGATACACAAATTAAAAAAAGGTAAAAATAATATATTATCATTCAATGCGAAGTGGCAATCGGGGGGCTTACTTATGTATTTTGACGGCTTCAATTGACTTTTACTTTACCGACAATTGTGGTACCTGTGTTATCCGATTACTCGGGATTCCGCTCAGCTCGACAGAGGACAAAGACATGTGGGGTTGCAGTCGACTTCTCAGGCGATTAGTCTTAAGAACGTGTTTATATATTTATTTATCATGTATTTTTGTCTCATTGATTACTGGGCCATACTTTATTATTCCGTTTATCATTTGATTAATCGAAGCCAAATTTGTATCAACAATCGGGTATCTCAAAATTAATGGGAATCATGCCCAATTTTTTCTTCCCCCGATATCACTATTTCATTTCCCACTTTTTGAACCATATATGCCAAAAAAAATTAAAAGCATCGACAAAACCCTATATGCCCAAATCACTTTTTGCTCCGGATTGTCCACGGAGAAGAAAAATGTTGCATCACCGTGATCATGGTCAAGAGGATGTACAACAATCTCAATCGAGTTTGCGGAGCCAAAAGTAGAAATCCTCCTGCAAACAAAAATTGGTGCAGAAAATGATTCAATTTGGAAATAAAATCAAAAAAATCTGATACAATGGTCCATCTGAACAATAGTCGGAGAAAAACATCCAACCGCATACCTAACAATGACGACGATTTCCATTCCGATTCGAAGGAGATGCCCAATAAAAGGACTCAAGAATTAACAATCGAAAAGGCAGAGAATCTACCAAAAACAAAGTTAATTATAGAAAAGTTGGAAAAAGAAAGTTAGTGATGTTTGAGAGGAACTGAGATTAAAAGATTTGGAGTTCGATCCAATTGAAGACGATGATAGGGACAATGACAACTTTAAAAATGGAGCAGAAAACGGGTATTTTTTTTATGTGCACAATTATATTCATCATCAACATCATCAACATACCCAGTATATTCCCAACAGGTTGGGGTCTGAGGGGTCAGTTGTACGCAGACCTTACCCTTGTAATTATACAAGGAGGCTGTTTCCATAGCGACCCAAGGTGCACAATTATATTCACTTTATGTTTTTTTTTTTGCATAATGTCTTGGCACATAGTGAAGATACTTATCTCCAATTTTATTTTATTTTGTTGAAGGGATTACAGAGTATTCGTGTCGTCTTCTGCTGAACATTTTATAGTCAATACCAACGTTCCAATGGATTACGATGTCGATTTAGAGCAGCTGAGGTATGCATGTATTATGTACAAGCATGGCAAGATGAAACAAGAAAAACCATGCGAGAGCGAGGATGAATCACCCGGTTCGATGTCGGACGTGGATAGGCGTAATCTGACAGTTGATTAGGTTGACAGTTCAATCATTTTTTTTGCTGTTGAAATTGACTATGTTGGATGTTTAACTTCAGGCACTGAAATGGAGTATGTTGGATGTCTTTTTGGGTGATTCGAAATATACAGTGTTTGTTTTTTATATTCCCCCTGGTAAGGATGGATCTATTTTGTCATTGGTGGATGTTTATGTACAACTGTGGTTTAATTATCTAGTTTATTTTTCACGTTTATGCAATACAAGGTTCGTGCCACCTACGATGGACACACCTTAATGAGTTGAGTCTTAATAAATATGGCATATCACATACATAAACATGTTTCCAAATTTAGTGTGCTATCATGAATATGAACGAATCCAAAATTATCGTAATTTATAAACCTGACAAGCAACAAGAAAACGGATGCGCGTTAGCGCAACGGCTTTCGCGCTAGTTGCTCAATCCGTTGCTTGTTTGAAGAAAAAGAGGGGATTTGGAGAGCACAGTACGATGAAAGTTGTAAGCTGTGTTCGGGGGGGAGTTATTGTCTATCGTTGGCCTCTATGGTAGAATCAGTCGGGGGGAACCCTTTTGGGAGGTTGGAGCAAGAAAGACATTGCAACCTAACCCCGAAATGACCCAAGAAAAGCTCACAGTCTTATTAAAGAGTCTTTCTACTAATGTCTCCTGGAACGATAGAGGAAAGATGGACGAAGGGTAGCTATAGATTACATAAAAATAGGACAGATATTTTCAATAAGAGGAGGCGCTATGTTAATAGCCCAGTTGAAAGGAACAAACGAAGCAGCAAGAAAACAGATGCGCGTTAACGTAAAGGCTTTCGCGCTAGACTTAAAAATAGAAAGAAATTGAATTGATTGATTGATGCCTGCTTCTTCCTGCTGCTTGCTTCTTCCTGCTGCTTGCTCACTGCGCGGGGTCAGAAGGATGGTAGGAGGCATCCCCCGGGCCTTACCGAGGAACGTGATGAGACGGAGATCTCAATCAAGGGCTCTGAAAGCAACTCTTGAACCCCTGGAGAGGTAACTCAATAGGTAGAGGCTATAGAACCGTTAGGCTAGGCCAATTCGACTGAATTTGTCTCAACATGGTATGCATAAACAAACAATATACCAATACAAAATTTCATAATTTACAAACCTGACATAAACTAAATTAACAAACAATAAACTAATACAAAATTTCATATTTTACAAACATGACATAAACCAACAATGCACCAATACAAAATTTCGTGATTTATAAACCTAACATAAACTTCAAAGTGATATACATAAATTAATAAAATCCAATTTTCCAATCTATGATCATGGTGCAAAATAACCATAATAAAACAAATATTTTAAAAATGTTTCGTTTATGAATTATGATACTTAAAAATAAATGAAATATAAATATCTAGTGGAATGAATGAAAATAATAAAAAAAAATGTATTCTAATTTAGCTGCTTTGGTCTATTCTCAATTATATATGCGCAAATAAACTAAATGCAATATAAATGAGTTACATAGTAAGTGGCAATAAAATGCTCAAATTCGAAATCTTGGAAGATATTTAAATTTCAGACAGACCGTGGCTTGTTTCCAGAGAAGGCAAATCGTGGGAGCTCATCAGTATGAGTTGTTTACGGAAAAGACATCAGATTTTTTTCAAATTTGGTAAACCACATTTGTTACGGAAATCACCAAACTTTTAAGAGATTTAATTGTTTCTTGACTATATGAAAATACTAGTACGTACCCCGTGCGATGCACGGAACATAGATATTAAATGAGTTATTTTAACAGCCTTGTCCGTTTAAATCTTAAAAGTAATAGTGTTATTATCTATTTTCTACCTCTTTTGATCAACGTTAAGTCTAAAAAATAATAAGGTTATAAGTTTTTTTTTTTCATATCTTTTAACCAGCATTGTTTTTTAGCCAGAACTTAAATATGAGTATGTTAGGGCTAGCATGTAAAATAATTAATATATTAGCTCACTAAGATATTTATACTAATAAAACTTTAATTTCAATATATAAATTTATCCCTTGATATAAAAAAAAGTAACAGTTTTATTTATTCTTGTTCATCATATAATATTTAATTATTATTTTATTATATAATAAAAAAGAATAGTGTTAAATAGTTTTTTTTAACACAAAGATAATATTAAAAAAATATAAATATCCATACAAATATACGAACCAAGTTTTTTTAATAGTTTTTTATAAGTCTTATAAAAATATATTATAATTTGTTAGTGTATTATTCAAAATCGTAATATTGATTTGTAGTTTTTAGAAACAGAATTTTGATTGTTTTTACTCACCCCATTTTATGGGATTTTTTTATGTCAAGATAAGATAGATTAAAAACAATATGTAAAATAGGAAACTTGATTAAAATTATAAATGCATTAATT
>CACSLK010027833.1:15282025-15293267 GCA_902706635.1 Striga hermonthica
ACACTCACAGGATTTACTCAAACACTCTATTTTTATCTCACTGAACAATAACACTCAAAGATGTTATTTTTTTCTCTCTTTTTCTTTCTTCTGCTTGGTGCATTTCCTTCAACTGAATACCCCCTCTATTTATAGGGGTGATGATCATGTGAACAGAAAAAAAAAAATTCTCGGCCAGCTCTTTCATTCCTTTTTCTCTTCAATAATGTGGCACAATAACCAAGACCTTTTTGTTTTCTTTCAAATTTTTTTTTATTTAATCTTATTGTGGTTTTGTTTGTTTGTGGTTGGACACCACATGCCAATTTGGCTGGATATGACAATTCTCCCCCCAGCCAAAGGGAAATATTCTGCAAATCTTCACATGCAGTCCATGCCGATCAACTCGGCACAAAGCTGAAGCTTTCCACCTGTTACAACTTTCGTCATCATGTCAGCAGGGTTCTTGTCAGTGTGAATCTTTTCCAACCTGAACTGTTGTTCTTCCACTACTTGACGTAGCCAATGATATCTGACATCAATGTGCTTCGTGCGAGAGTGGTACATCGCATTCTTACTTAAATCCAATGCGCTCTGACTATCGCAATGGATATCGTACCTTTCCTTCTTCATTCCCAATTGTTGAAGAAACCTCTTCAACCAAAGCATTTCTTTACCTGCTTCTGTCATTGCAATATACTCTGCTTCAGTAGTCGACAAGGCAACAGATTTCTGCAATTTAGATTGCCAAGATACAGCTCCCCCTGTAAATGTAAACACAAACCCTGAAGTAGATTTTCTACTATCCAGGTCACCTGCCATATCCGCATCTGTATAACCTTCAAGAATTGGGTTTCTTTTTCCGAAGCTCAAGGACTTATTTGCACTGCCTTTTAGGTACCTCAAGATCCACTTCACAGCTTCCCAATAATCCTTCCCAGGATTGGAAAGATACCTGCTAACAACTCCAACCGCATGAGCGATGTCTGGTCTTGTACAAACCATGGCATACATCAAACTCCCGACTGCCGAGGAGTATAGAACACCCGCCATAGCTTCTTTTTCTTCTTGCCTCTTAGGACAACTTTGTTTGCTGAACTTCAAGTGATTGGCCAACGGTGTATTGACTGGCTTAGCCGATTTCATGTTGAATCTCTCCAGAATCCGATTCACATATCGTTCTTGCGATAACCATAACCTCTTGGATTTTCGGTCTCGCATGATCTGCATGCCCAAAATTTGTTTCGCAGGGCCCAGATCCTTCATTTCAAAGGACTTTGCTAAATCCTTCTTCAGATCACCAATCAACTTCATATCATGTCCCACTATCAACATATCATCTACATATAACAAAAGGATAATGAATTTATCACCTGGAAATTTCTTAACGAACACACAATGATCTGCATCAGTCTTGGTATATCCATGACTCGCCATGAATGAGTCAAATTTCTTATACCACTGTCTTGGAGCTTGTTTCAATCCATACAAGCTCTTCTTCAATCTGCAAACCATGTGCTCCTTTCCGGTCTTCTCAAATCCTTCTGGTTGCTCTATGTAGATTTCTTCATTTAGGTCTCCATGAAGAAATGCAGTCTTCACATCTAGTTGTTCAAGCTCCAGATCCAAGCTAGCCACCAATCCGAGTACTACTCGAATAGAGCTCATCTTTACAACCAGAGAGAATATCTCATCAAAGTCTATTCCTCGCTTTTGTCCAAATCCTTTCACGACTAAGCGAGCCTTGTACTTCAACAGCTTGTCACCATCTTTCTTAAGCTTGAACACCCATTTATTCTTCAAGGCTTTTCTACCTTCCGGAAGCTTCACAAGCTCATAAGTTTCATTTTTCATCAGTGAATCCATTTCTTCTTGCATGGCTTTCATCCACTGGGATTTATCCTTATGAGTCTGTACTTCTTCAAAGCTTTTTGGGTCCCCTTCTTCAGTGATGGTAATATACGTGGAACTAGGGTATCTCGTAGACGGTTGGATCGCTCGATTTGATCTCCTGAGCTGAGGTGGAGCTTCGAGGTCTTCTTGCTCAACACCTTCACCATCACCATCTTCTATTGCTGGCTCATCATCAACCCTAAGTTCTCCATCACACTCTCCCCCTGCTGTGGCATCTCCAGGAGGTTTGATAGGTGAAAGATCCACCTTTCCACTTGGTTCTCTGACTTCTGGTAAAGCAGAAACAGACATAGTTTCTTGCTCATTGAACACTACATCTCTGCTTCTGATAATTTTTCGATTCTCTGGATCCCATAACCTGTAGCCAAATTCCTCATCTCCATAGCCCATAAATATACAAGGAATGGCTTTATCGTCAAGTTTTCGTCTCTGTTCCTTGCTTACGTGAGCAAAAGCTTTGCATCCAAACACCTTTAAATGAGAGTATTTAACATCATGTCCGGACCATACTCTCTCAGGGATATCAAAGCCCAAAGGAACAGATGGAGATCGGTTGATCAAGTAGCACGCCGTTAGAACAGCTTCACCCCAGAATGGCTTAGGTAGTTTAGCCATTCTTAACATACACCTCACTTTCTCCATAATGGTTCTGTTGATTCTTTCAGCCACACCATTATGTTGTGGGGTTCTAGGTACAGTCTTCTCATGCCTGATGCCATGTTCGACACAATAATTCTTGAATTCATGGGAAGTATACTCCCCCCCATTGTCTGAGCGAAGACACTTCAAAGGTTTACCAGCCTGTCTCTCCACCATAGCATGAAACCTTTTGAAGTATTGAAAAACTTCACCCTTCGTTTTCAAGAAATACACCCACAATTTTCGTGCAGCATCATCGATAAATGTCACGAAATATCTGCTACCACCGAGACTCTCCACTTCCATGGGTCCACATACATCAGAATATACCATCTCCAACACATTCACTTTCAGCTTCAAGGTTTTGCTGAAAGACACTATATGATGCTTCCCAAAGAGACAATATTCACAAGGATTTAGTTTCGAATATTTGGCAAATGGGATGAGGGACTTTCTTGCCAAAATTTGTAGTCTTTTTTCACCAATATGAGCCAGTCTTTTGTGCCACAAATTTGGCGAAGCATCATCTTCGACTGCATTTAATCCACCCTTGATCAGCTTCACTTGAGTTCTGTACAGTGTCGATCTCACTGTACCTCTAGCAGCTAACAACGATCCTTTGGTAAGCTTCCACGTGCCGTTACCAAAATTGTTAGTATAGCCTGCTAGATCCAATGCATGCACAGAGATCAGATTCAGACGTAAGTCTGGTATATGTCGTACGTCCTTCAGTGTTATTGTGCATCCAATATCAGTTTGAATGCACACAACACCAACTCCCACAATATTTGCAGTGCTGTTGTTGTCCATCTTTACTCTACCAAAGTCTCCTTCTTTGTATAGAGAAAAGAATTCATTGTGAGAGGTTGCATTGTATGATGCTGCCGAGTCAATGACCCATTCAACACATGAGTCAGCAACATGACACTCTTCTTCTTCAACAGAGAGCAACACCCACTTCCCCATTGATCACAGGGGTTGCGGTATTTTGATCGTTCTCTGTCTTATTATTTCTCCAACCTCTGTTCTTCCAGGCTTTGCAGTTTCTTTTGATATGCCCTTCTTCACCGCAGTGATAACACTTGAATTTTTTCCTGGGTTGAGATTGTGATTTATCTCTGGATTTGTTATTCCGGCCTCTGCTTTTACTTCTCCCCCTGGTTTCTGTGACCAGGGCTTGGGAACTGCTTGCTCCTGAGTCTTTTCTTCTTGTTTCTTCATTAAACATACTGTCTTTGACTTGGGTCAAAGTCAGTTTTCCCTCAGGAGTAGAGTTGCTCAACGAGACCACCAGAGTCTCCCAGCTATCCGGTAAAGAACTCAAAAGTAACAGCGCCTGCAGCTCTTCATCAAGTTTCATTTCCATGGTAACAAGTTGGTTCACCATGTCTTGAAACTCATTCAAGTGTTCTGCAACTGATCTTCCATCCCGCTATTTTAAATTTACAAGCTTTTTAATGACGAAAGCTTTATTCTGTGCAGTCTTCCTCTGGTACATTTGTTCAATTTTGTTCCACAGAGTATGGGCTTTCGAATCTGTGGCAACATAGTGGAATATACTGATATCCACCCACTGCCGGATTAAACTGACAGCTTTCCTATGTAATTTCTTCCAATCGTCATCCTTCACGTCTTCTGGCTTGTTGTCTCCCTTTTCTACAGGATCGTATAGATCTTTGTAGAAAAGTATATCCTCCATTTTTGGCTTCCAAATGGAGTAATTTGTTGCTGTGAGCTTCACCATGGTACCCACGGTCTCCTCCATTTAATTTACACGGGTCGAAACAGAGCCCAACTTGAGCTCTGATACCACTTGTTGGGCTCAGATGCGCAATACGAAAAATGTAAATTAAAATATCAAGGTAAAATGGTGAACAATAATCCCAATCCCAGCAACTCAAGAATGACAAAAGAAAATCTCTTGCAATAAAACAAGAATAATTTTTTTCTGATGTGGAAGATCAGATTAAACTGCAACCACAGAACATACTAAGAATATCCCAAATAAATAAAATATGCAAGAAATAAGACACCAAGATTTAACGTGGAAAAACCTCCAAATAGAGGAAAAAAACCACGGGACAACCTCCGAACAATTCCACTATATTTTCAAGATAATTACAATATCTTTTCACACTCCCTTACACTAGAAATGTAAAATATAGTGACCCAGTGAAACCCCACTCCTAAACAAGGAGTAATAGAGTTGATACTCAACCCGGTGTATTTTTCCCACACTCACAGGATTTACTCAAACACTCTATTTTTATCTCACTGAACAATAACTATCAAAGATGTTATTTTTTTTCTCTCTTTTTCTTTCTTTTGCTTGGTGCATTTCCTTCAGCTGAATACCCCCTCTATTTATAGGGGTGATGATCATGTGAACAGAAAAAAAATTCTCGGCCAGCTCTTTCTTTCCTTTTTCTCTTCAATAATGTGGCACAATAACCAAGACCTTTTTGTTTTCTTTCAAATTTTTTTTATTTAATCTTATTGTGGTTTTGTTTGTTTGTGGTTGGACACCACATGCCAATTTGGCTGGATATGACATTTATATGTCTAAGTTGCCTCATTTGTGTTGTTTTGGGCTTGTTTTGTAGTAACTGTGTTGAGCCTCTGTTCCTTGCCGTCAGTTGTTGAAATTATGTATTTTTTTAGAGGGCCTTATATCGCTTAAGTTTCAGTTTTGAAGAGTTGGGATTCATGCCTTATTGATTAGAAAAAGGAAGTATGTTTGGTGCTATTTTTTATTTTCGATATTAAGGCTGTTGGCATGACATATTGTAGTGTTAGAGCATCTCCAATGCTCTAATGTTGTTGTATAATAATTCTTGCCAAATGTCAATAAATTAAATGGATTGTGAACCATGTAGGAAAAATGATAAGTTTACAACTATGAAATTAAAAAATTATCTTCAATGCACAATTTAGTCTAACTACAATTCTATTTATTACAAAATATAAAATTTTATAATATAAAATAAGAAAATTAATTAAATAATAAAATTGTTTGGAATTGGTAAGTGTTATTCTCTCTTCTCTTCATTGCCCAGCTAGAATGTGGAAGAGAATGTGATTGAACCACATTCTTCTCTACATTGTAGACATTAATTATGTCCACATCATCACAACATTTGTCATCACATTTTACATTGGAGAATAAAAAATTGTGATATTGCTAAATATGTTGATGTGGAATGTAATTTCCACAACAACATTTGAGCATTGGAGATGCTCTTAGTTGGATACTAAAATTACACGAGAATCCTACAAGCTGATATGTAATTTTCAGTTCTTACAAATAATTTAGAAATAGAAAATTACAATTAAACTGAAAAAATAAATTACAACTGAAAAACGAAAAGATTTTTAACCGAAACGAGTAAAACTCTTTCCGCAAGAAGAATACATCCCGTGTGTCAGCTAACGGTTCAGGCGTAACTTTCCCAAAGATACAACGACAAACGTCTCTAAATCTGCAGCACACCAGATTTACGAGCTCCAGCGAACGGGAACGGAATCGAGAATTGATCACTTAGAAATAAAAGGAATATCTTAAAATAAATAAAAATATCACTTGTTTCTTCTTTTTTGATATTTTTATATCCGATATTTGGACATATATTTTTCTTTTCTTTCATTTCTCTTTCTTTTTTCTCCCTTTCTTTCAGATTTTGGTGCATTTTTTTATCTTGCCCGAGAGGAGTATTTATAGGCAGAAGAGAGGCATCAATCTGGCCAAATTACAATTCAACTTGCAATATATATATATTTTTTTAATAATGACTAATTGGGGCGGTGCATGTGGGGCGGCACCGCCCCTTTATTTTATTTTTTTTTTTTTTTTTTTTTTACAATCCCCCATGAAGAGAAAATAAAGAAATACACATATATACAAACTATTGTGCTCAATCCTCACAAAATTCTATTGCATCAGAAAAGGTAGCTTTTGGCTTTGAACCTTTCTTAGTAAACATCATCGGATGCACTGAAGGACTAGTGGACATAATGCCTTGAACTATTCCTCCATAGTGTACACCAAGATAATGACATTCACACAATAGAGTTTTTAACTCCATTCCGTTTTATCGTTGTGTCCGTTTTGGTCATGGACAACACAATTTTTTCATAGAGTGGTCCATTTGGGCTGGACTGAGCTTTCTTAAGGGAACTCTGTTCATCGTCCAACATGTAAGTAATAAAATTAGATCCAAACATTTTAACCGTTTTTACCCTTTTACTACGTCTCGGTTCTTCATTAGTACCATCTGGTACAGAACCACTAGCAGTTTCATACATTCGTTTACTAGAACTAGATTCTGCCCTTTCCTTCAGAGAAAAAATATTCTCAAAGAATATATCATTCCTCGACTCAATAGTGGTGCCAACAGATACCTCTGGATTTTTTAATTTATGAACCAAAAATCTATATGTTGTACTATTGTACGCATATCCAATAAATACACAATCGACTGTCTTTGGTCCAATTCTCATTTTTTTGGGTTCAGGTACTGAAACCTTAGCCAAACACCCCCACACTTTCAGGTATTTATAAGACGACTTACGATTCTTCCACATTTCGTAAGGCGTCTCATCTTTCACTTGAGGTGGTATTTTATTCAGGATATGATTTGTTGTTAAAACAGTTTCCCCCCACATGTTTTGGGGTAATCCTGAATTTATCAACATGACATTCATCATTTCTTTTAACGTACGGTTCTTGCGTTCAGCAACACCGTTCGACTGTGGAGAATAAGGGGTCGTCGTTTGATGAATTATGCCATATTCAGAACATATTTATTCAAAAGGAGCTACATACTCCCCACCCCTATCACTTCAGATTATTTTAATCCTTTTATCGAGTTAATTTTCAACTTGGGTCTTATAGACTTTAAATGCTTCCACAACCTCATCTTTGCTTCTTAACAAATATAAGTAGCAAAACCTTGTGCAATCATCGATAAAAGTAATAAAATACTTTTTACCTGTTCTTGTTTGCAAATTTTTCATATCACATACATCAGTATGGATCAAACCTAATGGTTCAGTACTCCTTTCCACCGAGTGAAAAGGCAACTTAGCCATTTTTGCTTCAATACAAATTTCACATTTCTTATGTGATTCGATTTTAGAATTAGGAATTAATTCTAAATTCATCAACCGTTTAATGCATTTAGATTTACATGTCCCAATCTAATATGCCATAAATCAGAGCACTCGACGGCATAAACAGAAATAAGCTTTTCATTATCATTGGAAACGGTTACACGGCACACGGCCATTACATTCATTTTGAACAACCCTTTGTCGACATAACCACGACCAAAGAATGTTCCAAACTTGCTAAGAACAAACTTCTTATCATCAAACACCAGCCCTAATCCATGCTCAACAAGAAGAGATCTGGAGACCAAATTCTTGCGGATGTATGGGACATGCAGAATATCCTTAAGCTTAAACTCCTTTCCAGAAGTGAGATTCAGCACCACTGTGCCAACTCCAGCCACATCAGACGTGGAGGAGTTTTCCATGTGAAGTTTCTGAACCGTAGCAGGAGTTTATTCAGAGAACACCTCATTGTCGGAACACACATGACGAGTGGCACCAGTATCAATGTACCACTCCCTTGTGTTATCCACCAAATTGGATTCAAACACCACAGCCGACATATCAAAGTCTGTCAATTCACCCGGCACAAGGCCGTGTTCAGCAACAAGGGCACTAGGTTGCCCTTTCTTTGGCCCAGCCTTCTTAGGCTTCCTGCAGTCTTTGGCCATATCGTTCGGCTTTCCACAGTTGTGGCAAGTGCCAGTAAACTTCCAAATGTTGGCGGGTTGCTTCCCTTTGTTAAGGGACTTCTTCTTGCTCGAGTTGCCTTGCTCCAGCAAGTTGGCACGAGCCTCCTTCTTTGGGACTTTTCCGGATGACTTATGGTTGTCCTCCTCAATACGAAGACAAACTATCAGATCTTCAAGACTCATCTCCTTTCTCTTGTGCTTGAGATAGTTCTTGAAGTCCTTTCAGCCTGGCGGCAGCTTCTCGATCACAACTGCTACTTAAAATGACTCGCTCAGAGATATTCCTTCAGCATGTATATCGTGCAAGATCAGCTGGAACTCTTGCACATGTGACACGAAAGTCTTCGTGTCAATCATCTTGAAGTCAAGAAATTTTCCGACAATGAATTTCTTCGCCCCGACATCCTCAGTCTTGTACTTCTTCTCCAAGGAAGCCCAAAGCTCCTTGGCAGAACCAACAGAGATGTACACATTATACAACTCGTTACTAAGTCCATTCATGATATAGTTTCGGCAAAGATAATCACCTTGCCCCCAAGCTTCGTACGCAACGCTTGGTTCAGTGTTGGTTTCATTTTCAGCAACAAGAGGGGGATCGTCCTTCAGATATTTTGTCAAACCAAAGTGGTCTAGTAAAAATGCATCTTTTGTTACCACCTCTTGAAATCAAACCCGTTGAATTTTTCGGGCTTCTCAACAGTAGGGACATGGATGACAGGTACATGATTGACTGGATGTTGATGTTGAGAACCTACTCCAGTGGAAGTCATCAGTTCAGTAAGACAAATATTCTTCTTGCGATTGTTGGATACTTGGTGTGAAATTACACGAGAATCCTACGAACTGATATGTAATTTTCAGTTCTTACAAATAATCTAGAAATAGAAAATTACAAATTTAACTGAAAAAATAAATTACAACTGAAAAAGGGAAAGATTATAGCCGAGGCGAGTAAAACTCTTTCCGCAAGAAGAATACTCCACATGTGTTAGCTAACAGTTCAGGCTTAACTTCCCCAAAGATACAACGACAAACGTCTCTAAATCTGTAGCACCAGATTTACGAGCTCTGGCAAACGGGAACGGAATCGAGAATTGAGCACTTAGAAATAAAAGTAATATCTTAAAACAAATAAAAATATTACTTGTTTCTTCTCTTTTGATATTTTTATATCCGATATTTGGACATATATTTTTCTTTTCTTTCCTTTCTCTTTTTTTCTTCTCTCTTTCTTTCAGATTTTGGTGCATTTTTTCATCTTGCCCGAGAGGAGTATTTATAGGCAGAAGAGAGGCATCAATCTGGCCAAATTGCAATTCAACTTGCAATATTTTAATTTTTTTTTTCTTGGTGCGTCTTTCTTCCTTCTGAATGATGCCTTAGGCATATGTGCCGCTGCTGAATCAGGCAATTTGCCTAATAAAAATATATATATTTTTAATAGCAATTGGTGGGGCGGTACATGTGGGGCGGCACCACCCCTTTATTTTTTTTTTTTTTAGACAGTGTTAGAAATATGATAGATTCATTGTTGAATTGTGACCAAGAATCAGTTTTAAAGGCATACTTAGGAGGATAATTTTGAAGTAGAATAGAACTTGATCTTGTGAATTGATATGCCTTGTTTTGTTGAATCTTCAAGCCCTGCTTGGTGAAGGTTATATTGCTAAAAATGTGTATTTATCAGTTTTATTTTCAGTTTTTAAGGTTGAGTTATTGTTGCTTTGGGTCAAGAAAAGAATAGAGGAAAGAGAGCAAGTATATGTGACACTTTTTGGCTTGTATTTGATCATGTGCTGAGCCGTGTATTATGATTTTTTGCTGCCAGAACCATTTTCAGAGGATAAATTCCAGTTGTAGATGTGTTAAAAGCATGCCTGTAAGTTGTGAAGATTTAGAGAAAAGTGTATGTGTATTTTGTTGCTCTTTTGCCTTGCTTCTTTGGCCGATTATTGAACTATTTTGCCGAACCTTTATGCTTGTTCTTGTGTTGTTTTGTGTGTTATTAATTGAGTTTAGTTTCGGTTTTGTTGGCCCTAGTCTTGGAGTTAGAAGGAAGTGAAAAAGAAAAGAAAAGAGAGTCCTTCATGCCTTGATTTAGTGTTCCGAGCTTAAGTCAGATCTCTAAGAACACTAGACGAGTCTAGTTAAGTCGAGAAGTTTCAGTAGAAGTTTTATCTGTTTTAATTGCCGGCTTGGCTCGGTATGACTTATTTGCCTTATGTGTTTTAGTTACCCTTGCCTGCCTTGTTTGCATATTGTCGCCGCCCGTAAATAATCAGACAAAAAATAAAAACTATAGATTAAAGAGGAGTCGGGCCCTAACCTAGATGCACTAGCATTTTCATTCAGTTGAGTCAGTAAGCAGTCAGGTAGCAGTCAAGTAGCAGTCAAGTGGGGATTTCTATGCTGTCTTATTCTTAATAATTATATGATATTATGGTTAAAGTAAGTTAGTGAGTATTTGCCCACAAGGGGCATTCAGTTTCCTGTTGGCAACTGGGGCAAGCCTATGTAACCAACGACAAAATGTGTGCACAAGAGACAATCTTCCGTTGCGGGCAAGCCGTATGTAAGACGGATGAGTTCATTTCAGACCAGTTTATTAATTTATATGCTTTTATATGCTGAGAGTATGATATCTGTAATTATCATGAATAATCACATTAGATTATTATGGTGAGCTCGTTGTTTTGATCACCCCCGACAATTATTATTTTCAGGTTAAGCAGCTGGCACTGGACGAGGGACAATAGTGGTCAATTTATGAAGTTGCATTATTTAGTGCTTCCGCTTAAATGTTTCAGAATATGTTATTATCAAACCTCTGAGATATTTGTAATCAAAGGATTTCTCAACTAAAAATAAGAACTGCAATCGTTTATATGTTCTCTTTTTTTTTTTTTTTT
>CACSLK010027833.1:15293588-15305674 GCA_902706635.1 Striga hermonthica
AAAAAAAAAAAAAAAAAAAAAAAATGAACATGAAAGAGAAGAAAAAAATAAGAACATGAAAGAGAAGAAAAACAACTGAACATGGTGATGAAATGCAAATCGTGTTTATATGTTGTTTATCTTATGTATAACTATACGGTTAAAATTAGAGAACTATCAGATTGTGTTTACTTGATGTATATATACAATAGATCCGAACATCTTTTTTTCTGGTTATTAGGCAGTATATATATACAGTATATCTGAATTTTTTTTTATCGAATGAGATTTCACGAAGAACAATTTTATCTGAGATGATTTTTTTTTTTTTTGTTGAGAGACGAAGTTTGCTACACAAAGTAGGCGTTCCATATAAGATTTTACACAAAATATACGTTAGTTAAACATGTAAACAACAGTCGAGAGCGGTGAGAGATACACACATAAAATTTTTTTACTGTTAATTCCGTGTTTTTTTTTTCCAAACCCCATTCAATAATTTCAATTTATCCTCAACTAGGGCTGAGCACGGAACTCGAAAATTACCGAACCATTAAGAAAACTGAACCGAATTCACCCGAAGCTAAAAAATATCTGTTGGCCGTTTGACTTTATTCGAACTGAACCATACCAAAAAATATTTAGTACGATTCTGGAGATTCATAAAATATCCAAACCAAGAACCGAACCGAATCGAAAAACCATACCGAACCGAGAACCGGACAAGAATCGCTTTTAATTCATAAAATTCATATAATATAATATTCCATCTTATGCTTTCTTTTCATCTTTGTACATATTTGTATTTAAAGTTGAATTGCAAATAAAGTCCATATACATTAGGTCTATATTCATAAACTATCATATAATATATTTAAAATTGAATTGCAAAAATCCTCCACTATTGAATGTTAATATAATTAAATGATTGAAAAGAAATAATTATTTTATTTCCTTACTGCATGTGAGACATTAGTTTGAAAAAATAAATAAATTAATATACTTTTCCTATCACAAATTTTGGTAACTAGCGTGTCAAATTTTATTAAAAAATCATTAATGATAAACCAAAATCAAATTTAGTATGTTTGGAACCTGGCCCTTAGGAAAAGAAAATATTTCACAAAATTTGGAGAGAAATATTTATTTAAAGATTATATATTTTCAAATAAAAATCAATTAATAGATATTTTTACAATAATATCTATCGGTTTAATAAAATACTACGACATATTGACACCCACTGCTCGAAGACGACAAAGGATGTTTTTTGGTATTACACATGTTTTGATAAAAAATTTACAATTAAATTTGAAATATGCCGTATAGAATTGTGGTTTGTGAATTATGGGATTTGTATTTGGAATACTTGGATAATGTGTGTCTTAGTAATACTTGGTCTATAATTGAATTTTTTCTGTTTTAAAAATATTATTTAAAATTTTTAATATGATGAAGTATTGACGAACGTTGAATTTTTTAAAGCATATAAAATTCAAAATATAACTAGGTAGTCATTAAAAAAATAATTAGGAATATCCGGAGACTCGAACCGAACCAAGCCGAATCGAATTGTTCCGATAGTCCTGAATACCGAACTGAAAAATAAAAATCTCTGAATCGAACCGTCTCGATTTTTTGGTACAGTTTCAGAGATCGAATTTAGTGATCTCCAAATTTTGGTATGGTTTCGGAGATTTGTCCATTTTTGAACCGTGCCGATTCATGCTCACCTTTATCGTCAACAACAAGACAACCAAACTCAATTGTAACATCAAGAATCACGAAATTCACATCTTAATTCAACCGAAATCGAACCAACACCACACAATAAGCTCAAATCGTTCAACTTTTCACAACCCAAGCTCATAAAAGATCAAATTCAAAAACTTTATTCGTCTTCACTGTTGGAAATTTTGGCCTCAATTTTTTTGGCATTCTTCAATTTTCGCAAGATGATGAGTTCGATTTTCTTTTTTGTGTGTGTGAGAGATGAGAGATGATTTTTATTTTTTGCCAGAGATGAAGTTTTGTACACAATAACCAAGATATGGGGAGAGAAAGATTGATTTCTTTTCTTGTCTTACAGTTGAGGGTAGAAGGTGGTGGATATGCAGGGTTCTCGAAAATCATGCAAAAGCTTAATTGAGTGTAGTTGTTAGGTTGTTTTTAAAACTGACAATATCTACATTAATTAAATAATTAACGGTTAATCAAACCCCAATTAATCACCTGACCTATTTAAATTTTTTTAATTATTATTAGCATATTTTTTAAGAAAAGTTTTGGTGCTCGTAAATTAGATATTTATTTCATAAACAGTTGTAAAAAAAAATAAAAAAATGCATTCCAAAGGCAAGCCATGCTCCAACCCAATGCGTACAAATTGGAGTAAAACCAAATAACCGCTCACAAACTCCAAATTCAAAGGCGCACATCAAGTGCGTTCCAAGAAGTCTACAAATTGTTACAGATGCGTTCCAAAGAGTTTACAAATTGCTACAGATGGCCTTACTGTTAGAATTGTTAATAATAATAATAATAATAATAATAATAATAATAATAATAATAATAATAATAATAATAATAATAATAATTGGATACAATTTGAGTAAAAGAAATCCGTGACGTACCAAAACCAAGCAGAAAAAAGACATATCGCTCTCCAAAAAGAAAGAAACATAAGTTGTCCGCAGCTCATATAATTATTCCAACCATTTCATTGACTATTTCCCAGATTAGTTGAGTGGAACATAGCTCTCGACCAAAGGGATAAATTCCAGCACCATATCAGTATTCACACCAGCTATGTTCTCCAACTTGCCCATTGCAAAGTCGAAGTACATCAGATCACACTTCTCCTCCTCTAGAAAAATTATTTTATGATTCCCAACAAGGGTCCATGCATTACCCGTAGCAATGGGGATGTCAAACGTGGACACCAGGGACCACGCCCATATGCCGCCATCCCACACCCAAACTTCAAAACTATAGAAAGGATCAGCAAGACAAGTTGACCAGCGCACAACAGCACCAAGTGACCCATGATATTCCACGAGCTTGAAAAGATGAGATACATTTCTTTCGAGGTTTTCGGACGGTGGCTCAGGAATTGGACAAGAAGCAAACTTCTCACTAGCAAAGTTAAAAGACAAAATATAACCAGGCTGTGCAATATTAAACCAGTAACAAGAGCCGTTTATGTGAACCCCATCGCCTGGATAAGCGTCAGGACCCATGATGACTGATTTCCATGAATTAGTTGAGAGTGAATAAAGTTCCGCCTCCAGAGGCATCAAGGGGATGCGGCTATCTTGATTAGGTCCCCAAACCTTATGCCTGAGAAATCTTATCACCTTATAGTCCTCAGACGCCGAATCAAATCCGAAACCAAAATAACCGGAGCTCAACTTCAGAAGCCTATTTAAGAAAATGATATATTTTTTTCAGATTTTTCTATCATAAATATACTTGTGAAGATAATTAAAAGTAAAATATCACTGAAGATGGAATGAAAAATTAAACTCAAGCACTGTTCAATCACACTCAAATACAAAAATATAATAAGCTCAAGTGCAGGACAAAGGAAGTTTTAACTCACAGAATGCGCCTTAGAGCAACTTCAGAGGGGTTTATTCACTTAGAATTTCTAAAGACTTAAGTTTTAGAAATCCCAAACCAATACACACCCCTCTTAGACTTTTGAGACTTTTATAAATCGTGAGGTATTCGATTGAAATTTTAAAAAAGTCCTAAAAAATCTTGAGGTATTTAACTTATTAATACTTAGATTTAGTAGGACGGGCTGCATAACAAACTAATATAACTTATTAGTTTGTAATCCGAATACAAACAAATCGAAGAGGGGTTTATTCACTTAGAATTTCTAATAACTATAAGATTTTAGAAATCTCAATGTGTTTAAACTAAGGGTGCGCTCGTTTGTGAATTTGAGTGACATATTAAAACTTATTAAGGTTTGAGACTTTCTAAGATTCTCAAATTTAAGAGGAATCCTATGAAAACTTATGTCTAAATGTAGGATTTGAATTGGAATTTCGAATATACTTTTATTCGTTTCAAATCTCTGTGCATCTTAAAATGTCCAAATAAATATCAGTCTCAATAAAGTTAAATACACCAAGATTTTTTTAAGATTTTTTAACTCGAGATTGTTGAAAGTCCTAAAATGTCTAAAGGGAGTATCCGTTTGAATTTTTAAAGACATTTTAAGATTTTAAAAGTCAAGGTGTATTTAACTCAGACCTTTCAAAAGTCTTACGAAATTTTCAGGTATTTGTCTAATTTGAGACTGATATTTATTATAACTTTTTAAGATTTGCTGAGATTTGGAAAGAAAAACGATATACAAAATCTCACTTAAAAAAAAAAAACCTGAACTTCATAATTAAAATTTCATAAAATTTTTTATAAAATTTTTCTAAATTTGAAAACCTTGAAGTCTCAAATCTCAAAAAAGATCCAAATTGTGAGAGAGTGTCAAGCACCTACCTTTTTGGTTTTTATACCCGAAGAAAGAAAGTCGAGGATACTCTACTTTTTTGGTGACTTTCCATGTTTTAGCTAATAATTCAAGGGTTGGAATTATCAAGGGTTGGAATTATCGGATATTCCTCATTCTAGCATATCAATTAGGAGGATAAATAATGGATTAGGAAATGGGAGATGGCAGAGTAGAGGTAATTGTAGTCGGACTACTGGCTGGGCAAGGTTCAACCATCAGATACTACTCCGGATCTTGCATTCCTTTTCTCCCTTCCAGCTAATAAAGTTGGAACTAGCATAATTAATATCTCTGTTTCTATCTACCACAGTTTCCTCTATTAAATTAGTCCAACATGCCGCAAATCACACATCATTCCATGACAACTACAAGGATGAAAAACCGTGTTGATTCGATTGAGAAGAGCATGGAGGCAATCACAGAAGATCTAGGTGAACATCGGAAGAAATTAGACAAGATGGACAAGATAGAAGCAATGTTAACACAGAGTCTGGCAAAGGAGAAGACATAACAACCGTGACCGCGGCAAAGGAGAAGACATAACAACCGTGACCACGGGCACCCAGAACCTCCTACATCAATCAATTCTTACCAAGCAGCAACTTTCCGTGAAACGGGTGGAACTTCCAAATTTTAATTGGAATGATCTGATCGCGTGAATCACCAAGGCAGAACAAATTTTTTGAATCCAATGAACAAGAGAAGAAGCAAAGTGGAACTAGAACTAGTTTGTATGGAAGGGCCTGCCCTACGTTGGGTGTGATGGCTTCTAGATCGATCACGCAACATGACGTGGAAGCCCTTGCTATCACTAAACAAACCGTGTCTATACAGGATTTTGTGGATGAATTTGTGACACAGGTCACCCTGGTGCCGCAAATTACAAAATCTCAGTGCCTAGGTTTATTCCTTAATGGCATACGTGAAGAAATTAGAGTTCGCATCCGGTTGAAGGATGCCGTGGGGATTTTTTATAATATGCATCTGGCCAGAGAAATTGAAAGAGAATTGAAGTGTATAACTGGTGAGATCTCTTACTCTTGGAGAGAAACAGGAAATGGAGTGGAACATTTGCGCTCAACCACCACGAACGAAGGGTTTAATTTAGGGCTGTTATCGAACCGAATAGTTCGCGAATAAAGCTCTTCGTGTTCGATAACAGCTCGTAATCGATCCGAACTCGAACATGAAATTATGCTCGTGTAGTTATCGAACGAACACGAACAAGTTCACGAACTAATCGAGCGTCGAAGAACAAAAAGGTATTTTATAATTTCACATATTATATATGTAGAATATACATATATGTATAATATAATATATAAATATGGATATATATTAAATATTAAAAAAATAACTTGTATTGCAGTAAAGAAAAAAAGTCAACAAACAGTCGAACATGAACACGAACTTGTCGAAAAATTAGGGCTTGATTGTTTATGAAATAATTTGTTCAAAAATGTTATTTTGGTTAACCATAGTTAATTTTGAAAAGGTAGTATGGTTAGTTGTTAGTGGAATTTTAAAAATGTATTAAAATAATATTCAAAATAAAATGATTAAAATTGATTTGATATAAAAGTAAGAGATAAATGATTGAAATGATAGGTAGTTAAAAATATTTGAGTGGATGAATAGTGAATTAACGTTGATGTGATATATAAGAATAATTGGTTTATATTATTTAATTATATGAATAATATTAAAGATAGTGGGGTTGAGTTGAAGTTGAGTTAAATTTTGAATTGAAATAAAAGTGAGTAAATTAATCCATAAACAAACAAGCCCTTAGAACCCATTCGAACAGTTCTGAACAAGATCGCCTATATAAACGAACAAACACAAACGTGTCAAACCAATAAACAAATGAACACCAACGAAATTTTTTGTTCAAATACTAAATGAACGAACACGAGCATGTTCGAAAATTAGTCGAACTCAAGCTCAAAAACCTTAAGCTTGGTTCGGTTCAGTTGATAACAACTGGTTTAATGAAGAGCACATGAACACGATAATTGACTCATAATGAATTTTCAACTCTTAGAGCACGATTATGCTTTAAATGTGGGGAACCCTATTAAGATGTATTCGCAACAGTACCTTGGGTCCAAGGTCGCCCGAGATGGAGGAAGGATTTTGAGCTCGTTGGTGGTGGGATTCCATAGAGCCTCTCCTGGATGCGCTTTTGTGTCGTGACTATTACTAAACAAAAGCAACAACAAACCATTGCAACTAGCAAAGGGGGTATGATAACGGTCCGGAATTGGATACTTGATATTATTTTCGACTTTATGACCTGTATTGTCGATCGAAATTGCAGAGTACTCAAAGCATGTCCGACCTACTGGTCGCCCATGCCGCGCCACCAGAAACTTGGTCTTATTATTTGAATCGACGGCGATAGGAGGAGCCTGAGAGAAGTTTCTATACAAACTTAAGAGGGGTTTCAATTTTGATTTAAGATTGACAGACATGTTCCCAATTCGTCTGTAAAAGAAGAAACGAAACACTAGGCGGCGGCGCTTTATGTGGGCGGCGTTGTGACACTGTTCAAGAATAAATAAAAGAAACCCTCCCAATCCTAAATAGGTGCGCGCTATTTTAAACCCGAACTGGTGATCTTTAGAGCATCCACAATGCTTTGGGTCTCTTAGACCTAGTCTATAAAAAAGTGTTCTCCAATGCAATTAAAAGTGGAACTAGTCTGGCTTATGTGGCAATAAAAAAATGAGACCTAGTCCACACTTGGGTCTATTTTAGACCCAAGTACAAACCCAAGCACTCATCATTTATTCCTCATTTAATTTTTCTTTCAATAAATGAAATATACTAGAGCATTTTTATTGGT
Organism: Striga hermonthica; assembly: GCA_902706635.1. Classification (NCBI taxonomy): domain Eukaryota; kingdom Viridiplantae; phylum Streptophyta; class Magnoliopsida; order Lamiales; family Orobanchaceae; genus Striga; species Striga hermonthica. Next base: position 15,300,941 of record CACSLK010027833.1, read on the forward strand.
TGTCATGTATTCTAGACCTAGTACTTTTTGGTTTTGCATTGGATAGATTTTGGTTTTTTTAGTTTAGGTTTGTCCATGTCATTATGGACTTAAGTCTATTTATTTGCCATATATTCAAAAAGAGACCCAAAGCATTGTGGATGTTCTTAAGAGCACCCACAATGCTTTGGGTTTCTTAGAAAAAAGTTACATGCCATGTAAGGAATAGACCTAGTCTATAAAAAAGTATTCTCCAATGCAATTAAAAGTGGAACTAGTCTAGCTTATGTGACAATAAAAAAATGAGACCTAGTCCACACTTGGGTCTATTTTAGACCCAAGTACAAACCCAAGCACTCATCATTTATTCCTCATTTAGTTTTTCTTTTAATAAATGAAATATATTAGAGCATTTTTATTGGTTGACATGTATTCTAGACCTAGTACTTTTTGGTTTTGCATTGGATAGATTTTGATTTTTTTAGTTTAGGTTTGTCCATGTCATTATGGACTTAAGTCTATTTATTTGCCACATATGCAAAAAGAGACCCAAAGCATTGTGGATGCTGAGAAAAATTTTACAGAATGGCTACTTGTCGCCCCAAATTATTATTTATCGCCTGAAAAAATAATAAAAATTAATAAATTTATGAAAATATCCTTGTAGTAAAACAAGGGCATTACTATTTACTGCTCATCTATTACTAGTTACCGCCCCCTTGGACGATTTTCCCCTTTTTATTTTTTGTGTCCGCAAGATGTCGAGCAGCTCGGAGGTAAAAAAAAAAAAAAACGACCGGCCCGTTTTACCGCACGGCACCGGTGATATCCGGCCGACCGGACCGGACGGCTTAACACACGTCCGGCCGGTTCGACCGGACAAACCCTTGGCCGTGCGTTTTTGTGGCCGTACGTACCGGTGGTTGTACTAACCGACCGGTCGTACGGCCCAATTGTTGTGCGGCCCGTCCGACCGGCCGGACAACAATATTTTTTTTTTGTTTTTTTTGTTTATTATTATATTATTTTTAAATGCTTACAAATTATTAAATACATTGCAGGTGTCTTTAGAAGATTTTGGAGGAGATGGTGTTGATTACCGTTCCGCTTTCAATACAACTACGCTGTTTACTAGTGATGCGGAGGCTATTAAGGATGCAAAAACTACGGCAATTATGAATGGTTTCTTTTTTACTATTTCGAAACACAAAAAACCCGGAAGGCTGAAGATCTTGAAGTGCGATCGAGGCGAACGTTATAGAGGCAAAAACGTAGATATGAATAAAGCTGTTTCGAGACATTCAAAAACGAAAGCGTGCATGTGCCCTTTTGAGATAAGTGTAAAGCGTGTTGCCAGATCGACATACTGGATGATCCACACGAGTCAAGACGAAACGAAGGGATACCATAATCATTCATTTGTTGTGTATCCTGAGGGTCATCGACAGTCGAGCGGCATAAGCGTGTCATCCAAAAAAATTATTCGTGAAATGACTGTTGCGCATGTGACACCAGCAAATATTTTGACCGCCATCCATGAAAAAAATGCACACAACCATGCTAATCGGCGACATGTATATAACTATAGAGACTGGTTGCGTAAGGAAAGTTTTGAGGGTAGGGACGTTCCTACCCAACTTCTACATTTGGCAAGCAGCAGCAACTATATAGTTTATACAAATGTCGATCCGAATACAAATGCGCTGACACACATATTCATGGCCCATCCTGATTCAGTGAGTCTATTACGGACTTATTATTGGTTTGTCGGCATAGATTCGACGTACAAAACCAACAGGTATTTTAAATTTATAGATATGTTATTAGTATTAATTTAAATTTGAATTCTGGATTAGATTTAATGTGATTATAATTTATTTCTTTTGGTCTCATTTTCACAGGTATAAGATGCCGTTGGTCGAGATGATTGGCATGACGCCGTGCAACAATAACTTTCTAATTGTGTATGCCCTCATGAAGGACGAGAAAGAGGCCAGTTATGATTGGGTTCTCGACAAGTTGAGACTTCTCATAGGCTATACGGTAAGAATTTATATGAAGTACATTATTAATTTAATTAGTATATAAACGTACATTGTGCAATATGGTAAAAAAATTTGAAGTTTTTTTTGCGTGTCTCACTAATTTTTTACGCTGCTCAGGTGCATCCTAATGCGGTTGTCAGTGACAGACAGTTGGGCTTATTGACTCCTATTAGGAGGCATTTTCCCCAATCGGCCCACTTACTCTGCACGTGGCACATCAACAAAGATGTGAAAAACAAAGTGTACAACTTGTTTGGGAAAGATAAAAATTTATCTGAGAGGTTCTTGCGCGGTCGGTGGAAGTCGATTATGGATGCCAGTACGTCGGATGAGTATGACGCTGCCGTAGCTCAATTGAATGCAAAATACGGGAATGATTCAAAAGTGGTACAATATCTCGAGCAGACGTGGTTACGCAACAAGGAGAAGTTTGTGAAAGCCTGGACGAACCAAGTAACACATTTTGGCAACACAACTACCTGTAGGGTGGAAAGTGCCCACTCTGTGTTGAAGTAGTGGCTTCGAACGTCGACTGGCGCGCTAGATACAGTGTGGCATAAGATTGATAAGGAGATCGAGTCTCAATTGACTGAAATCAGGTACATTCCTCAAATATATTATATATAAGTATAATATATTATATTATTTAAGTATATTATAATTTGTTTTGTAATGTATTAACAGGACATCATTTGAGTCTTCGAGACTTAGGAAGAGTACGGCATATACGGGATTGACTTTCGCGTGCTTGACATTGAGAGTCTCGCATTACTGTCTGAATTTATTGAACGATGAGCTAACAAGGATGCGAGACTTGAGCCATGAAGTTTATTTGCGCTGCGGCTGTGTATTGCCTACCACACTGGAATTCCTTGTGCATGTACGCTTCGTACAGCACATGATTCTAAAATAGCGATTGGTATTGACATGATCCACGAGTTCTGGCAGACACTAGAGATGTTAGAACCAAGTAATTTGTGGTTAATGTTTATTTATAATTTTCTACTTTGTGATTCATTTTAAATTATACATTAAAGTATGTTACTTTGAAAAAAAAAAAAAAAAAAAACACGGTGCAGGCATGTCACACGACTCGTGTGCCTAGTGACACGGGTCGTGTGACGCTCACACGACTCGTGTCACTTGGCACACGAGTCGTGTGTCTACTGAGAAAAATGGTGTCAAAGCCACGGCTCTGTCACACGACTCGTGTGCCAAGTGACACGGGTCGTTTGACACTCACACGACTCGTGTCACTCAGCACACGAGTCGTGTGTGTACTGAGGAAAATGGAGTCATAGCCACGGCTTTGTCACACGACTCGTGTGCCGAGTGACACGGGTCGTGTGACTCTCACACGACTCGTGTGCCGAGTAACACGGGTCGTGTGACACTCACACGACCCGTGTCACTCGGCACACGAGTCGTGTGTCTAGACAGATGTTGAGTATATTACTTTGTTTAATTGGACTCGTTTCATTTTAAATTACACATTAAAGTATATTACTTTGTTTAATTGTTTCAATTTTTATATTGTATACTTTTAGGGACAAACCACCAGAGTCAGCATAATCAGGGTGCCTGGACAGATGTTGAGTTTTTTCGGACGCTTGCCAAAGAGGTTGAAGGGAGCGATCCTGTGACGATGCGGTACTGCAATAACCTCATTTACGGTCAGCTTTACCCGGACCAACAAGCATATGGAGAACCGGAGGTTAAGGAAAATATGCGAGGTCATCCCAAAAAAACTGATTCTACTAAGCGTGAAGCATCGCGATGGGAGTATAGGGATAATTGGCAAGGTCGTACAAGCAATTCTTCGCGTGGACGCACTTCTTCGTGTGGACCGAGAACCAGTCAATCTTTTGAACCGTCACAAGAGGCACACCAAGGTGACATTTATTTTTATAAAGTTGAACGTTAATTAAAATGTTAATTTACAAATTTATATTATTTTATTGTGACGTGAAATTATTATGATGTTCCAGCTGGTACCGAGACATATATATTTAGCTTTAAGTACAACAGCAGTGTTCCGTGGCATATGTTGGACTACGTAGTGAGCTACTTGAATGTGAAAGCAGATGGGAACTGCGGATGGCGGGTCATCGCGAGGTACATTTACGGGGACCAGGAGATGTGGCAACTCGTACGAGAGAATGTTGCCAATGAGATTTACAGCCATCGTGCCTTGTACGAGTACATCTATCACAGGGATATCGACACGACACTCGGTCGGATAAGGTGAGACGGGGGCGCTTTTATTTTTTCTTTTATATTATAATTATTATTATTCAAATGTTAATATTTTAATGCTAATTATTATTCAAATGCTAATATTTTAATTTTATAAGGTGGGACGGGGGCGCTTGTGGCATGAATCACTGGATGGACACTCCAACCGACCTCTACCCTGTTGCTACCCTATTTAATGTGGTTGTCGTTCTTTTAGGCTCTGGTCACGATGGTCGTTTGTCAAACCAGTTCAGCTGCACAGTATTGCCGCTCGCTGCAGCATCAATGAGCACAGGGCCACGTCGTGAGATTTGCATATGTCATCTTGGTAGCTACGCACACTACCTTCGATTAGATTTGACTCTGGATTGTCCATTACTGCCTATTCATAGTATGTGGTTCAGACACCGAACTTCTTCGGTGGAGAATTGGGAGAATCAGTACCAGTCTAGGTTGCAATTATGGTTTGATGCTC
>CACSLK010027833.1:15327379-15345302 GCA_902706635.1 Striga hermonthica
TGGGAACATGTCTCTCAATCTTAAATCAAAATTGAAACCCCTCTTAAGTTTGTATAGGAACTTCTCTCAGGCTCCTCCTATCTCCGTCGATTCAAATAATAAGACCAAGTTTCTGGTGGCGCGGCATGGGCGACCACTAGGTCGGGCATGCTTTGAGTACTCTGCAATTTCGATCGACAATACAGGCCATAAAGTCGAAAATAATATCAAGTATCCAATTCCGGACCGTTATCATTACCCCTTTGCTAGTTGCAATGGTTTGATGTTGCTTTTGTTTGATAATCGACACGACACAAAAACGCATCCAGGAGAGGCTCTATGGAATCCCACCACTAACGAGCTCAAAATTCTTCCTCCATCTCCGGCAACCTTGGATCCAAGGTACTGTTGCGAATACAACTTAATTGTCGAAAATGTTTTTGTTTATCCAACAAGAAATTGGATAGGAAACTATATATGAACATAAAACTATGTAGGAAAAGCTGTGGAACTCAGAATTTTAGTTTTTTTTTTTTAATGTTTATTATCATCTCATCAAATGAATACATATATTGTTGTGTGTCGAGCAAAAAATATTTGATAACATTAACTTTTATTAATATAATATACCTTAAATATAAATATAAAATAACATAATCTATTTATATTATAAAAACTATTTAAATTAAATGGAAAGAGTGCAATTCCAAATTTCCAATTGGAAATCCACATAAATATTCTGCTTTTGTTATACGAACTGCATTGTCTTTCCCTAAGCTTTCTTCTTTCTTCCATTCGCTCCTCTCCCATTGGTCGAGCTACATGACGGAACCCTTTATTTATACATTCGAGCTCCATTTGAATCAGCCACGACGTGGCCTCCCCGCCACTGATCACGTCTCAAATTTCTTTTCACACTGAATTGGCTGTCTGGCCGGGCCGACTTGGAATGCCTGGCCTTTCCTTTGTGTCGTTGGGAAAGGGACAGCGAGTTGTTCTTACAGAAAAAGAAATGGACTTATTTCGGCTCCTTTCAAGATGAGTTGATCTTCCCTGACTCGTAAGTTGGGAAAAGGTGTCCCTTCTCTGTGTTTAACATGTGCCCAATGTCAGTTTCATCTTGCTTGCGAACACAATTACTTCTTCATAAGAGGAGAAAGAAAGCCAAGATAGACTTAGAATTTGTTTCAAAGATCTTTCCGGGTACCAAAGTGATTAAAATGAGAGAAGGCGACATCCCCAATTCTAGTTAGCATGTCACCCCAATCTTATCCTTTATACTACTCGCTTAGTAGTTTTGACGCCAATCAAAGAAAGGGGATGCCATGTCAAATTCAAATAGAAATATAGTGCAATTGTCAAACAATATCTCGACTTCACCCAATCCTGATAACTAAGGAGACATTATGCCTAAAAGAGGCGTTTGATACCTGTTGTCTGCTGATGGAATAGTAGTCTTAGTTTAATAAAGATTGCATTCACATTCGGTCAATCTCAAAAATATTATTAAAAAGTATATTTCTACATACATGTATATTTATATATATATAAATATTATATTCAAAAAATTATATTTAAAAAATATTAACTAGTAAGCATCCGATGCACTGGTGGTTTTGTACCTTAAAACCTTTTTTTTTTAAATTTATTTTAACAATATATTAGCTCGTTGACCCGTTTATATTAATAAAAATAAAAATAATATATTAACACATTGATGTAGTTTCTTATACAAAAATAATTTCTTATTTTAGTTCATTATAGCATTCGAATATTATTTTCTTCTAAAAATTATTGTCATATAATGTCATTATCAATATTTATAACACTTATAAAAGTAATATTCTTTTTATATATAAATAATGATAAATATTTACCGTACAATAATATTATTTATTTACTCGGTCGCTTTCGCTTCACGTAACTCCTGGAGGGAAAGGGTTCGCAACTTCTTATTGGTAGCTGCTGTTGTGCTGAGCGACGGGAGAGGGTAAATTACACTAAACCCCTCTGTGTTATACGAAATGTGCGCGTTATTACCTGTAAAAAAGTACCAAAACCCCCTTGTGTTTAAGTAATTGCTGCACGGTTCCCCCACTCCGTCCAACTTAACGGCGCGTGTAAGACACCTTCACTAGCTGCGAGAATTGTTAAATTATTTTATTGCAGAATTACTTGCAATATGATTTACTCTTACATACGTTATAAATGAAAAAAAATTGAAATAAATTATAAAGTTGTAGTAAAAGATTTTAATTGTAAATAAATAGTTTTTCAATCAAATTAAAAAATAAAAAATTTAAAATAAAATGAAAATAATAAAATTAAAATAAAATAAAATAAATATTATTATAAGATAATAAAGTATAAAAATGTTAAAGTAAAATAAATTAATAAATCAAATAACTTATTATGAAATAATAAATTAAATTTAATTAAAATCTTAAATTAATATAATAAAATAAATAACTATAATTTATCAAATACTTGTAATATTATTTACTCTTACATACATTATGAATGAAAAAAATTGAAATAAATTATAAATTTTTAGCAAATGATTTTAATTGTAAATATTAAATAAATAATTTTAATTCATAAATTATATTTAGTAAAATTTGTTTTAATTTTATTTCATCGTTTTAAGTTAAACAAAATAAATAAAGTTTGTTAATTAAGATTAAGATAAAATAAAATGAACAATGCAATAAAATAATACAAAAGTTAATATAAATTATAATAAATAATAAAATACAAAATAATCTAAAATAAATGCATAAATATGATTATTTTAATTATAATTTTTTATATATATTTATCATTTATTTTAATTATTTTGTTTATGTTTAATATAATAAGTTATTTTAATTATCTTTGTTTCTTTTAATTTTATATAATTTAGTTTATTATATCTTAATTTATCATAAGTTTATATTTTTATAAGTTAATTTAATATAATTTACATTATCTTCTAGATTAAATTTCATATATCCATTCGTAACACAAATATTAAACTTAACTACATCTAACACCATCCGGGTCTGGTGGTTGTTTGCTTGCCATGCTCATAGGGGAATTCAGGTTCGAACCCCGGAGGTATTTTTTTTTAAATCAATTTCTCGCTATGTATCTATTATATCGTGATAAACTCAATTTATCGTATATATCTATATATATTATCCGGAAGGTATAACAGGGTTTTTGTAAAACAATTAACGGGGAAATTGATAAAATGAAGCGTGTGCACCAATTTCTTAAACATAAGATGGTTTGGTGCATTTTCAAGGGTAGTATGCGCACATTTCGTATAACACAGAGGGTTTTGGTGCAATTAACCCCGACGGGGAATACGAATGGGTAATGTTTAGTTACAATGAAGAGATTATATACGGAACTTAAATAAAGATGGAATATACCCAAAAATATTTGCAGTCAGTCCTTCCCTTAAATTTTCAAAATATGCTTGCCAGGATTTTTGATTTTTTATTTTTATTTTTTTTTTATTTTTTAAATTACTATATTTGGTAGACTTTTATGTGGGAATCTTAGTTATTTTTATGTTACTATTTCAAGGTTTTTCGGGTTCTCTTTATATAATAAAAGATAATAATTTTTGAAAACAAATTTTGAATCGAAGCAAATACATTTGAATATCTTAAATGAATCGAATACAAGTCACAAATTAAATTCGATAATGAATCGAATACGATTACGAATAGTCGAATATTTTCACTAATCGAAAAGTTAAATATTCGCTTCGATTCGTTTGCATTATGTTTACAAATTGATACGTTATATTAGTTTGTTATGCGGCCTTCCTATAAAATCTAAGTTTAAATAAGTTAAATACTTAAAGATTGTTTAGGACTTTTTAAAATTGAAATTGAATACCTCACGATTTATAAGTGCCTTAAAAGGGTGTGTGTTGGTTTGGATTTTTAAATATTTTATAAGACTATAGAAACCATTTGTATTTAACTTAAGGGTGTATATTCGTTTGACATTTTGAGTGATATAATAATAAATTAAAGAGTAGTAGATAGAAATGAGATAATAATTATGCTGGTACGGAACTAAAAGTTTTTGGATGGAAAGAAGAAAAAATATAAGACCCTAAATAGTTGTGGATGGTTGAACCTTGCGCAGTTTCAAAAGGGTAACTTGTAGGCACTAGTTTTTTTCCTTTCAAAACCCTATGCGGCATGGTCTTCGCCAAATTCTTGCTCGCCCACACCCACATAAGTATAATTTGGGGTTGTGCAATCACGCCACTCAAGTATGCGCGTAAGCTATCAAGTAAATTGAGTGACACGCAATATTAGTGCTCCACACGCCCAACCAATGTTCTATAATTACCCAAACGTACAATGGGTTGCCTTTCGGCTTACAGACTCGATCATACGACACATACTCAATTTGTATTTCAAGCTATCTCGTGCATACATGCACTCTTTTTCCCTCGAGAGTCTAGTACAACCTCGGGCCTTACTCACGCTATCCAGGGACGCCACACTCCTAGCTAACATTCGCGTGCCCTCTAGCCATCCATGCGCCCGCTCGTAATATATCCCTCATTTCTCGAGCAATCGAGTCTAACTCGTGCCACGTGCCACTCACATGTTCTTTGGTCTCTTTCGAGCCCTAAGAATCAACAATCGTTCGCATGACTCTCAGTCTCGAGCAAACTCATCCCTAATCATTTTTTGTCTGCGTTAGCCGGAGTTCCTCGCGCCCCATTGTGTCGACTCGGTCTAACGGTGATCCTCGAGCCCTAAGGAAGCCGTTACGTGCCTCGTTGCCTTGCCGACTAGACTGGCTCTTCAAGCTAGCCGCCTCGCATGTGCCTGCATCTCCCGGTCACTCGCAGTCGATCCCGCTTGCTTCGCAACAGCTTGGGTGCGGTGCTTGTACGCACTTGCTCCATTCGAAATAGATTGTTAAAATCGCCAAGTTCGTGTTTCCTTCAATTTGCTAGCACAATCCCACCGGTGGCAGGGGTGGCAATCAGGTGGCAGTTCACGACTCGGCTATATGTACGTTGTTCATTGAACTGCCGATTTTTTAATAAAAAATAATAAATAAAGAAAACAACTTGGATCGTCTTCCGACCTAGAACCGGTCCGGAACTGACGGGTTTAATAATTAAAAACAAGACTTGGAACCAATATTACCACGGGTGCGGTTCAAGGACTCGTAGGTCTAGGCTGGTTCCGCGTTGACTTGTCGGGCCGGGTCAACCCTTACCATGTCTGCGTAAGGGCTTCACATAGTCGGCGCCCTATCTGACTACCTAGCCCACTACGTGAAAGGCTTTCGCATGGTCTTCACGCCTTAGTGCTCGTAAGACATCGCCTAGCCCTACAACAAGCCGTCGTTCGATCGAGCCCTCGACTTTTACACGACTCCGCAAAATAGGGCATATTAGACGGGTAACCCATGATCCAAACAGACTAGGTGAGTTGGTCGTGACCCATACTAGGTCCGACGACCCCCTTATGTGCTCCTCACATGATCCGACCACAATCTCTTGAAACCACTACCTCACCAAGAAGGGGAAAAGACAATTCTAGAATCTAGCCAATAAACATTGAAAAGTTGAGTAGCACACAAGTCTTCATTTTTTAATGAAATGCTCGACTAAACCTCCATTCAGCCCCTAAAAGCCTAACTTTGCCTAGCAACTCGAGTCCTCCTTAAGCTTCCCGAAACTTCTAAATCTTTTAAGCACTCCTCCCTCACCCGACGCCGCACTACGGGAATGTGCTAGGTCGACCCTCAAAGTTAGGCATGTAACAAACCTCCTCCACTTCAGCTCGTCGGCGTCCTCGTCGACTTGCGTGCCTCGAACCTTGCAATATGTCTCGTGAATGAGACTAATTCCACAATTTGAACCAAGGTCCCTTTGGTTTTCGACGTACCTTTCCACTAGACTAAGTAAAAAGTTTGTCTTTTACTTTGCCCTCGGTCCTCAGGTTTAAAATATGATGAACCTCTCTCATCGATTCCCCTATGCCCCTCACAATTCACTACCGGAATTAGTGCACTTGGCATTCCATTATGCCCCTTCCGCATGGCAGTTAAATATTGCAACAAGGTAGAACTTTGGCCCGCCGCGAGTCCTCGACTCGCATGGCCGAGACCCTCATGGTCTGTTTCGGTGCCTCACATTGAAAGGGACTCTTCCCTCCGTCAAACTTAAACACCATTTTCAACTCGTGATGTATCACAAAGTCCTTCGCCTTAAGAAAATTCATGCCCAGAATCAATCTCAAAGCCGTCAAGAGTTAGAACATACACCGTTCACGAATTCTTTGGTTTAACAAAGGTTTGAAACTCCGTTGGTTTGTACGAATTTGGAACTTTATACATAGCAAGTAAGTTCTCTAGTGTTGAACCGCAAGAGCCATCAACTCCCATGCGCTCATGTGCTGACTTTGCTTGCCCTTTTATGATATTAACTTTCTGGAAAGGCTATTAACCTCCCGGCATAAATACTGTCCCAATTCCACATCCTGAAGAGTCGCAGCACTCTTCCACATATGACTGAGAGAAATCAAACATGGTTAAAACAAGTGCAGAGGTGATAGCTTTTTGGAAAGATGCAAAAGCCTGTTGCACATGCTTAGTCTACTCGAAAGCCTTTAGGTTGTCTTTCTTTAAAAGACTTGTGAGAGGAATGGCTAGCTTACTGTAATCCTTAATGAACCCTCAAGAGTAACCTGTTAGCCCCTAAAATCTCCGGACTCCTTTCGCTGACTTCTTCTCAATCGAATCAACACGGTTTTTCATCCTTGTAGTTGTCATGGAAGTGATGTGTGATTTGCGGCGTGTTGGACTAATTTAATAGAGGAATCTGTGGTAGATAGGAAAAGAGATTAATTATGCTAGTTCCAACTTTTTTAGCTGGAAGGGAGAAAAGGAATGCAAGACCCGGAGTAGTATCTGATGGTTGATGGTTAAACCTTGCCCAACCAGTAGTCCGATTATAATTACCTCTACTATGCCCTATCTCAAGTCCCAATCCGTTATTTATCCTCCTAATTAATATGCTAGAATGAGGAATATCCGATAATTCCAACCCTTAAAATTATTAGCTAAAACATACAAAGTCATCAAACAAGTAGAGTATTCTCGACTTTCTTTCTTCGGGTATTAGCCAAAAAGGTAGGTGCTTGATACTCTCACAATTTGGAACTTTTTTCGAGATATGAGACTTTTTAAGGTTTTCAAATTTAGAAAAATTCTATGAAATTTGAAGTATGGAGGTTTTTTTTTTTTGTGAGAGTTCGTATATGGTTTTTCTTTTCAAATCTCAGCAAATCTTAAAAAATTATAATAAATCTTAGTCTCTAATTAAGCAAATACCTGAGAATTTTTTAAGACTTATTCTTTTAAAATTTTTGAAAGGTTTAAGTTAAATACACTTGGACTTCTAAAATCTTAAAAAGTCTTAAAAAAATTGAAACGAATACACTTCCTTTACACATTTTAAGACTTTCAAAAATCTCTGAGTTAGAAAGTCTTAAAAAAACCTTGGTTTATTTAGGGCATGATTGTTTACAAATTAACTCACTCACATTTTCATACTCAAAATTTAACTCAACTTTAACTCAACCTATTATCTTTAACATTATTCATATAATAAAATAATATAAACCGACCATTCATATACATCATAGCAACTTTAATTTACTATTTATCCACTAACAAAATTTTAACTACATATCATTTTCAATCATTTCCAATCATTTACTTCTTACTTTTACATCAAATCAATCTTAATTATTTTATTTTAAATATTATTTTAACACATTCTTAAAATCCTACTAATAACTAACCATACCACATTTTTCAAAATTAACTCTAGTTAACAAAAAAAAGAAAAAAAAAAAAACTCATTTTGAACGGATTAATTAATAAACAAGCGTGCCCTTAACTTTTTTGAGACTTAGATTTATGAGAACATTTTAAGATTAACGGAGATTTCAAACGAATAAAAGTATATACAAAATTCTAATCCAAATCCTACCTCTAGACATAAGATCTCATAGGATTCCTATTAATTTGAAAATCTTATAAAGTCTCAAACCTTAAAAAGTTTTAATGTCGGTCAAAATCACAAACAAACACACCCCTAACTTAAGCACATTGAGATTTCTAAAGTCTTATAGTTATTAGTAATTCTAAATGAATAAACCCCTCTTCGATTTGTTTGTATTTGGATTACAATCTAATAAGTTATATATTCCCTCCTATTCATAAGTAGAAGTTGCACATTAATTAAGAATTTTTTTTTGACAATAATAACCCTCATTAATGAAGATAAAGATGGATGTTTTGAGAAAAGATAAAGAGTGAATATGAGAAGACGTAGTGTATTTATTAGCTAAATGAGGATAATAATGAAAAAAGTATGTACAAAAGATTTAAAACGTAATAAATGGTTAATGGTTGATAAAGCCAAAATGACATTTAAAAAGAATAGGAGGTAGTATTATAGTTTGTTATGTGGCCCGTCCTATTAAATCTAGGTATTAAATAAGTTAATTACTCAAGATTTTTGAGGACTTTTTAAAATTTCAATCGAAAACCTCACGATTTATAAAAGTCTCAAAAAGTCTAAGAGGGGTGTGATTGGTTTCGGATTTCTAAAATCTTAAAAGTCTTTAGAAATTCTAAGTAAATAAACCCCTCTTAAGTTGCTCTAAGGCGCATTTTGTGTGTACTTTCTTTGTCCAGCATTTGAGCTTATATTTTTGTATTTGATTGTGGTTGAACAGTGCTTGAGTTTAATTTTTCATTCCATCTTCAGTGATATTTTAGTTTTGAATATCTTAACAAATATATTTATGATAGAAAAATCTGAAAAAAAAATATTTCATTTTCTTAATAGGTTTCTGAAGTTGAGCTACGGTTATTTTGGTTTCGGATTTGATTCGGCGTCTGAGGACTATAAGGTGATAAGATTTCTCAGGCATGAGGTTTTGGACCGTAATCAAGATAACAACAGCCCCTTGATGCCTCTGGAGGTGGAACTGTATTCACTCTCAACTAATTCATGGAAATCAGTCAACATTGGTCCTGACGCTTATCCAGGCTGGGGTGCTCATGTAAACGGCTCTTATTACTGGTTTAATATCGCAGCGCCTGGTGTTATTATGTCTTTTGACTTTGCTAGTGAGAAGTTTGCTTCTTGTCCTATTCCTGTGCCACCGACCAAAAACCTCGAAAGAAACGTATTTCATCTTTTCAAGCTCGTGGAATATCATGGGTCACTTGGTGCTATTGTTCGCTGGTCAACTTGTCTTGGTGATCCTTTCTATAGTTTTGAAGTTTGGGTGTGGGATGGCGGCATATGGGCGTGGTCCCTGGTGTCCACGTTTGACATCCCCATTTGTATGAGTTATACATGGACCCTTGTTGGGAATCATAAAATAATTTTTCTAGACGAGGAGAAGCGTGATATTATGTACTTCGACTTTGCAACGGGCAAGTTGGAGAACATAGCTGGTGTGAATACTGATATGGTGCTGGACCTTTTCCCTTTGGTCGAGAGCTATGTTTGACTCAACTAATCTGGGAAATTCTCAATGAAATGGTTGGAATAATTATCTGAGCTGCAGACCACTTATGATTCTTTCTTTCTGGAGAGCGCTATATTTTACTCCACTGCATGTGAATTTGGTTTGCTCTGGTAGCTTCATATTCTGCTTGGTTTTGGTACATCACGGATTTCTTTTACTCAAATGGTATCCAGTTATTATTATTATTATTTATATTTATTATTAACAATTCTAACAATAGGGCAATCTGTAGCAATTTGTAAACTCCTTGGAACGCATCTGTAACAATTTGTAAATTATGGAATTCACTTGATGTGCGCCTTTGAATTTGGAGTTTGTGAGAGGTTATTTGGTTTACTCCAATTTTTACGCACAAGAGTTGGAGAATTTTTTTTTTTTTTTTTNNNTTTTTTTTTTTTTTTTTTAATAAACTAGATCAATACAATCAGATACTAACCGAGTTAGAAACTACATCAAAAAAAGAAGAGAAGAAAATAGGGAGATAATAACTCCAAACATGGGATGATTGCGAAGTAATCGCCTATTTCGCTATGTTGTGGGCCACCCCATTTTGTTCTATTGGTAAATAACTGCATTGGCCACAATCAAGAGAAATGAGGAGTGCTCTAATGTCGTCAAACACTCATCAAAGGATCGAGCTCTTTCTGGTATGAAACCCCGCTAATTACACCCATAGAATCCGTTAAAGCCGTTTGAAGAGTGAATCCCAAGTCCAATGCAATGCGTAGCCTGTGTCTGATAGCTAAAGCTTCCGCCAAAAGAGGAGAAAAGGAACTCGTTATACGGGTGGCAAAAGCAACCGTACACACGCCAGAGGAGTCCTGAATCCAATCACCTAGTCCGATTTCTGAATTCCAAACCGCCGCATCAGAAATGAGAGTCCAACCATTATTACACTTCCCAGGTCCCCTCCAAAGAGAAATAGAAGCAACAGTAGGAACCAAACCGTTGGTAGCGAAGCCCGAACTATTTTTATCGATTTCTTTTAACCAAGACAAACCGAACTCCTACACTTGTTCCGCCTCTCGACCCTTAAGCCTTTTTTCGACAACGATTTCGTTCATACCAAATGAGCCATAACCCAATGACAAAACTGCGGATATCGTAACCCCGGGCCCCGGACAAAAGGGCCACAAAAAGCTGGATAAAGTCTCCCCGCCAAAAACCGTGGACAACATCCCACCAACCTGCATATATCCACATCCTTTTTGCCCACTTACATTCAAAGAAGAGATGATAGTTGGTTTCACGACCACCGCACCTGGGACATCTACTATCCACGCAAATATGTCTCCACACCAAATTTTCGCTAGATGGTATAGCTGAAAGAGACAATTTCCAAATAAAAATTTTTATTTTTGCGGGGAGACGAAGTTTCCACAACGCTTTCCATCATTGCCTGTTCAGATTAGAGCTTGGTTCCACGAACCCTCATGAGATTCTTTCAACAAACGATAGCCACTTCGCACTGAGTACTCCCCATTACTTGAATGATGCCAAATGATACGATCCTCAACCCGTCTGGCCTGAAGAGGGATATAAAGAATTTTATAAGCATCAATTGGTAAAAATACATGGTGTATAAGATCAGAATTCCAAGCTCCAGTTGGTCCAATCAAATCCTGGACATACTCCAGCTCCGATACTCTGGGGGAGAAAGGTCTAAACCACGAATTATGCGGAATCCAATAGTCTTTAAATATTCTAACTTGCGCTCCATCTCCGATTCTCCATCTCATGCGTTCTTTAATCACTTCTCGTCCCCATAATACACTCTTCCATAAGAATGAGGAACTCAGACGAGTTGGAGAATGACTTGCCTTTGGAATGCACCTTTTTTTTGGCGAATTTTTTTAATTACCACTATAAATATATTGCAAAGATACGAGTTGTATTATTTTATTAACATTCATACCAAAATGAAGTGCATTTATTTTGTGCTCAATTGAAACGGCCGATATCAAAGGAATTTACCTTATTACAATCACTACCCCTATAGTAATTTAGTTGGAGAAAAAAAGGTAAGTGGATATGGATCATCATCGTTTTTTTTTTTTTTTTCCTAATTTGAATTTCAAGTGTACTATCTCTTTCAAAATACATGTAACACATGACATAAAATAAATACAAAATATACACGATCTTCTCGTAATATACAAGTATTAGTTTATACATAATATATAAGAATATACACGTCTTAGTCCATATCAAACACAAAATACATGATCTTTTCGCAATATATACAGAATATATATATATATATATAATATGCCTGTTGAGTATATTTTTGGGCATGTGGTAACCGAGGTACCCGACTCGGGTCGTTCTCAAAGGAAGGCTATTCGGAGCTTCGTTCACTACCTAGTCGTCAAAATCACACAACCAAAAAGGTCCTAAACATTCTACTCGCAAATTGGGGGTTTGAATTAAACTAAGCTAATCTACGAAATTGAAATCGAAAGCAAGTAAAGCACGCAAGAAGATGAGGGAAATCAAGGGGGAAAGAGAGATTTTGGTTTGCCTGAGTCTCTATGATCAATCACACGCAAATAACCGAACATTGCCATGCTAGCTAAAACCCTAGAAAGCTAAACCAAGCTCTAGCACAAAACGAGCAAGTATTTAACTCCTAATCACACTTAGTCAAGCATTCTCGATCCAAAGATTCAATCTTTTCCTCCAACCAACACAAGCACAATATCAATTTTCACAAAAGCAAATAAAGATATACGAAGTAATAAGGCTTAAGACTAAGTACCCACTCTTGCACGCACTTGGAAGAAGAAACGGAGTCAAAAGCTCGAAACTTTACTCGAAACAACGTCGCCGGAAATTCGCCGGAAAACTTGATTCATAAAGCTCCAAACCAAAATAAAAAAAGGAAAAAGAGAAAATAGAGAGGAATTCCCAACTTAAAAGTTGGGAAATGAGAGTTGTTCCCAAAAAATACAAAGCATAATGTCTTTTTATAGCTACACCACAAACACACACTAAAACACACACATTAAATGATGAAAACTCGCAGGATAGGTCGAATTCGCAGGATAGGTCCTTGATTTTCGCAGCTTGATACACCAAAACTCGCAGCTTAGATGATGAAACTCGCAGGATAGAAGGCGATTTCGCAGGCGCGAAATCGTTTTTCGCGGGCTGGAAATGGTCCCATGACCTCTTGATGCTCGATTTGCTCTAACTTCTTGCACACAACTCCAATTCGCACGAAACTTGGACCCATATTCTCCTAATTGAATTCTCTTCGTCACGATATGGCTTAGGCGGATTTTCCGGTTGGACGGCTCGTCTCCTCGTTCTCGCCAAGGTGGACCTATTCAACACCAAAACAAAAAACAAACGCGCAAAAAATACGAAAACACTATACAATAACAAAAATACACAAAACACGATAAAATGGACCGGTCGACACTAAAACGAGCCTAAAAACTATAAAATAAAGCACACAAAATACACGAAAATAAGCACAAAAACACAATAAACAATGCCGGATTAGTTTATACATAATATATACAAAATATATTGAACATATGTGCTATATATACGCAACATATATTGTCTTCGACCATATAACTGCTCTCACTCTATCAATCTCACCCAACCTCTATGATACTTCGACCTTCGTCCACACCTCCGCCTCCGTCTGCCTTCGATAATCGAGACCGACTTCGTCGTCGTCCTCCGCCCCCGTCTTCCGCCTTCAAGAATCGAGATAGACTTTCGCCTCTGCCGCCGGTGTCCACCTTCGAGAATTGTTCCTACTTTCCCGTCTCTACCGAATCCCGTTTTCGATCGCCTTTTTACAATTTTTTTTGTTTGCAATTTAAAAGTTATTATACTAGGTTTTTAATTGGAGAGAGAAAATTTAATAGCTAGTATATTTACAAAAAAATAAATGATTAGTAAATGTGCAAATAAAATAGCTTTGATGGGTAGGATATGTAATTTCCTTTTTTTTTTCTCTCTCATGCTCCACTCCCCGTTGTGTTCAAAATATTTATAGTGGGCCAGCATGAAAATTATGTTGTTTTGGAGTCGTGATCCGTCTTATAATTTATATGTTCTAATCGATAGTGGTGTATCATTTTTATCATGCCATTTACTAAGACAGGTGTATTCAGCTCAACTTTTTTTTTCGTATAAAGATGGAGGTCATAGGCCCGAGAACTATGGAACTAAGATGCGACGTGGGTGATCCACCCCTAGTAAGTCATGATCAAGCCATGCATCCAATCTTGGGGGAGGTGACGATAATCTTTGGAAGCCTAGCGCGGAAGAAGATGCCGCAATTGCCGCCAGATGGTCAGTCGCGAAATTGGCCTCCCGATGTACATGCTGAATACGAACACGCCAATCTCGATGCACTGGGGAGAGGAATATTATGGGTCCGGAGTTTATTCATAGAGTTTTGTAGACAGTTGAGGCTATCTGAAAGCATATTCGTGCTGCCCAAGAGAGGTAGAAAGTCTATGCCGACCGGAAGAGGCAGAAGCACGAGTATGTGGGGGGAGATCATGTCTTCCTGAAGGTCTCGCCTATGAAGGGCGTGATTCGCTTTGGGAAAAAGGGAAAACTTAGACCTTGCTATATCGGGCCATTCGAGATCTTTGCTCGAGTCGGGGACTTAGCTTATCGGCTAGCTTTACCACCGACTTTATCGAGAATGCACGACGTGTTCCATATCTCGATGTTGAGGAGATATGTGCATGATCCCGAGCATGTAGTGGACTTCGGCGAGCTGCAGGTCGAGCGAGACCTTACCTACGAGGAGGTACCGGTAGCCACTTTGGACCAGAAGTGTAACACCCCAAAGATTTCTAAAGACAATTCCGGATTTATCCAAAATCTTGTTTTAAAAATTTCGAAACCATTTATCAATTTACAAAACATTTGGCGCTACTCGAGAATTTTGCAAACCTTAACACATAATCAGCATAAAGGAAACGAGAATATTCAACATAATTCAAGTTCTAAGACTAGATTTCAACATATCTAGCAATAAGATTGTCAACATAATCTAAACTAATAAAAATATTCCACATGGTTCAACAGTTCAACCAATCCCAAAAGCAATAGGGATGAACAACAAAGTCTGATAATCTCAACATAAATATCAAATCAAGCGAAAGCAATATAAAGCAATAATAATGTTTGACCACCCACTCGTTTTCAGTCTCATCATGCCCAACACGTGCTTAACCTGCATCAATGAAGAGCAGGTGGGGATGAGCACAAATATAAACGAGGTGCTCACCACTATGCATAATATATTGGTAAGAATCCTATACTAGAGTCATATGCAAGTACATGATCAAAAGACATATCACACCACTCTCCTACTCATCACTATACTCATGTGCACACCTATCAAAAGCCGCCAGGGGTAAGCCCAAACTCGTCAGCGGGAGTACAGTCGTGCCGAGGTTCAACATCAACGGTCACGGCCCATCGACTAGGCTAAAATGAGTCTACCTATCACAAGGTTGGAGATCGCCCACCACTAGACACCGTATCATGACTCACACATACATTCATAGAACACAAAGTATAAAAATCTTACCTCAATTATAACATAGCAAATTTTAGATTAAAACCCACATGAAAATTGAGGTAGAATATCACACAAAAGCAAGTTCGTAGATCGAGGGCTCGACTCCTCAAACACCTACATTTAAGCGAGATAATATATTAATAATCTATCTCACTACTCGAATTTAACATAAAACTCATACTTAATAAAAAATAAGATTTTAGGGTTTTTATAGGATTTTTCGTGGACTTGGAACTCTCTCATTTTTGCAAAATAGGACTCGGAAAATTAATTTGGAGTCTCGAGACTTAAAATAATTTTTCCCAAATTTTTGCATTTGAAAATAACTTTCAAAAATGAGTTCAGGATGAAAAACGGGCTCCATAACACAAAAATTGACTTAAAAGGTCGAGTTGGGCCTCACAAGCCGCTGTTGGGCCGCTGCTGGCGAATTGGCCGTGCTTGCACAACATTTGGGCCGCAAGGAGGGCCTGATTCAGGGCTGATGATCGCGTGCTCATTGGGCTGGGAATAGCTCGCGCGGGCTGAGTATGCGGGCTAGAAGGATTGCAGAAGGGCTGGAAAAAAAAATAGAAGATGGATTGCAGTCTAGAGGTTCGAACCTAAGACCCCTCACGAACAGAACTGAGCACAGATCGCTGCGCCAAACTGCCGCTTGGAAATCTCAACAAACTTATTAACTACTGAATTAATTTAAAACCTGGGAAGAAAAATTGAGCAGAGGTCCGGAAAAATTGAACTGACTGCAACTTCAAACAGTAACTGACGTATGCGCACAGGCTGGACGAAAATCGACCGAATTCGACGACACCATTCCCAAAGGCAACCGGGATTCGAGTAAAAATAAATTTTTGAAAATAGTAACTTTCAGAGTTTCAGAATTTAGAAAAACCGGGCTTTTGGCTCGAAATACGAAACGACGTTATGTAGTTTGAAAACAACCAAATAACATAACGACAACGGCAAGACTCGAAACCACAACGAGACTCCGAAACCAAATGGCTTATTCATAGCAGCAAGGACCTTCAACATTTTCAAAAGCTAGAGTTCCAACATGTCCACGTCAATTCACAATTTCACACTGTTGTAAATATTTTTTTACCGGAGTAGAACCCAAAGATTCGACACCGGGTCGTCTCACAAGGAAGGTTAGCCGGATTATTTGTACGGATATTCGATCACAAGAAAAGAGAAAAGAATTTCCTAAACACTCTAATTCAAGTTGGAGATTTGATTATCAACTACGAATAATGAAGCAAAGAGACACGAAAATTCAAAGCAAACGATTAACTTGATTATAAAGGAGTTAGGGAGTCGGGGACAATCGTTTTCGGTTCTTGACTCAATTACCGGGCAATCAATTGCTCGGTTAAGGGGTTTGAATCGCCTATTCGTATGGAGGTTCACCTTCAATAACTCTTCGTAACAAGAAGGTGAACATACACGAGCAACTCATCAAACCCTACAACACATAGACAATACAATAACGAACAAGTATATTCCAAACGAGCCTAAATTGACCGACGCCTTCCCTTCCGGTTCTAAACGTCGATTGATTAGGTTAGATTGGTGATCAATCAACTAACCTTAGAATATACACAACTCGCAAGGATTGAACAATTATCAAACACGTAATTGAAAACGAACCGAAACAATCGTCCCCTATCCCTAACTTATGGAATTAGCCACTCATCAGAATATCAACACAAGCATTCACCATAAAATAAGCCATCACATTCATGTATAAGATGAAAAGAAAAGCTTACGATTAATACCAAATCCAAAGTCGATGAAACAACGAGCAAACCGAATCCAAAGCTAGAAAATGAGTTTTAATCCTCCAAAATCCAATCCAAGATGAAAGATTAAGAAAAAGTAGTGTTCTAAGGTGAAAGATGATAAAAAAAGAGTCTGACCCCCCCAGAAATTAACCTAGGCTCGATCATAAACATCTCAATTTCGAAATCACGAAAATCCCGCAGCTGTTACAAAATCAGATCTTAGCGGCGCTAACCTACCTTAGCGCCGCTAACCCACCTTAGCGGCGCTAAGGTTCCATAGCGCCGCTAAGCCTCGTTAGCTGCTCCTCTCTGGCCCCGCTAAGATATAAAGCGCCGCTAACCAATTGACTTTAGCGGCGCTAAGAAGCCTTAGCGGCGCTATGGTCTGGACAGCATCAAAAGCTTCACATCACGGGCTTGTATGCTCGGCTAGCGTCTCTCGGGTACTGCCCGAGGTGAAAACTTAATGTTTGCATGCTTGTGCCCCTCAAATTGCTGTTCGATCCATCCA
This sequence comes from Striga hermonthica, assembly GCA_902706635.1. Classification (NCBI taxonomy): domain Eukaryota; kingdom Viridiplantae; phylum Streptophyta; class Magnoliopsida; order Lamiales; family Orobanchaceae; genus Striga; species Striga hermonthica. The sequence continues at coordinate 15,344,798 of CACSLK010027833.1, forward strand.
CTTCTCATCAAGAATGAGTGTTCACCAATCCGATTAACCTAGTACCTGAAACCGCACCACCGGAAAAGCCACGAAAAACAGAGAAAATAGGAGAAAAAGGGAACAGAAAATACTAAACACACCAAAATAAAGACAAAAGCATAAGAAACGACAAAGAGGGCCGGAAATACATAAGAAAAGACCTAAAACGGGGGAAACGACACACGAAATATCAACGAAAATAGCAACAAAAATGGGACAAACAACTCCTGTTGTAAATATTTTTTACCGGAGTAGAATCCAAAGATTCGACACCGGGTCGTATCACGAGGAAGGTTAGCCGGATTATTTTATGCGGATATTCGATCACAAGAAACGAGGAAAGAAGTCCTAAACACTCTAATTCAAGATTGATGGTTTGATTTAACGACTACTAATAGTAAAGCAAGTGATTATGAAAGCAAAACAATAAATTCTAAACTTATCAATTAGCACAAATTCCAATAGTTTAAAGGGACTAGGGTAT
>CACSLK010027833.1:15367581-15380328 GCA_902706635.1 Striga hermonthica
CCGGCAACCGTCGTTCTAGATCAGTTGGCCGTCTAACCTCGAGCAACAAGTCCGCAGGCCCCCAACAACTCCGTTCGAAGACCCCTGTAAACTTATCCACCATTGTTTCCGGCGACCACCTTCTTCTCCGGCGAGGCCTTCCACCTCCAGCGAGTAGCTGTTCGCGAGCGGTCCCCGTGTTCAGAGTTTCGAGTCCCGTCGAGGCTCCGTTCGTCGCGTCTCGTTCCGACCTGTTTTTCCGATTTCTCGTAAATTCCCGAAGACGGGTAAATTATTTCGAAACCTTCTTGATATATTCATGCTCGTGTTTACTCGTCGGATTGTACTCGTGCTATTTGAATCGATTTCTTGTTGATTGTTCGACTCATTAATCGACTCGTATTATCGTTTTGTTCGTCGAATTATTATTCACAATATATCGTGGAATTATTGGACTCTCATTTTGTGAAAAATCGAGCCCCTTATGTTGCTGTGATTATTCGTATAAGATTCATAGTCTCATTGTAATTTTTCGGTTCGTCTCATTCGTTTATGTGTCGTTCGAGCCTCGTATGTCGTTCTCGTTTGTTAAATCGTCGTTTCGTTTTCCAAACAAACCCGACGTTGGTAAATATATTTTTGACCTCTGGCTACTTGGTTTTTAATTTGATAGGTTTGTTAGATGTTTCAAATCCCGTCATGCTCGAAATTTGCAATTTGAAAAACCTGATTTTGAAAGTTCTCTGTTTTGTTGTTCGTCCAAATCATAGACTGCAGTGTTGATTTAATATTAACTTTTGCATTTAAGTCATCGATTGAGCGTGTGGCGCAGTGGTCTACTATGCGCCATTTTAGGAGCGAGGTCCTTGGTTCGACCCTTGGTGCCCGCATTATCTTTTAATTTTTTTCTCCTGCCTGATGACTCCCAGCAGTCTCAGACCGCGAGCCCGATGAACCTCCCCAGCAGTCTCAGCCCGCGAGGCCCGATACCCGCACCAGCCTCGGGAAATTTATATAACGGGCTCTTTGTTTAAAGGGGCTAGTCAAATGAGGTAATTGGCAAAATGACCTTATCAAAATGTTTTTCTTTAAATGACCCATACATTAAATAAATGTATATAAATAATTGAAATACCTATAATATCCTTATCAACTTCTTTTATTAAAAAAAAAAGAAAAAAAAAAGGAAACTTACTTGTGCCGCTGTGTGCGCGAGGGAAACAGAGAGAGACAATGGTCTGCTTTCTCTTCAAGAAAAAAAAATTGATCACTACACATAAATTTTGAATTTCATATTGCCAAAAAAAAGTGTGTTCATAATGGAATAACAACAAAACAAAGCATTATCCCATTTATGTTAGAGAAAAGTGAAACAAATAATTGTTTTTTTGTATACTTACCGTTTTTTAAGTAATTGCAACATTCCATTCAAACCAACAAATTTGTGTAAATACCTAAGAGATAAAAAGTAATTACATACATGCCTAAAAACAGTTATGGGTAAGATGAACAACCTTCCATATTTTTAGCGCCCAATTTCAGGATTTTCAATATGGAAAATATATTATATAGATGAGCATAATCGTGTTTGACTTTTAGGAGTATATGTTCAGTATATTTTTGGTATTTGTTCATAGTGAAAGACGATTGAATCTCCTGTTCGCGTCACAAAAAAAAAATAAAAAATTGAAAGACGTTCGGGGAGTATATGTACAATATATTTTTGGTATTGTTCATAGAAACAAATTGCGTAGTTTTAATATTTTTGGTTTATGTTTAACAATTTAGTTTTATATGTGCAGTACAAGTATATTTTTGGTTTATGTTCAGTATATTTTATCTTTATGTTAAATTTATTTTGGGTTTATGTTCAGCAATATATTGTTTGGTTTATGGTCAGTATATATTTCACTAATCACTCACGATTGGAGTATATTTCACGTCAAAGAGAAAGTATATGTGCAGTATATTTCAATATATATATATATATATATATATATTTCAGTATATATATATATATATATATATATTTCAGTATATATATATACTTTCATTCGAGCAGCAGCCTTGAAAGTGGACAATCAAGCAAATAATTTGCAACAAGCAGCCTTCAATACGTCACTTTTCGAGCAGCCTTCAATACGCCAATTTGTAATCAAGCAAATATTCCTTTAAAATCAAGTAGCAATGAATTAAATACGCGGCCTTGAATTTTTGGACAATCAAGCAAACACAAGCAACCATTTTACTCGTTTATAGCCTCATATGGTGCTCGGTTCGGGACCACGGCCCAAGCTCGGCCGAGAGGATGGTGCGAGTCAATGCCTTCCATCAGCGAAAAGCCCCAGCGAAAATGCACCCAAACACGGGCCGCCGGCGAGTCGATGCCTTCCATTAGCCCTGCCGTGGACCTGATGCATTGCTGGGGGACCATGTACCTTGCCCCACGCCTACCCAGCAGAAGAAAATAATGTTCAAAACAAATAAAGAAGAATTTTTCCTGTAAATTCAAATCAGATACAAATCGATACGAAATCCACCATGAAATGAACATAAAACATAAGAATTGAGGAAAAAAAAAAACTAGTGAGAGAAGAGTGAAAGCTTTGAAACTCTATGGCTGATTGAAACTATGGTGGTGGTGGTGTGAGAATGGAATGTTTTGGCAAAAATAATGGACGGTTTTTTAGGAAAGGAGATAATATATACCTTAATTAATGGATAGTTTTACTAAAATCTAAACTCTGGTACATGTGTAATTATTTTGTGTTGATTCAGCAATTTTACAAATAATATTGTATCAAATGTGAAATTGTTAAATAAATCAAATGTTACTGCACGTGGTGCAAATTCCTCTAAAAACAACTCAAAGGGGTGGAATCAAATTTCAATTGAGCCGAAATATTACATATCTGAAAATGGGCCAGAAGTATAATATACTCGATTAAGCCAGAAATCTACGAACAATCCGACACACGACGAATAATAAATTAATCCGAATTATCTATATTTATAATACACACAATATATATCTATATAAAAATAATCATTTTAAAACAATTATACAATTATTTTTAATAATAATAATAATATAATAGTAATAATAACAATTAGGTATTTAATAATAATAATAATAATAATAATAATAATAATAATAATAAGGCAAAATTGCATATAAAAGCACCACTTTTCATGTTTTTGCATTTTAATCACGACCTTTGCCTATTAGCACTTAAGTACATGACCTTTCATCCATTTACAAGTCGAAGCATGCCTTTCATCTCCGGCACAAACAAAATGAAGTGGCTTGCCGGAATACACATGTGGAATGTTCAAAAAAAAAGAAAATTTAAATTCATATCGCCCATTCTGGTAATAACACATGGACTAAAAATAAAAAACACAAAATCCACGTCTTCTCTCCCTAAATCGGTTCAATCTCCCGTCACACACATGAACCCTAATTTTTATCTTCAATTTCTGTGAAGATGGCGAAATTTCTATGAAAATTGCAAAATTTTTGTGAATCATATGCTCTTCAACTTCTGTAAACTTTCTCCATGACCCTGAATTAGCTCCCCAAAATTCCAATTCCTCTCGCCATGCGAACCCTAATTGTGTTTCCAAAATTCCCAGTTTTTCTTCAAAATGTCGAGTGGATCTAGCAGTCGAACCACAACTCCTCAACCTAGAATTGGTGATTTTCATGTAGAATAAGGCCGATTTGTCTTGGATTTTCCGTATTGAAGCCTTGAATTTGTCGATTTTGTCTTTGAGATTTGAGTTTGCCTTTACAGAGGATTTTTTTAGGTTTGATTCTTTCTTCAATTTGGGGATTTTATTCTCCTCGGAACGTGGATTTAAATTTTAGTTTCTTAATTTTGGTGCAGTGACGTGTCAAAAAGACAGTCCAAAGTAGATTTTTATTTTTCTTTTCTTTTTTTTAAACATCCACATGTGTTTCCGGCAAGCCACGAAATTTTATTTGTGTCGGAGATGAAAGACATGCTTCGACTTGCAATAGGATAAAAGGTCATGTACTTAAGTGCTAATATGCAAAGGTCGTGATTAAAATGCAAAACCATGAAAGGTGGTGCTTTTATATGCAATAATAATAATAATAATAATAATAATAATAATAATAATAATAATAATAATAATAATAATAATAATAATAATAATAATAATAATAATAATAATGATGATGCAATAATGCTCAAATAATTTCAATATTATTCAAAACAATTGGGGAATTACAGTCTATCCACCTTACAAAGAATTTCGTCCTCGGAATTCGAAAATAAACATCTAGAAAGCAATAAAATACAAAGGGAAACTCAGAACATAAAGTTCGGATAACGTCTCCTAAGCTCGGCCTCCTTCTCCCAAGTCGTCTCGGACTCATCATGCCGGCTCCATAGCACCTTCACGAGACTCACCGCCCGGTTCCTCAACTGATGGACCTTCTTGTAATACCCCATTCGGTTGTGGATTATTTGGAAATAATTATTGCTATTAATGATCGTTTTATTATTATTATTATTATAATTATTATTATTATTATTATTATTATTATTATTATTATTATTATTATTATTATTATTATTATTTTCATTAAATGTCTAATTGTTTTAAATGCTTATTATTGTTAAATAATATTATTGTGTGTATTATATATATATAATGTCTGGTTTAATTTTAATTCGTGTTGTCGCATTTTCTTACTGAGTTTTGAGTTATATTTCAGCCCATTTACTATGCTATTATATTGACCCTTGAGAATAAATTAGCCCAATGCCTTCAAATTATTGGGCCACTTCTTTTATATTAATCTGGCCCAAATGATGAGAAGTCGAAACCCGTTTAAAAACTTCTTCTCCTTCGCTAAGAATGGACCAAGTCTCTCTCGTTCAAATTTCTGGTGCGATTTTCTCGTGGATAGCTCTTCCATTCAACCCCTTTCTCTCGCACGTTCCTCTTCCATCTATTTAAATCATTAGAGGGATCTCAGAAGCTTATTTATTTCTCTGATCATTTCAAAACCGAGCCTGCTTCGCTTTTTTTTTTAAAAAAAAAATCGCGTACCTGCACTCTCCGTCGGGACTTTCATCTCCGACCAGATCTCGCCTTCGTTGTGTTCTTACGCATCCTCACGGTCAGAAGCCCCATATCGTCCGACCTCGAGCAGCGAACCAGCCAATCCCGCAAATCCGTTCGAGAATCACCGGTAAAGCTTCGCTCTCCACTGTTTCCGGTGAGCACTCCAGCGGCGCCTTCCCCTACTGCCTTTGACCACTGTCAATCTCTGTCAGGCCTCAAAACCGTTCGCGAGCAGCCGTTAGTCCGTCCGAAAGACTCCAGCAAGCAGTTCGTGAGCCGTAACCGTTCGTCGAGCTTTCGAGAGTTTCGTTCGTTCAATGCATTCCGTTCGTTTCCAACGAGCACGTAGATTCCCGGAGACCGGTAATCTATTTCGAGCTCCCTTGATATTTTCGTGCTCATGAATAATCGTTGATCACCTTAGCTCATTAAATCGATATTTGTAGATTGCTCGATGCGTACGTTCATTTTATTCGTCCTTTGAATTTAGAATATTTATTCGTGTGTGTTTGTCCCATTTTTGTTGCTATTTTTGTTGATATTTTGTGTGTCGTTTCTCCCATTTTAGGTCTTTTCTTAGGTATTTCCGGCCCTCTTTGTCGTTTCTTATGCTTTTGTCTTTATTTTGGTGTGTTTAGTATTTTCTGTTCCCTTTTTCTCCTATTTTCTCTGTTTTTCGTGGCTTTTCCGGTGGTGCGGTTTCAGGTACTAGGTTGATCTGATTGGCGAACACTCATTCGTGATGAGAAGTGGATGGATCGAACAGCAATTTGAGGGGCACAAGCATGCAAACATTAAGTTTTCAGCTCGGGAAGTACCCGGGAGACGCTAGCCGAGCATACAAGCCCGTGATGTGAAGCTTTTGATGTTGTCCAGACCTTAGCGCCGCTAAGGTCAATTGGTTAGCGGCGCTTTATGTCTTAGCGGGGCCAGAGAGGAGCAGCTAACGAGGCTTAGCGGCGCTATGGAACCTTACCGCCGCTAAGGTGGGTTAGCGGCGCTAAGGTAGGTTAGCGCCGCTAAGATCTGATTTTGTAACAGCTGCGGGATTTTCATGATTTCGAAATTGGGATGTTTATGATCGAGCCTAGGTTAATTTCTGGGGGGGTTAGACTCGTTTTTTATCATCTTTCACCTTAGAACACTACTTTTTCTTAATCTTTCATCTTGGATTGGATTTTGGAGGATTAAAACTCATTTTCTAGCTTTGGGTTCGGTTTGCTCGTTGTTTCATCGACTTTGGATTTGGTATTAATCGTAAGCTTTTCTTTTCATCTTATACATGAATGTGATGGCTTCTTTTATGGTGAATGCTTGTGTTGATATTGTGATGAGTGGCTAATTCCATAAGTTAGGGATAGGGGATGATTGTTTCGGTTCGTTTTCAATTACGTGTTTGATCATTGTTCAATCCTTGCGAGTTGTGCATATTCTAGGGTTAGTTGATTGATCACCAATCTAACCTAATCAATCGACGTTTAGAACCGGAAGGGAAGGCGTCGGTCGATTTAGGCTCGTTTGGAATAGACTTGTTCGTTATTGTATTGTCTATGTGTTGTAGGGTTTGATGAGTTGCTCGTGTATGTTCACCTTCTCGTTACGAAGAGTTATTGAAGGTGAACCTCCATACGAATAGGTGATTCAAACCCCTTAACCGAGCAATTGATTTCCCGGTAATTGAGTCAAGAACCAAAAACGATTGTCCCCGACTCTCTAACTCCTTTATAATCAAGTCTCGGCAAAATTTCAAAAATGGTCCATTATGTTGGCTATTTTCCGAAAATTCTCCATCATATAGGGTGTCATCAATAATGGTCCACTATATTGTCACTTTTAATCAAGACTCGTACAAATGCCAACATAGTGGACTAAAAGTGATTAAAACTTTTAATCACTTTTAGTCCACTATGTTGTCATTTGTACGAGTTTTGATTAAAAGTGACAATATAGTGGACCATTATTGATGACACCCTATATGATGGACCTTTTTCGAAAAAGTGAGCAGCTAGCTAGGCCTCTTGAGAGCTTCGGATCGGGCCTATCGTTTGCTTTGAATTTTCGTGTCTCTTTGCTTCATTATTCGTAGTTGATAATCGAATCTCCAACTTGAATTAGAGTGTTTAGGAAATTCTTTTCTCTTTTCTTGTGATCGAATATCCGTACAAATAATCTGACTAACCTTCCTTGTGAGACGACCCGGTGTCGAATCTTTGGGTCTTACTCCGGTAAAAAAATATTTACAACAAATTGGCGCCGTTGCCGGGGAAGGTTTAGGACTTATTGTGTGCGCCTATTCATTTTGTTTCAGTGTTTCTCTTGTTTTCGTATTTTCTTGATTTTTGTGTTTCTTTTGTCTACCTCTTTGTCTAGTTCTAGTTATTTTCTTTAATTTGTTTTTCCTCGTTTCATTTTGTTGTCTATCTGGTGCCCGTGACGTTTTTGTTGTTTGTGTTTATGCGTACCAGGAGTGGTCGTGTAATCATTCCAAACGACGAATCCATCCAACAGGACCTGAGACTTACTAGCCAGTCTTGCACCAGTATCATCTACATCAGAAGACCAGACCGACATGGCACAGAATGAACAAGATGAGGAGGTTAACAATCCTCCTAGGTCTCTTCTTCACGATTTGTCTCAACCAGTAATTGGGCCAGTGACTTCATGCATCCGACTGGGGACAGCAGCTCGGAACTACGAGCTTAAAACCATCCACTACAACCAACTCCCGTCCTTCCATGGTCTTCCCAATGAAGATCCACTTCACTTCATGCGTGAATTCTACAATGTCCTCCAAACGTTTCCACTCCACAGATTAAATGAGGACCAGTTGAAAATGAGGTATTTTCCAGAAACACTCAAGGATCGGGCTAAGGCATGGCTGATGACACTTTCTCCAGACTCTCTTACCACAAGTGTACACGAAGTTCATCGGGAGATACTACTCCCACCAAAAGACTCAAGAGCTGCAATCCCAAATTGTCTCTTTTGCCCAACAACCGCACGAGCCACTTAACAAAGCGTGAGAACGCTTCAAGGACCTACAGAGGCAGTGCCCACATCACAATCTTTCTCCAGCCCTTTTGATGAACGATTTCTATGATTCTCTCCATCAGAACCTTCAGTATATGGTGGACAATGCAGCTCTTAGGTACCTTTTAAGTAAAACTCAAGCGAAACCTAGGCTTATTAGGTGGATTTTGCTTTTGCAAGAGTTTGATGTAGAAATTCGAGATAGAAAAGGCTGTGAAAATGTTGTAGCTGATCACTTGTCTCGCATTGTTCCCTCGGACCCTTCACTTGCATTGAATAAGCATGTAGGCATTAATTATTATTTTCCCTATGAGCATGCGAATGAAGTGGTTACTGTGCCTTGGTATGCAGACATCGTAAACTATTTGTCAGATGGAGTTTTGTTGTCTAACCTCTCTTCCCAATAGAGGAAACATTTTGTGTTGACATGCAGAAGCTACTTTTGGGATGACCCAATCCTTTTCAAGATGGGAAAGGACGATATCCTTCGGAGGTGTGTGCCCGAAGAAGAGCAACATGATGTCTTAGCCTTTTGTCATGAGCTTCAATGTGGAGGACACTTTGGGGGTCGAAAGACCGCTTTCAAAGTCCTCCAATCAGGTTTATTTTGGCCAACTCTTTTTAAAGATGCTTATAACTTTTGCAAATCTTGTGACCGCTGCCAAAGAATTGGGAATATTGGCCCAAGGAATGAGATGCCCCTTGTGAGCAATTTACAAGTTGAAATTTTTGATGTTTGGGGCATCGATTTCATGGGACCGTTTCCCAAATCTTTTGGCTTTGAGTATATCTTTCTTGCTGTAGATTATGTGTCCAAGTGGGTCGAGGCTATCCCCACACGGACATGTGATGCTAATGTGGTTATCAAGTTCTTGCAGAGTAATATTTTGAGCAGGTTCAGTTTCCCACGGGCCATTATAAGTGACGGGGGCAAGCATTTTTGCAACCGACTCTTCGAAAAGTTAATGAAAAAGTATAGCATTTCACATAGAGTGGCCACCCCATACCATCCACAGACCTCGGGCCAAGCAGAGACGAGCAACAAGCAGATAAAGACAATTCTCGAGAAGACGGTGAACTCGTCTCGAAAAGATTGGTGAACTCATCTCGAAAAGATTGGTCAAGCCGACTCGATGATGCACTCTGGGCCCAAAGGACAGCGTACAAGGGAGTACTGGGAATGAGCCCATTCAGGCTCATCTACGGGAAATCATGCCATCTGCCAGTGGAGATCGAACACAAGTCCTTTTGGGCTATAAAGAAGATGAATTTTGATCTTGATGCTGCCGGAAGGGAGAGAATGTTGCAACTATCGGAGCTGGAGGAGTTGAGGAACGAGGCGTACGAAAACTCCAAAATTTACAAAGACAAGGTAAAAAGGCTTCACGACTCGACCATTGTGCGGAAAAGCCTCGTGCCCGGTATGAAGGTGCTTTTGTTCAATTCACGCCTTCGACTTTTTCCGGGAAAGCTTAAGTCCCGTTGGAGCGGACCCTACATCATCGATGAAGTGCTTTCACTCGGAGCTGTCCGACTTCACAATCCCACGAATGGAGAGTTGTTCATTGTGAATGGACAACGAGTAAAACCATATTTCGAAGGAGAATTTGGGAAACACCATGTCGAAACCATCAGTCTCGGCAACCCCGCCTATATTTGATCAAGGAGGCATGCCGAGCTCCCGGCGTTAAACCGAGTATCCTTTGTACTATTGTATATCTTATTTTTATTTTTATATATATATTTATATTTCTTTTCTCTTAAAAAAAAAAAAAGGAGAAGAAGCAGGTAATAGCGGCGCTAACCCTCCTTAGCGCCGCTAAGGCAAAATCGAAAGCGCCGCTTATGCTTTATAGCGAGGACAGAGGGCATCAGCTAAGATACCTTAGCGGCGCTAACCCTCCTTAGCGCCGCTAAGGTCTGGGACTTAATTAAAAAAAAAAAAAACGCATCCTTTCCCTCACTCACAACAAACACATACTCTCTCAACTTCCAGTCGCACCCACGCACCCCCATCGGCGGACCACATCACTCAACTCCGACCAACCTTCAAATCTCCGACGATTCGACCAAACTCCGGCAACGAACCTCCGGCGACCCACATCCGAACAAGTGCATCCTTCAATTCGTGCATAGCCGTGCTCCACCGTGAGTTTTGCTCGAACCCTAGTTCGTCAGCCCTGATTTTCCGGTCATCAATCTCTTCGGCGATTCACCCACCGTGACCATCATCTCAACCATGAATTTCCGGCTTCGACTAATCTCTTCCGGTCATCCACGGCTTATTCAAAGATCCTACAACCCTAGCTCGTGCAATTCTCTAATTCCTGCCGAATTTCACATAAAAAGGTACCGTTCGCTTCCTGTGATTGCATCTAGTAATTGTTGGGGCGTGAGGAGGCCTACTCCGGGATCATTCGGGTTCAATTTGTTCACTAGTTCTTCATCCTCAACTCCGCCCACCAAGTGTTCGACAAATTGCCCGAACTAGAAACAATGGGCAAATCTACCGTTGCTTCAAAGAAAAAGGGACCCGCAGCGTCAAAGTCCAAAGCGCCGGCCTCTACGAGCTCCAACACCGACCCAGACCAGTCCTTACGAGCCCTCCATTTCATCCCATTCGATGCCGTGTCCATGGACGAAGTCACGGCATATCAACGACTCTCCTCGAAGCCTCTTCCCAACCCACGCATCATCGATTGGGATTATTTCAATGATGAGCTCGAGATCGGTGAGGATATCGACCGCTACATCAAATTGCTCGACCTCGAGGAATTCGAGGACATGGAGGCATACACCTACCGTGGCTTAACTTTGGAGTTTTTCAGCACGGTCGCAAGGCACGAGAACAGGAAATACCTTACTGCTCGACTTGAGGGCAAGGAGTACAAAATAACCGACAAGGTCTTGCGCGACATTTACAAGTTCAACACCTCAATCGACGCACGCCACAGCCCCATGGGATGGAAAGTCGACCCGCATTGGTCGGCCATTTCCCCTTGCGAAAAGTATAAGAAAGTCGGGCCTTCTTCGAGTTTGATCACCGACTTACCTCTGGTGGTGATCCACAAATACATATCCCACATGATTTTCGGAAAGAAGGAGTCGAATAAAGTCAGCGAGCAACAAGTATTCATCCTGTGGTCGATTTCACAAGGCAAACCAGTTACCATGTTGCAGTATCTGAAGGAGTCACTTTTTGATGTTCGGAATGATTCTAGGCGTGGCCCAAACTTGGGCCATGTGGTGGCACGATTGGCCGAGTACTTCGGGGTTGACATTGATGAACCGAAGATTCCCGCCAAGTGCATTTCTCGGAAGGATCTCTCCCGTGACTTCCTCATAGATGACACCACCCCGCTCCCAGTCCACCAGCGTGACGGCTACAAGGCCTATTGTCGGGAAATGGGTCTTCCCCTGCCGAGCGACCAATCCCAGCTACTAGCCGGTACATCCACCGGCCATACCCGAGCGACCTCTCCTGACGGAGCCGATGACTCAGATTCCGAAGCACATCCCGAGCACGTCACTTCTCAGCCTCCTCCGGCGATGTTTGGCCACTCGGGTGCGTCTTCGCAGCAGGTCCCCACCTGGTTCTCCTCGTTCCAGACTCGGTATGAGGAAAACCAAGCTCGGTATGAGGAGCACCAGACCCGGAACGACGAGCAGTATCGGGCCATCCATTCCGCAGTCGCGTCGCACAATGTGCGACTCGACTCGTATATAGAGCAGACTGATGCCCGCTGGACGTCCTTCGTGGCGACCAACGACGAGCGTTGGGCGGAGCAGCAGAGAGAGTGGAACGAGTTCAAGAGGACCAACGAAGCACACTGGACTGCACATGACGGTCGATGGGACACCTGGGAGGCACAGCAGTACCAGCATCCACCGCCATCACCACCGGACGCACAGTGACTTGTCACTGTGCTTTGTACGTCTTTCTTTCTCTTTCTCCTTTATTTTTGTATAGCTTCTTTCATTTCGAGTCAAGTTCATTATATGGTTTACTCTCCTTCACCGAGAATTGACAATGGGGACATTGTCCGATTCTAAGTATGGGGGAGTTTTACGTGCTTACGTGACTATGTGGTGGACTTAGTCTAGTTTTGTTCTAGGTTGTTTTTTATTTCATTTATTTTGCATTTTGGGCCGGTTTAGTTTGTTTTTATTTTTAGGATTATTTGTTGTGTCTTTCTGAGCTTGGACTTTGGTGTATGGTAAGATTAGTTGTTGATTGATTGGTAGAGTTAAGAAGTTGTGATTTTGAGAATGAGTAGCATATTTCGACTATTTTGCTTGGTTATTCTGGATGACATTATATACCTTGTGAGACTTGAGCCATACTCGTTTTGTGAGAAATGTTGGTTTGAAAATTATTCATCTAAGATTTGCTTTGAGTCTACTTTGAAGTGAATCAGTTGAATTTGTGAAACGTGAATATGATTGAGGCATTCCTTGTATTTTTCTTCTCCTTCCCTTTTCTATGAATAACAATCACTAGTCACCCCGTTTGAGCCTTAGATGATTTTATTGTTAACCCCATGATGATAATATTGAGTTGTGGGATGAGAATTGGAGGTGTTGGTTGATTGAATTGTGAATATGTTAATTCATTCGTTTCTTAAAAAAAAAAAAAAA
>CACSLK010027833.1:15447807-15467108 GCA_902706635.1 Striga hermonthica
GTGGTGTTTACTTTTTTTATTGAACTTTTTAAGCTGTTGGGAGCAAAATCCGGAAGCTTTTTTATTCTTCTTTCTTATCACAAGAGAGAGAATCCTATGAATCCGGAATACGAGACAAAAGGCATTTGGCCTGTCGGAACAAATTTTCTTTCTTCTTTTTTTTTTTTCTTTATATTTTTAAGCGTGGGTCCAAACTTTTCTCCACTAGTAAAAATCTATATCACTCTCACACAACTAAGATTTGAAGGTTTTTTTTCCTTTTTCGTTGTTATGTAACCAAACCACGGTTTCTTTTATAAGCAGGATTAGTTGCATGATTAGACCGTTTGATCAAGACGATTAAGAGATAAGAAAAAATATTATGAGGATAAGAACCACACGTGGATTACACCACGTAACCTAACATATTCGGGCAGATCGAGTTATATGCTATAATTAAATCTATATAAATATAAAAAAGTTTGACATTTACTTAAAATAGTAGTTAAAATCCCGCTTAAAATTTCAAAATTACTAAAATAGTAATATTTTTTGAAAATTTTCAAAATATCTCGCCTAAATGTGTTTTGAAAATTTTTGAAAAGGAAACTAAATCAAAACATTTAAAGTAAGAAATCACACAAATATTTTCTTGGGATATATCCTATCTTTTTCAAAAATTCAGAATATATTTTTGCCTTTTTTTTAAGGAAAAAATATATATTTTGGCGACTTAGTTTTATGTCTCATATTTTTCTGTTTGGGACGTGCGTGTATCTAATAATTAGAAACTTCGTACCTAATAGTTTAAAGATTTTAGCTCAATTTTAATATTTTGAATGTAAGGTTTTTATTTATTTTCCAATTATCTTATAACTAGTACAACACCCGTGTATTACACGGGTGCTTGCTAATTTTTTTCTTAAAATTTAAAATTAATGAGAAAAAGTAGTTTGAAAATTTAAATATCTTTTATAAAAATATATATATATATATTATATATTTATTATGATACTTTTTATTTGTGCGACTTACTTGTGTTATATTATGCTAATTTTTTTAACTTACACTATATAACTACATTAAATATAAATATATCAATTGAGAAATAATTTTATTTTTCTAATAAATTTTAAAAATATTATTATTTTTTATTATTATAAAGATAAATATAATTTATTTATTTTATATATACAATATGGATGTCAAATCGAAGACCATCAGAAGATGATTAATTTGATATATTATATATGTAAAACCGATAAGAAATACAAAAGTTATCTACTTTTAAAATACATTTATAATTCAATAAGTATTGAAGGAAGCAAATCAAAATTTAGGGATATATTAGTCACTTAGTGTCTCACTATGTAAAATTACAAATAATTAAAGTGTTATATTACTAAAAGTGATATAAAAATACCTAAGTTAGCTAAATAATATTTATGGAATACCCGAACCTAGATTATTAATTATTAATATATTAATATTATTTGTACAAACCTAATTACGAAGCATGATTATTCGCCAAATAGGATTCCGAAGCACCAGAAGCAATTTTATATATACAATATGGATGTCAAATCGAAGATCATCAAAAGATGATTAATTTGATATATTATATATGTAAAACCGATAAGAAATACAAAAGTTATCTACTTTTAAAATACATTTATAATTCAATAGCTTATTGAAGGAAGCAAATCAAAATTTAGGGATATATTAGTCACTTAGTGTCTCACTATGTAAAATTACAAATTAAAGGGTTATATTAGTAATAGTGATATTAAAATACCTAAGTTAGATAAATAATATTTATGGAACACCCGAACCTAGATTATTAATTATTAATATATTAATATTATTTGTCCAAACCTAATTACGAAGCATGATTCTTCGCCAAATAGGATTCTGAAGCAGCCACGTAGGCTTAGCGCATTCTGGAATTATATATAGGGAGGATGTGGGTAATACCTTGGTGAAAATATTTCTTTCCATGAATATCTCACTTAAACTTTAATAAGTCAATACCTTGATTTTTTTTATTTTTTTTTCTATTATGTGTCAAGAGTTGTCAATGTTATTTTATACAGCAATTCAAAAATTTTAAAATGGACAATTTTGAGATAAAACAATATGCGCACTAATAAAAAGTACAACAAAATAAAACTGTAATTATATTATTATTGTTTTGTAGCGGGTGGATTAATTTGGTTATTTTTATAATTATTAGTTCATAAATTAATTGTTTTATTTCAGAAGATTTCATATCCAATTTAATAAGTTATTAGTTTCACCCCGTGTATTTGCACGAAAATGATATAATAAAAGAGAAAGTAATTAAAAAATTTAGAATAAAATAAAAATTCATAACTTAATAAATGAGAAAAAAATTATTTAAAAAAGTGAATCTAAATATTATTAAACACTTCTTTACATAAAAAAATCATTACTGTTAAATCTCTTCGACTCGTGACTCTGAGTTTTGATTTTCAAAATATTTGATGTATCTTTGTAAAATCCGAAATAATATTTCTTATTATTGTATAACTCCAATAGAAATTAGAGATATTTGTAGTCATTTTTAATAATAACTTTCCATAAGATATTGATAATAATTCAAAAATTGATATGTGTTCATCTTGAAATTTATAAAGACCTTTGAACAAATATTATAAAATTTAAAATTTAAAATTTAATTATAGAGAATGGGTTGATAAATTTGAATGATAAGTAAACAAAACAAAAATCTAAAAAATTATGGAATAATATATAGGGGTTGGTTCAAATAAAAATCAGTCTTGTGTGAGAACCATATTTGATGTTATTTTTCATTGTGTATGATGCTATTTTTAATATTACATGGTGATATCATTTTCACACATGCTAATATAAAATTGTGTTTCTATTTTTAAGAAAATATATCGTGATTAAATATAAAACAAAACACAACCAATCATAGCAGTAGATACAATTTAAAATAACGGTTCTCACGCTAGGACTTTGTTCTCATTTGAACCACATCCATAATATATATATACATATAAGAGAATTTATTATGTATTCTAAATTTGGCTTACAAATTTAAAAGTCAAATAAGTAATTAATTTAATTATTCATAACTTACAAGTCAATATTAACTTGGACGTAAATAGAATAGCTAATTATTTATAGTTTAATAAATTAGTCAACTACTTATATTTTTTGATTTAGATAGTTTATACAAAAATAAATTCAATTTAATTAATAAAACAGTATAAGTTTTATAATTATTCTTATTATTCATAGATTTTTAAACATATGATAATTGTTTACTAAAATACTTATTTTATGGAATCACATTGTAGTCAAACTGAATTTATAAATAGAAATTTTAGAATGACGCTTATTTATTTTGAAATGGATATAATGTAATTTATTATTAGTTTTGTACACCTTACGGGTTTATACTAATTTTAAATAAACATGATTTATGTAATTTTGCATATTTTAAATTTTATATTACATTTTCAATAAATTAATATAGTTAGATTGTATTACATATTTATTTTATATTTTTTAATTTATAAATAACATCTAATAAAAAAATTTAATTTAGAAATATTAATAAATATCTCTTACCCGTGCATCGCACGGGATTCGTACTAGTTATGATTAAAGAGGTTTTAATTAAGAAAAATCAATAGATGGGGACATTTAATTAATTTCCATTTATTCTCTATTTATTAATTAATAAGATTAAATGGATGAAGACATCCACTTAATTTCTAGTTTAATAAAATTACAATGTCGGTTCAGGCAGTTTACCAGGGCAATATTGGACAACAAGATAACATCTCCCTATATAAGGAAGTGAGGCATGTCTGTCCTCCACAAGACCTTCCACGAGCTCAACGGCAAGATGGTTGAGGTGAAGCAGGCCGTCCCCAAGGAGATATATTTCTTACATATATATAATTTTTCATAAAAGTAGGAAAATATATTTAGTTGTTAAAGGGAAGAGAGAGAAAGGGTTGTATCTGTAAATGGCAAAATCTCTGGTGTGTTGGGCTCAGATGCGCAAATGCGGAAGGTATAAATTAAATATATCAAGGTAAAATGGTAAACAATAATCCGATCCCAACAACTCAAGAATGACAAAAGAAAATCTCTTGCAATAAAACATGAATAATTCTTTTCTGATGTGGAAGTTCAGATTAAACTGCGACCACAGAGCATACTAAGAATATCCCAAATAAATAAAATATGCAAGAAATAAGACACCAAGATTTAACGTGGAAAACCTCCAAATTAGAGGAAAAAACCACGGGACAACCTCCGAACAATTCCACTATATTTTCAAGATAATTACAATATTTTTTCACACTCCCCTACACTAGAAATGTAAAATATAGTGACCCAGTGAGAACCCCACTCCTAAACAAGGAGTAATAGAGTTGATACCCAACCCGGTGTATTTTTCCCACACCC
This sequence comes from Striga hermonthica, assembly GCA_902706635.1. Classification (NCBI taxonomy): domain Eukaryota; kingdom Viridiplantae; phylum Streptophyta; class Magnoliopsida; order Lamiales; family Orobanchaceae; genus Striga; species Striga hermonthica. The sequence continues at coordinate 15,452,257 of CACSLK010027833.1, forward strand.
ACAGGATTTACTCAAACACTCTTTTTTTTTATCTCACTGAAAAATAACACTCACAAGATGTTATTTCTTCTCTCTTTTTCTTTCTTCGCTTGGTGCATCCTTCAGCACTGCAAACGCTGCTATTTATACTGAAGAAAGGTTACATGTGAACAAAGAAACTTTCGGCTGCAGCTATTTCTTTTCACTTTCTTCTCATGTGGACAACTCATTTTGATTCTTTTTTTTTTTATTTTTATTTTTTATTTTGTTTTGTGTTCAACCATGTGAAAAATATTTGGCTGGATATGACAATTCTCCCCCTCCAGCCAAAGGGAAATAATCTGCAAATCTCACATGCATTCCATGCTGATCAACTCGACACAGAGCTGAAGCTTTCCCCCTGTTACAACTTTAGTCATCATGTCAGCAGGATTTTCGTCAGTGTGAATCTTTTCCAACTTGAACAGTTGTTCTTCCACTGCTTGACGTAGCCAATGATATCTGACATCAATGTGCTTCGTGCGAGAGTGGTACATGACATTCTTACTCAAATCCAATGCGCTCTGACTATCACAATGGATATCGTACCTTTCCTGCTTCATTCCCAATTGTTGAAGAAACCTCTTCAACCAAAGCATTTCTTTACCTGCTTCTGTCATTGCAATATACTCTGCTTCAGTAGTCGACAAGGCAACAGATTTCTGCAATTTAGATTGCCAAGATACAGCTCCCCCTGCAAATGTAAACACAAACCCTGAAGTAGATTTTCTACTATCCAGGTCACCTGCCATATCTGCATCTGTATAACCTTCAAGAACTGGGTTTCCTTTGCCGAAGCTCAAGGACTTATTTGCACTGCCTTTTAGGTACCTCAAGATCCACTTCACAGCTTCCCAATGATCCTTTCTAGGATTAGAAACATACCTGCAAACAATTCCAACTGCATGAGCGATATCTGGTCTTGTACAGACCATGGCATACATCAAACTCCCGACTGCTGAGGAGTATGGAACACCTGCCATAGCTTCTTTTTCTTCTTGACTCGTAGGACAACTTCGTTTGCTGAGTTTGAAGTGATTGGCCAACGGTGTAATGACCGATTTAGCCGATTTCATGTTGAATCTCTCCAGAATCCGATTCACATACCGTTCTTGCGATAACCATAACCTCTTGGATTTTCAGTCTCGCATGATCTGCATGCCCAAAATTTGTTTCGCAGGGCCCAAATCCTTCATTTCAAAGGACTTTGCTAATTCCTTCTTCAAATCACCAATCAGCTTCATATCCTGCCCCACTATCAACATATCATCTACATATAGCAAAAGGATAATGAATTTATCACCTGGAAATTTCTTAACAAACACACAATGATCTGCATCAGTCTTGGTATATCCATGACTCGCCACGAACGAGTCAAATTTCTTGTACCATTGTCTTGGAGCTTGTTTCAGTCCATACAAGTTCTTCTTCAATCTGCAGACTATGTGCTCCTTTCCAGTCTTCTCAAATCCTTCTGGTTGCTCCATGTAGATTTCTTCATCTAGGTCTCCATGAAGAAATGCAGTCTTCACGTCTAGTTGTTCAAGCTCCAGATCCAAGCTAGCCACCAATTCGAGTACTACTCGAATAGAGCTCATCTTTACAACCGGTGAGAATATCTCATCAAAGTCTATTCCTCGCTTTTGTCCAAATCCTTTCACGACTAAGCGAGCCTTGTACTTCAACAGCTTGTCACCATCTTTCTTAAGCTTGAACACCCATTTATTTTTCAAGGCTTTTCTGCCTTCAGGAAGCTTCACAAGCTCATAAGTTTCATTTTTCACCAGTGAATCCATTTCTTCTTGCATAGCTTTCATCCACTGGGATTTATCCTTATGAGTTTGTACTTCTTCAAAGCTTTCTGGCTCCCCTTCTTCAGTGATGGTTATATACGTGGAACTAGGGTATCTCGTAGATGGTTGGATCGCTCGGTTTGATCTTCTGAGCTGAAGCGGAGCTTCGAGGTCTTCCTGATCAACACCTTCACCATCACCATCTACTATTGCTGGCTCATCATCAACCCTGAGTTCTCCATCACACTCTCCCCCTGCTGTGGCATCTCCAGGAGGTTTGACAGGTGAAAGATCCACCTTACCACTTGATTCTGTAGTTTCTGGTGAAGCAGAATCAGACATAGTTTCTTGCTCATGGAACACTACATCTCTGCTTCTGATAATTGTTCGATTTTCTGGATCCCACAACCTGTAGCCAAATTCCTCATCTCCATAGCCCAGAAATATACAAGGAATGGCTTTATCGTCAAGTTTTCGTCTATGTTCCTTGCTTACGTGAGCAAAAGCTTTGCATCCAAACACCTTTAAATGAGAGTATTTAACATCATGTTCGGACCATACTCTCTCGGGGATATCAAAGCCCAAAGGAACAGATGGAGATCGGTTGATCAGGTAGCATGCCGTTAGAACAGCTTCACCCCAGAATGGCTTAGGTAGCTTAGCCATTCTTAACATACACCTCACTTTCTCCATAATGGTTCTGTTGATTCTTTCAGCCACACCATTATGTTGTGGGGTTCCAGGTACAGTCTTCTCATGCCTGATGCCATGCTCGGCACAATAATTCTTGAATTCATGGGAAGTATACTCCCCCCATTATCTGAGCGAAGACACTTCAAAGGTTTACCAGCCTGTCTCTCCACCATAGCATGAAACCTTTTGAAGTATTGAAAAACTTCACCCTTCGTTCTCAAGAAATATACCCACAATTTTCGTGAAGCATCATCAATAAATGTCACGAAATATCTGCTACCACTGAGACTCTCCACTTCCATGGGTCCACATACATCAGAATACACCATCTCCAACACATTCTCTTTCAGCTTCGAAGTCTTGCTGAAAGATACTCTATGATGCTTCCCAAAGAGACAATAATCACAAAGATTCAGTTTTGAATCTTTAGAAAATGGGATGAGGGACTTTCTTGCCAAAATTTGTAATCCTTTTTCATCAATATGAGCCAGTCTTTTGTGCCACAAATTTGGCGAAGCATCATCTTCGACTGCATTCAATCCACCCTTGATCAGCTTCACTTGAGTTCTGTACAGTGTCGATCTCACTGTACCTCTAGCAGCTAACAATGATCCTTTGGTAAGCCTCCACGTGCCGCTACCAAAATTGTTAGTATAGCCTGCTAGATCCAGTGCGTGCACAGAGATCAGATTCAGACGTAAGTCTGGTATATGTTGTACGTCCTTCAGTGTTATTGTGCACCCAATATCAGTTTGAATGCACACATCACCAACTCCCACAATATTTGCAATGTTGTTGTTGCCCATCTTTACTCTACCAAAGTCTCCTTCTTTGTATAGAGAAAAGAATTCCTTGTGAGAGGTTGCATGGTATGATGCTGCTGAGTCAATGACCCATTCAACACATGAATCTGCAACGTGACACTCTTCTTCTTCAACAGAGAGCAACACCACTTCCCCATTGATCACAAGGGTTGCGGTATTTTCATCGTTCTCTGCCTTGTTGTTTATCCAACCTCTGTTCTTCTAAGATTTGCAGTTTCTTTTGATATGCCCTTCTTCACTGCAGTGATAACACTTGAATTTTCTCCTGGGTTGAGATTGTGATTTATCTCTGGATTTGTTACTCCGGCCTCTGCTTTTACTTCTCCCCCTGGTTTCTGTAACCAGGGCCTGGGAACTGCTTGTCCCAGAGTCTTTTCTTCTTGTTTCTTCATTAAACATACTGTCTTTGACTTGGGTCAAAGTCAGTTTTCCTTCAGGAGCAGAGTTGCTCAACGAGACCACCAGAGTCTCCCAGCTATCCGGTAAAGAACTCAAAAGTAACAGCGCATGCAGCTCTTCATCAAGTTTCATGTCCATGGTAACAAGTTGGTTCACCATGTCTTGAAACTCGTTCAAGTGTTCTGCAACTGATCTTCCATCCCGATATTTTAGATTTACAAGCTTTCTAATGACGAAAGCTTTATTCTGTGCAGTCTTCCTCTGGTACATTTGTTCAGTTTTGTTCCACAGAGTATGGGCTTTCGACTCTGTGGCAACATGGTGGAATATGCTGATATCCACCCACTGTCTGATTAAACTGACAGCCTTCATGTGTAACTTTTTCCAGTCGTCATCCTTCACATCATCTGGCTTGTTGTCTCCATTTTCTATAGGATCATATAGATCTTTGTAGAAAAGTATGTCCTCCATTTTTTGCTTCCAAATGGAGTAATTTGTTGCTGTGAGCTTCACCATGGTACCCACGTTCTCCTCCATTTAATTTACACTGGTCGAGAGCTCTGATACCACTTGTTGGGCTCAGATGCGCAAATGCGGAAGGTATAAATTAAATATATCAAGGTAAAATGGTAAACAATAATCCGATCCCAGCAACTCAAGAATGACAAAAGAAAATCTCTTGCAATAAAACAGGAATAATTCTTTTCTGATGTGGAAGTTCAGATTAAACTGCGACCACAGAGCATACTAAGAATATCCCAAATAAATAAAATATGCAAGAAATAAGACACCAAGATTTAACGTGGAAAACCTCCAAGTTAGAGGAAAAAACCACGGGACAACCTCCGAACAATTCCACTATATTTTCAAGATAATTACAATATCTTTTCACACTCCCCTACACTAGAAATGTAAAATATAGTGACCCAGTGAGAACCCCACTCCTAAACAAGGAGTAATAGAGTTGATACTCAACCCAGTGTATTTTTCCCACACCCACAGGATTTACTCAAACACTCTTTTTTTTATCTCACTGAAAAATAACATCTTGTGATCTGGTGTTGGAATATATCAAGGTAGATGACAGAAGATGCTGAGCTTTCGAACTTCCATTAACTAAAACAAAATCAATAAATGAATGAATAAATAATACGGTCTTTTATCAATAAATCTCTAAGTTCATTTTCAATTTTTGTTTTTTCCGGCCATATTTGGCCGATTTTCAATGAAAAATTGAGGTGGTAAGTAAACAATGTATTAAAAAAAAAGTGAACAGTGTATTATATGAAGACCGTCGAGTCCAAATATTGTGTTTAACTCATATTTTTTTAATTATTTGTTAAGAATTCAATTTTGAATATTGTTGTTTATATTCAATCTAGAGCGAATAAGTTGACCATAATCTCTTTTTTGTTGTTCATGTATTTTGGATTTTAGATGTACGAACCTAGCACACGCGCAGCAGAATTTTAAAATTTTCTTACCCCAATGAAGATCCGGCTATAACTATTCGCTATAATTCTAGGTCGTATGAATGAAAACGAAAACTTATAGTTGTTTGTAAGCTTTGCCCTCGACTATAGTATCCACGCAATCCAATTTTCCGGTGCACGATCCAATACCAATGAATCCCTTCCGGTGAAGAAGATATGAATCCTCAACAAGAAAGCTAGAGAGTATTTTGTGATGTTATGATGCTTATTTTACTTTTTCGATCCTTGACTGTGAAGAGATAATGAGGTATTTGTAATTAGGTCAAACGTAACGTAGGAGATCATGTGGCCCAATTGGTAATTGGACCAGATCCAATAACAATGCAATTAAATACAAGTCCAATATAACTTAATTAAATATTTTCTATTAAATTGTTTATAATCTTATTACTCATAAATAAATATTTCAATCTACTTGAATATTTAACACTCTTGATTCACTCTTACTCAGAAAAATTGATTGCATATTGGGTGACTCTATATGCCTTTATATATTGACATAAATCTAATTTATGATCCTTACGAAACTTCTAGACTGCGTCGAAGGACGAACTCAATATATGAAGTGTGTTTACATGGACAAATCAAACAAACATTTAGTGTAGAACTCAATGGTGATATTGTCCCTTCATTCATGAACCACTCAATTAAGCTAGCTTACGACTTGAAAGCGTGTGTCTGTCCATATAGCTTAATCATTTCATCTCATCTCACCGCTTGACTTTAATCAATTATTTTTTAACACTATTTCATATATTATCACGTGCATTAGTCAATAACTTTATCAATCCAAATGAGCGTTCTCTTGAAACTATATTCGGGTAATGAATCCTAATTTTGGCTTTACTACCAATTTCATGTATATCATGATCAACCCAACACAAGCTCGTATATACCCCATATGGAGCATAAGCAATATACTAGGTCTAAGCAAATCACTCTATACATGAATTGTGTATTGACCTCAAGTCAAATGACTATTTCCATTCCGCACCTCGATACTCTCATAGACACATAAACTAATAGTTTATCGATATGGTATACCCAATACTCCCCAAAGTGTCCATGTGTCCATTACAAATAACAATTATTCATAGTAGTGAGAAATACTACAGTCTTCAAGAATATAATGCAAACCACATATCAACCTATCACGTATCATTAATATTCATTTCTTAATGATCATCGATTGAGGCGATTTGAGAGTTATACTTTATCAATTAACATCTCACTCTGTTAATAACAGTGTTAACTCAAGGGAGTATTTACTTAATAAATTGCAAATAATTAAACTATTATTTAAGTAACTACTGTTAGTGTTATATACTAAAAGCTTGACTTTGGATGATATTACACTTTTACCCTTTATGAATGAGAAACATGTTAGATTCATCAAGTTCTACGTTCTGTTGTTTTGCATTAGATAATGTGGGTCATCATCGGGCGAACCGAAGATCATACTATCAGTTACTCGCGAAACAAGAATAAGTGGTTCACAACCCAGATGGACATGAACACCCCATCGTGAACGGTTGTAGTGTCAACCGTACAGTTTATCTTGACTGATTAGTTGCACTAGTACATTTATGTATTGAACAGGATCCCAGAGAGGAGCAGTTCGTTTTACACTGATCGTCGTAAACGAACTAGGTCTCGGTTAATTACTGCGTACTCTTAGCCCGTAAGATATTAAACAAACATATATGTGTAGTACTTATTACTTTGATTCACATGGGTGAGGCTTAGTGAACTGGGCCAATAGACCCGCTGTCTTGGGTAATTTTGCTGCATATAGGATGTGTTGTTGGGATATTTACGGTCACCATGTGCGTTAGTTTGATGATGTCCCCGAATTGAGTTCATGAAGGATTATTATGCTAAACCCTGCAGGTGGATTAAATTCCGGCATAGTAATAATGTGATGAACGGGCGCTAGCTTCGGTGAAATAATAATAAATTAATTCTTGATTGTCAGTAATCGAATTAATTAATGGACATTATATCTTAAACATGGAGAGATAAATCGAGTAATTATTATTGGAGTCTCAATTGTAAATTAGGCTAGGAAAAGATGGTGGAATAATATTATGTTGGTGGCCTATTTAATATTATTTAATTAATTAAAATAAGTGTTTGGTCCACAAGTATTTTAATTAATTAAAGAGCCATTTTCCTAAGCTCCTAAGGGTCTGTAGCTCTATATATACATCATTAAACTCATGGGAAGAGAACACAATTCCACATCTTGTGAAATCGGCCGCCCCCCATCATTCTCTCTCTCAGTTCCCATTCGAGCTTTATCTTCTTCTTGTTGTTCCACCGGTACAAGATTAAGAAGTGTTTGAGATATACAGTAGAAGATCTTAGGATAAACCGAGACGAAATATATTTTATCGTACATAACTAACCGGAGGTCTGATCAAGACGTGCAGCATACCCAGACGACCGTCTCAAAGAGAGCTTTCCAACGCCGCCGAGATCGCAGCCATCCGACTACTAAAGTAGAAACTGGTTCATTTGTTCTTGAATAGCTTCTTTCAAAAGTGCTTTCGCGCCGCCATAAGGTCCCATGCTGCAAGTTTTGTCTTCATCTGTTTGATCCACTTTTTGATTCGATATTGTTCGTGCAACCCTAGGACGCAATTTGCAGTCAACTATTCATTGGTGTGTTGTGTACGGCCATTCAGAAGATCAGCCATATCGCCATAAATTTTAAGCCGTAAGTTCTCTACGCAAACTTTTAGATCCGTTGCGCATAAGTTCACGTTTTGCTATTGAATTCGTGATTTGTGCATAACGAGATCCTCATAGATCCCAACAACTAGGTCTGACATTGATTTGGAACCAAACCGACATGCACTTACCAATACTGAACTGATAATTTCGGTACCCATAAAATGAGAACTAAAACCGAACTGATTTGTAGTCAGTAGTTTCGATTTTGTACCGAAAAAATTGAAAAAAAAAGAATCATTTGGCAGGCTCCCAGCAATAATTAAAACAACATGCGCATGAAAAAAAGAACATTCATCCATAATTGCCCACTAACAATGATCCAGAAAATATTAAAATGAACTATATTGATTCTGTAAGAAGGCACAAAGAACATTAAAGAAAGAACTCGTGCTTTGATGGAAATTGGATAGCAATTGAAGATGTATATTTGAATTTGACAAAATCCTTACACTTGCTTCAATTTTACAAAACTAACACATATCACACAAACACATCAAATCACTACCTTGATTCGGTCAATCAACTTATACTTTTTCATAATTAGTGGGCATTTTTCACACAATGTTGTTACAAAACCAATTGGTTGGTTACCTTATGGAACCAACACCCAATGATTTTGCTCCATGTGGGGCTGTCCCACATGGGACAGCCCCACATGGAGCAAAATCATTGGGTGTTGGTTCCATAAGGAAACCAACCAGTTGGTTTTATAGCAATATTGATTTTTCACATAATATATCACCTCTCCCTCTCTCGATAACCTAAGCCCTTATATTAAATTTTATTTAATTTTATTTTTTCATCCTTATCGGTTCGGTTTGGTAAATCCAAACTCTTATAGGTTTGGAACTGATAGTAATTCGGTAACCAATAATCGGTTACCATACAAGTGAGTCAGTACGGTTCAACATATTCTCTCGTAGGTTCAGTTCAGTTCAATTCAGTTTTCGGTAAAAAATATTAGCCCTATTTAGTACCAATTTCATCACTATTTGATACCAGTTGTGCTGGAAATTTTGTAGTTGTTTTATTTTATCTAATTATTGTTAAATACAATGGGAGAAGCACATAGTGATATATTAGGGAGTTGTACATACACAATGAATTGTTTGTGATCTCTATGCACCTTGGATCAACTCTGGGCAAAATGTACACTTTCGTTGGTAAGAGGTGGTCGAATGTAAATTTGAAATCCGTAATGTTATGCTATATTGTGTCAAATGGAATGAAGCAAGTTAGATTGTCCGATGATGAGGATGTGAAAAACATAATTCAGTTGTAGTTGTGTTGGAAAGTAAGCATTCTAGAGATACTTGCCATTGAAAAAGGGAAAGACCGGATCATGCGGTTCAATCCATCCCGATGAGCATGAGCAAGTAATGTTGCTTTCTATAATAGTAATGAATTTATTATTGAAATATGATATGATTGTATAATATCATAGTTCATTATTTTCTTAGTGGTTCCACTATCTATAAATCTTTGTAATATTTTGTCATGAACGAAAGGAAATTGTACCGTGTGATGATTTATCAGAGGGAGAATCTGAGTTCTTATTGCAAGATAATTCGATAAATTCTTGGAAATATTGCATTAAAGGAGGGACAATTTTCAGTGCGCAAATGAATTTCAAAAGTGTGTTAAAAACTACGCGATTGTTAATAGAGCGATCTTTTAAGTATCGAAAAAATGATAGCCAGAAGGTCATTGTTTGTCGTAACGATGAGGATTGTCAATGGAGAATATATGTATCAAGATACAAAAGTGATCGGTTGTTTGTCATTCATAAGTGTAATCTAATCCATACTTGTGGAGTGTACAATCTTCGGACAAGGTGGCATCCGAGAGCTGACTCTCCTTTGGTCTCAAATATAATTAAATACAAACTGAGAGATGAACAAGGTTAGAAGCCTTACATTATATTAAAAGACCTTCACAGGGACTATGGCATGGAGTTGCAGTAGAAGAAGGCATGGTTGGGGAAGGAAATTGAAATGCATGATATTCTCGAAATAGACAAGAACTCTTACGACAGATTGACATGGTATTGTAGTACAATCGTGAGAGAAAGCCGAGAAGATTGTCGATTGTGAGATTGGCCTGTCGAGAATAAGTTTCTTCGACTGTTCATTTGTTTTCATGTCTGCCTTGTTGATTTTTAACCGGTTGCCGACTGTTGATATTTTTGGACGACACTCACATGAAAAATAAATAAAAATGTTGTTTGCTTGGTGCCGTGAATAAGGATGCCAATGATGTTTTGTTCACTATAACATTTGTCGTAATTGATGGCGAGATCGAAGATAATGAAGAGTAGTTTTGCTTGAAGTTATAATATTTTTCTTTCCTCGGGCTTACCAGTTTTTGGAAGCTTCACATTTATACCGACATAGTATGCTACTTAAATCCACCCCTACGGTTTTATTCGGCAGCCATCATGCTTATTGTTTGAGACACTTAATCGAAAACTTTACTAAAGAAGTAAGAAAGTTAATCATTATGTTTTTGCTATCTTAAATTAATAACTAATTATTTATAATAATTATTCATGTTTATCCTGGTGACATCCTGACAGGTGGCAATCATCTTATTTTTTATTTTTTTATTTTTTTTGTGGGTTTTGAGGAGCTACCCACTCCATAATAGGAAACATTGGTTCTTGATTTTCATGAAAGCTGGTATGCTTCTAGAAGACAAGAATTTGATATACATATAAATAATATATTGACGGCTTTGCCTCGTGCTAGAGACTTCATTATGGATTCTTACTCACAATGTTGCGCGAATTCTTTATTTCCTGAAGACCGATAAGAGATCATTAATAATAATCAAGTTGAATGTTGGATTAATTAGATAAAGTCGACACGATTTATGCCTATTGTATCCATGACAATGATACATGATCAGCGTGAAGTCGTGTCACGATTTATTGGTCAATTGTGCCCCGAGCTCAAAAAAANNAAAAAAAAAAAAAAAAAATATTGCATCTTGTCAAAATCATGAGAAATGAAATGAAATTCGTGCCCACAAAAAAAATATCACTAATATATGTCATTTATCTTCTTCACTAAACGCACAACACCATAATCGTTTTTCTGCTTTTTCATTTTCAATCTGATTTTACGCACATCGGGATAGTGTTCTGATATGTGCTGACCAATTAGGGTTATTCGGGGTACTCAAATTGAATTCTTCTCAATCGATTTATCTCATTGTTCAAAGAATCAATGGCTTTGAAGTCTGTAAAATCAATCGAGAATGCCCTCAACCTCGTGGAGACGAAGAAAGAAAATTTGAGAAAGGCATTTCAAGATTTGCAGTCGCATTCCTCTATGCTCTCCTCGTTCAATCTCACATGGCCCGATCTCGATTCCTATTTTACGTCTCTCCAGTCCGAACTCCTCCAGAAATTCTCGACCCTTCAAGCCCTCGAATCTTCCCAAACTCGCAAACCTAAACCCGCAAGACGAGTAGTCCCTTTCTCATCCGAACCGGTTCCTGCCCGGCCCGAGCTCAGGTCTCTCTGCGAAAACATGGACGCCTTGGGTCTATGTAGGTACATAATTGAGCGTCCCAAGGAAAGGACCGCCATTAGGGTCGAGCTGGTGGATGCGTTGAAGCACGCGCCCGACCCGGCTTCCTTGGTTCTGGATGCATTGGAGGGATTTTGGGACAGAAAGGAGGGGTCTTGGTCTAAGTCAAGGACGGCTTGTACGGTGTTGCTGGAAGAGATGTTGAGGGCTGGGTTGGAGATCCCCCCAGAGGTTAGGGCGCGTGCCAAGGCAGTTGCGGCAGAGTGGAAGGCCAAAATGGGTGCTGTGAATAGTGCTGTTAATGGTGGTGATGGAGATGAGGAGGGAAAGGAGGAGGATGGGGGTTTGGGGAGGTTGGGTTATTTGCAGCTTTTGGCTACTTACAAACTATTAGATGATGATGGGTATGATAAGGATGAGCTGATTGATTACGTTGTCTCGAGCGCTAAGTACCGGCAAGCTCTTGACTTGTGCCGGATTATTGGTCTCGAGAGTAAAATTTCTGGTACATACGAAATTGTATCTAATTTTGATGTTTTTTTTTTTTTTTTTTTTGGCATGCTAATATATCTGTGTAGAATGTCTTTTTGTCTATGTTAGTTGTGTCTTGCATGTTGGTATTTGTTTTTGTTTAGCATTTAAGAGTCGATGAGTAGGCTAAATTGCTAGTTAGGTGAATGATACTGTGGTGTTAAATGCGGTTTTATCAGCACACTTGTGGTTCCTCTTTGGTATAATAGAATGACCCTAGCCCGAAAAAGGGAGGTGCATGTTATAATGATTAGTGACTTCAAGAAATTAGAAATACTCACTGTTGGTGCAGAGGAGCATATTTCTTTTACATATGGCTGATAGAAGATATAAGCCAGTTGAGGCTGGTCTTATGAATTATGATGTAGTTCATATTTCTCTTTCCATCATGTGAATGAAGTCACTGAACTCATTTTTCATCAATGTTTGATCTCCCTATGTTTTTCCGTGAGGTATTTGTTATTGGTGCTTGCTTTTGCTATGATTCTCTACTTTTAGTCTTTGTAGAAAATCTTGATCGACTTTGGATTTTATCGGTTATATATGGTTTGCAACACTACGTGGCAGAGAATATTGTTTCTAATCATTTGAGATTGTGGAAAAGAAGGGACTGTATCTTTTGTCTTGGTATATCCTGTTGCACATGATGTGGGATGCAAAACTATGTATTCCCATATTCATCACACTTTGAAATTACCGTCTTCACATGGCATGTGTCCCAAGCCCCAAGGCACAAGCTTTTCAATGCTGTTCATCCTTTTCATACTCATGATCTACCAAACACCATAATAAGAGATACTTCTGCATTCACAAACATATAATCCAAGTTATTTGTAACTTATCATTTGAAAGTGAAGATTTAAGCTGGTTGTTCTGCATATGAAATCCAGCTTTGATTTTTTTATTTTTTTAAGTTTATCTAAATTTAACTTTAATGCTTTTGTGATATTTTCATGTGCGACTATGTCAAACTTTGATCTGAAAGACAATCCTTGTGGTTTGAACAGATGTTATAATGAGGCTTATCAGTAAGGGCAAACAATTTCTAGCTCTCAAGTTCATATTTGAGTTTGAACGTGCTGATGAGTTCCCTCCAGTGCCCTTATTGAAAGCCCATGTGATGGAATCAAAGCGAATTGCTCAGAAAGTTCGTAAGAATGGAAAGAATACTCGTCAGTCATTGGTAATTCATTTGCATACTTCTTCGCTTACTTAGCTGGGGTATCCTTGTGACTATTAAGGCATTAATATAATGAAGGATCGAGAAATTTATTTAATTGACTGGTCAAATGTATTTTTGTTGCTTTTTTTAGTTCCTTTTTGAAATCCTCTAATCATTTTTATACTTTATAAATGAAAAAGATAAGATTATATGACTTATACTATATACTAAGGGAACACATAATGAGAAAAACAATAGTCTAGCTGATCTGTGTACTATGCTGCTCCTGAGGCTTCAGGCACAGAGGGTGGCCCACAGCACCTTTTAAGCTCAAAGATGTATGAAGGCCCACCTTCTCTGGCTGGTGGCTGTTCTTCTGAGACAGAATTCTGTTTTATGAAAAATAAAATTATTTCTTAACAATTTCAAAAGCTTTTATTTTATTTTATTTTATTTTTCTGACATTTTTTTTGTTTAATTAACAATTTTATTTTATATTATTTTCCTGTGGATAAGAAAATTGAGTTCACTGCGAAAGACATGTTTTTCATAGCATTTCTCAGCTGAAGGCCCTGTACCCTTTTGAAGTGCTTCTTAATCTTAGTGGTCTCTCAACTAAATTAGGTGTTACAAAACCATCCCAAGTTGATACTTCCATGACATTGTTCCGAACAATGGCTTAACCTTGATAGGCCTTTGTTTCTTTCAGTAATCATTTGTTTTACTTCTTTTTCACTAGCATCGAATAACGTCTGCCCCTCTGGTATCCTGATTCTTCCAAGAAAAAACATTGTGCTGAGAACTGCATAGGTCAGATATTTTTTACAAAATTAAGAAATCAGCATACTTAACCAAGACTTTAGTTACAAGTTGTTGATGCCTACTGTAAGAGGATTTGCTGCTGAATTTCCGCCTCTCAAAGTACTTACTGCTTTATATTAATCTGTAGAATGATGCTGGAATGAAAGAAATCACTGCACTCAAGGCAGTACTAAGGTGCATTGAGGATCATGGTCTGGAATCTCAGTACCCTAAAGATGAGCTGACGACACGTATCGACAAGTTGGAAAAAGAGAAGGCCTATAGAAGGAGAACTGCTGCTTTAGCCCCGGCTTCTGTACCCAAACCTCAGCCGAAGGCAAAACAACCCAAGCAAAATGAGAACAAGCGAATAAAGGCAGCACATGGGCCTTCACCATTTATAAGGAAATTTAATTCAGCAGGTGCCCAATCACATATATTGTCCATAAACAGGCCTGGTGTGTTGCCGGACCATGCTGCTCCTTACGTCAGTGCACCTGCTGGGACCTATGGTGTGGTTGGGCCCGTTTTGGCTGCTGATCCTTATGGGGCCTCCTCGACTAACATGTATGGGTTGTCAGGGCCCCCGGTGGCCTTCTCGGGAAATTCATCTGCCACCATTCCTGGTGGTTATTCTTCTGAGGCACATTCACAACCTGGTTATTCACAACCTGGTTATTATGATAATAGAACGACAACTTACGATGGGTATGATGTGCCATCTCAATACCATACATTGTACTATCATCCACAGTAATATGTGGATTTTCCTAAACTTTGGATGGGCATGCATGTTTCTGAATTCCGAATGATCTTAGAGGAAAGGATTACCTATTTTCCTTAGTGCTCAGTATTTTGGCATGACTATT